>CM062511.1:33549642-33602142 GCA_031479575.1 Coregonus ussuriensis | reverse complement strand
GCAGCAGGGTGTATAGGTGTGTTACCTGGAGCAGGGTGTATAGGTGTGTTACCTGCAGCAGGGTGTATATGTGTGTTACCTGGAGCAGGGTGTATAGGTGTGTTACCTGGAGCAGGGTGTATAGGTGTGTTACCTGCAGCAGGGTGTATAGGTGTGTTACCTGGAGCAGGGTGTATAGGTGTGTTACCTGGAGCAGGGTGTATAGGTGTGTTACCTGGAGCAGGGTGTATAGGTGTGTTACCTGCAGCAGGGTGTATAGGTGTGTTACCTGGAGCAGGGTGTATAGGTGTGTTACCTGGAGCAGGGTGTATAGGTGTGTTACCTGGAGCAGGGTGTATAGGTGTGTTACCTGGAGCAGGGTGTATAGGTGTGTTACCTGGAGCAGGGTGTATAGGTGTGTTACCTGGAGCAGGGTGTATAGGTGTGTTACCTGCAGCAGGGTGTATAGGTGTGTTACCTGGAGCAGGGTGTATAGGGGTGTGTTACCTGCAGCAGGGTGTATAGGTGTGTTACCTGCAGCAGGGTGTATAGGTGTGTTACCTGGAGCAGGGTGTATAGGTGTGTTACCTGAACAGGGTGTATAGGTGTGTTACCTGCAGCAGGGTGTATAGGTGTGTTACCTGGAGCAGGGTGTATAGGTGTGTTACCTGGAGCAGGGTGTATAGGTGTGTTACCTGGAGCAGGGTGTATAGGTGTGTTACCTGGAGCAGGGTGTATAGGTGTGTTACCTGGAGCAGGGTGTATAGGTGTGTTACCTGGAGCAGGGTGTATAGGTGTGTTACCTGGAGCAGGGTGTATAGGTGTGTTACCTGCAGCAGGGTGTATAGGTGTGTTACCTGGAGCAGGGTGTATAGGTGTGTTACCTGCAGCAGGGTGTATATGTGTGTTACCTGGAGCAGGGTGTATAGGTGTGTTACCTGGAGCAGGGTGTATAGGTGTGTTACCTGCAGCAGCAGGGTGTATAGGTGTGTTACCTGGAGCAGGGTGTATAGGTGTGTTACCTGGAGCAGGGTGTATAGGTGTGTTACCTGGAGCAGGGTGTATAGGTGTGTTACCTGCAGCAGGGTGTATAGGTGTGTTACCTGGAGCAGGGTGTATAGGTGTGTTACCTGGAGCAGGGTGTATAGGTGTGTTACCTGGAGCAGGGTGTATAGGTGTGTTACCTGGAGCAGGGTGTATAGGTGTGTTACCTGGAGCAGGGTGTATAGGTGTGTTACCTGGAGCAGGTTGTATAGGTGTGTTACCTGCAGCAGGGTGTATAGGTGTGTTACCTGGAGCAGGGTGTATAGGTGTGTTACCTGGAGCAGGGTGTATAGGTGTGTTACCTGCAGCAGGGTGTATAGGTGTGTTACCTGCAGCAGGGTGTATAGGTGTGTTACCTGCAGCAGGGTGTATAGGTGTGTTACCTGCAGCAGGGTGTATAGGTGTGTTACCTGGAGCAGGGTGTATAGGATAGGTGTGTTACCTGCAACAGGGTGTATAGGTGTGTTACCTGCAGCAGGGTGTATAGGTGTGTTACCTGCAGCAGGGTGTATAGGTGTGTTACCTGGAGCAGGGTGTATAGGTGTGTTACCTGCAACAGGGTGTATAGGTGTGTTACCTGCAGCAGGGTGTATAGGTGTGTTACCTGGAGCAGGGTGTATAGGTGTGTTACCTGGAGCAGGGTGTGTAGGTGTGTGTTCTCTGCGGTCAGCTGGTCATTCTCGGTGTTAGCACTCAGCACCAGTCCGTTCCGCTCCTCCACTTCCTGTTGCAATGCATGCTGGTCCTCCTCCCGGGCCATCCGCGTGATCTCCAGAGCCTTCTGGAGGACAGAAACTCTCTGCTGCAGCTCTGAGACAGACAGACACACACACACACACACACACACACACACACACACACACACACACACAGTATATCATAGATACACATAAAGCATCGATACAGACACAAACATACACACCATCATCATCATCAACATCAATACACACTCAAATACTCAACATCAATCTCTAGTGCTGAGCAATTAACAGACATTTTATTTTTGGACTGACGTCGGTTCAACTACTTGAATTCCATTTAGCTGTTTTTTTGTGAGCCCAACCCGCCGTTTCTCTAGAGAGAAACGTGGTAATTAACTGCAATGACCATAATCCATTGCGTCAGTTTTCTTTGGGCTCAGATGGATCAGAGAGGAAGAGGCGAAGCGAGAGGTTTCACTCTCTCCTAAATCTGTCCAAAATAAGCCCAATACGTTTCTATGGGCTTATTTTGGACCTAAGCTTGTCGCCTGCCTTCATACCTTTGGGACAACATCTCCCATTGTTAGAGCGGAGACATGAGCATCTCATCATTATATACAGATCTCTGGAAGGATACACTTACGCCTGCTACGTTAGGTAAGATACGCACAGACCACATGACAACAAGAGAGAGGGATAGAGAGTTAGCATGCCTCATCTACTTTGAAGAACTAGTAATGATTACGTCAGACAGCTCTGCAGCATACTTAAGACAGGCTGGCTAAACAGGATGACTAAAGATGGGGAACACGTGACGTTAGATGGTCTGGCTGGCTGACTGCTACAGCCTGAGCAGAGATAACGTTAGATGGTCTGGCTGGCTGACTGCTACAGCCTGAGTAGAGATAACGTTAGATGGTCTGGCTGGCTGACTGCTACAGCCTGAGTAGAGATAACGTTAGATGGTCTGGCTGGCTGACTGCTACAGGCTGAGTAGAGATAACGTTAGATGGTCTGGCTGGCTGACTGCTACAGCCTGAGTAGAGATAACGTTAGATGGTCTGGCTGGCTGACTGCTACAGGCTGAGTAGAGATAACGTTAGATGGTCTGGCTGGCTGACTGCTATAGCCTGAGTAGAGATGAGATGATGACTTTAAGGAATGAAAAATAATAGTCTTCAAATAAAAACTAAGTAATATATACACAACTGAAATATATTTTGTTATTTCATAGTAATTGTCTATGTTTCTATTGCCGTCTACCCAATGTGGACCTGACAGAGACAATGGAATATGTTCAATGTTTTGGCCATTGAATGTTAATTATTTTTGCCTTTTGGAATTTCCATTAAAAAACTCTAAATCATTATTTCATAATGGATTTCATGTTGAAAAAATTCTCAAAATCAACAACCGTGATTATTTATTAATAATCGAACCGACCTCAAAAAGCACTAACCACTCAGCACTATTAGTCAGGGTTGCATTCATAACACATCCATGTTTTCAAAAATGATCGAAACAGATTTTTCTTTTTAAATAATTGAACCAAAACCGACCTCAAAAAGCACTAATCGCTCAGCACTATCAATCTCTCTCTCTCTCTCTCTCTCTCTCTCTTACCCATGAGTTGTTCGTTCTGACTGCAGAGAGCAGCCATGTTTTCCTGGACGTTACTCCTCTCCGCTCCAGCCTCCTTCCTGGCTACAGCCATATCATACTCTAGAGTCTGTCTCTGTGCCTCTCCTCGCTCCACTGCTGCTCTCAGCCTGGCCACCTGGGCCTCTAGAGAGGATACCTGGAGGGGACGGGGTGGAGGAACGTTGGGTGATTTGACAGTCAGACGCTCCCAACTGGCTCCCTATCCCTTCAATGTGTATTAAAAAAAAACTGGAGGTTCATACAGCCATAGTAACAAATCACGTCAGCACACACTCAGGGTTGGAAATGAACACCTGCCACATGGGGGTAGATTTTGGCATTGGTGGGTACTATTTCACCAGCCACGTTGGCGGGTGGTCACAGGACGGGGTCAATTTGACCGTTGTTTTCTCACAGAGAGGAACAAAAAGTTGTTAACTTTTACAGACAGCTACAGCTAATAATTGGCTAGCTAGTAGCTACAGCTAATAATAGGCTAGCTAGTAGCTACAGATTTGACATTTTATTCATTTAGCAGACTTATCCAGAGCGACTTACAGTTAGTAAAAAAATAAAATAATCATACTGGCCCCCCGTGGGAATCGAACCCACAACCCTGCCATTGCAAGCGCCATGCTCTACCAATTGAGCTACACAGGGACACATTAGCTACAGCTAATAATAGGCTAGCTAGTAGCTACAGCTAATAATAGGCTAGCTAGTAGCTACAGCTAATAATAGGCTAGCTAGTAGCTACAGCTAATAATAGGCTAGCTAGTAGCTACAGCTAATAATAGGCTAGCCAGTAGCTACAGCTAATAATAGGCTAGCTAGTAGCTACAGCTAATAATAGGCTAGCTAGTAGCTACAGCTAATAATAGGCTAGCTAGTAGCTACAGCTAATAATAGGCTAGCTAGTAGCTACAGCTAATAATAGGCTAGCTAGTAGCTACAGCTAATAATAGGCTAGCTAGTAGCTACAGCTAATAATAGGCTAGCTAGTAGCTACAGCTAATAATAGGCTAGCTAATAGCTACAGCTAATAATAGGCTAGCTAATAGCTACAGATTTTACATTTTATTCATTTAGCAGATGCTCTTATCCAGAGCGACTTACAGTTAGTTACAGTAAAAAAAAAATCATACTGGCCCCCCGTGGGAATCGAACCCACAACCCTGCCATTGCAAGCGCTATGCTCTACAAACTGAGCTACACAGGGCCACATTAGCTACAGCTAATAATAGGCTAGCTAGTAGCTACAGCTAATAATAGGCTAGCTAGTAGCTACAGCTAATAATAGGCTAGCTAGTAGCTACAGCTAATAATTGGCTAGCTAGTAGCTACTAGCTTCATTAAGTTTTGTTAGCCGCGAGCTGAATAATTATAATCTGGCTAATCAGAATGGATATCTGAAAATGGCTGGGCACTGCCAAGAGCAAAAAAAATAGAGGGACCACCATGTCGAGTGCGAAGCTGAGCTCACCGAGCAGCCTGCTGACCCGACCACAGAGGTTGAGGAACCTAGCAGCAAATGTAATACCCGCCCATACCGCCTGCTGACCGACAAGATCAAGAAGAGCAAGGTCCTAGCAACAGTAGAACGAGGGTAACATCACAACAAGCACCTGCACCTCCGTTACCCCAGCAACAACCACCTGCACCTCCGTTACCCCAGCAACTAGCAACTGCACCTCCGTTTCCCCGTACACCACATTAGTCATTGGTTTCATCAATAAGTGCATCGATGACGTCGTCCCCAAAGTGACTGTACGTACATACCACCAACCAGAGCCATGGATTACAGGCAACATCCGCAATGAGCTAAAAGGGTAGAGCTGCCGCTTTCAAGGAGCGGGACTCTAACCCGGAAGCTTATAAGAAATCCCGCTATGCCCTCCGACGAACCATCAAACAGGCAAAGAGTCAATACAGGACTAAGACTGAATCGTACTACACTGGCTCTGACGCTCGTCGGATGTGGCAGGGCTTGAAAACTATTACAGACTACAAAGGGAAGCACAGCCGCGAGCTGCCCAGTGACACAAGACTTCCAGACGAGCTAAACCACTTCTATGCTCGCTTCGAGGCAAGCAATACTGAAGCATGCATGAGAGCACCAGCTGTTCCGGATGACTATGTGATCACGCTCTCCGTAGCCGATGTGAGTAAGACTTTTAAGCAGGTCAACATTCACAAGATTGCAGGGCCAGACGGATTACCAGGACGTGTACTCCGAGCATGTGCTGACCAACTGACAAGTGTCTTCACTGACATTTTCAACATGTCCCTGACTGAGTCTGTAATACCAACATGTTTCAAGCAGACCACCATAGTCCCCGTGCCCAAGGACTCTAAGATAACCTGCCTAAATGACTACCGACCCGTAGCACTCACGTCTGTAGCCATGAAGTGCTTTGAAAGGCTGGTCATGGCTCACATCAACACCATTATCCCAGAAACCCTAGACCCACTCCAATTTGCATACCGCCCCAACAGATCCACAAATGATGCAATCTCTATTGCACTCCACACTGCCCTTTCCCACCTGGACAAGAGGAACACCTACAGTTGAAGTCAGAAGTTTACATACACTTAGGTTGGAGTCATTAAAACTCGTTTTTCAACCACTCCACAAATTTCTTGTTAACAAACTATAGTTTGGCAAGTCGGTTAGGACATCTACTTTGTGCATGACAGAAGTACAGAGAGGGAAAAAAAAGTATTTGATCCCCTGCTGATTTTGTACATTTGCCCACTGACAAAGAAATGATCAGTCTATCATTTTAATGGTAGGTTTATTTGAACAGTGAGAGACAGAATAACAACAACAAAAATCCAGAAAAACACATGTCAAAAACGTTATAAATTGATTTGCATTTTAATGAGGGAAATGAGAATTTGACCCACTCTCAATCAGAAAGATTTCTGGCTTCCAGGTGTCTTTTATACAGGTAACGAGCTGAGATTAGGAGCACAAAAGTGCTCCTAACCTAATCTCAGCTTGTTACCTGTATAAAAGACACCTGTCCACAGAAGCAATCAATCAATCAGATTCCAAACTCTCCACCATGGCCAAGACAAAAAAGCTCTCCAAGGATGTCAGGGACAAGATTGTAGACCTACACAAGGCTGGAATGGGCTACAAGACCATCGCCAAGTAGCTTGGTGAGAAGGTGACAACAGTTGGTGCGATTATTTGCAAATGGAAGAAACACAAAAGAACTGTCAATCTCCCTCGGCCTGGGGCTCCATGAAAAATCTCACCTCGTGGAGTTGCAATGATCATGAGAACGGTGAGGAATCAGTCCAGAACTACACGGGAGGATCTTGTCAATTATCTCAAGTCAGCTGGGACCATAGTCACCAAGAAAACAATTGGTAACACACTACGCCATTAAGGACTGAAATCCTGCAGCGCACGCAAGGTCCACCTGCTCAAGAAAGCACATATACAGGCCCGTCTGAAGTTTGCCAATGAACATCTGAATGATTCAGAGGAGAACTGGGTGAAAGTGTTGTGGTCAGATGAGACCAAAATCGAGCTCTTTGGGATCAACTCAACTCACCGTGTTTGGAGGAGGAGGAATGCTGCCTATGACCCCAAGAACACCATCCCCACCGTCAAACATGGAGGGGGAAACATTATGCTTTGGGGGTGTTTTTCTGCTAAGGGGACAGGACAACTTCACCGCATCAAAGGGACGATGGACGGGGCCATGTACCGTCAAATCTTGGGTGAGAACCTCCTTCCCTCAGCCAGGGCATTGAAAATGGGTCGTGGATGGTATTCCAGCATGACAATGACCCAAAACACATGGCCAAGGCAACAAAGGAGTGGCTCAAGAAGAAACACATTAAGGTCCTGGAATGGCCTAGCCAGTCTCCAGACCTTAATCCCATAGAAAATCTGTGGAGGGAGCTGAAGGTTCGAGTTGCCAAACGTCAGCCTCGAAACCTTAATGACTTGGAGAAGATCTGCAAAGAGGAGTGGGACAAAATCCCTCCTGAGATATGTGCAAACCTGGTGGCCAACTACAAGAAAAGTATTACCTCTGTGATTGCCAACAAGGGTTTTGCCACCAAGTACTAAGTCATGTTTTGCAGAGGGGTCAAATACTTCCCTCATTAAAATGCAAATCAATTTATAACATTTTTGACATGCGTTTTTCTGTATTTTTTTGTTGTTATTCTGTCTCTCACTGTTCAAATAAACCTACCATTAAAATTATAGACTGATCATGTCTTTGTCAGTGGGCAAACGTACAAAATCAGCAGGGGATCAACAACTTTTTTCCCTCACTGTAATTTCTCCAACAATTTTTTACAGACAGATTATTTCACTGTATCACAATTCCAGTGGGTCAGAAGTTTACATACACTAAGTTGACTATGCCTTTAAACAGCTTGAAAAATTCCAGAAATTTATGTCTAGAAGTTTCTGATAGGCTAATTGACATCATTTGAGTCAATTTGAGGTGTTCCTGTGGATGTATTTCAAGGCCTACCTTCAAACTCAGTGCCTCTTTGCTTGACATCATGTGAAAATCAAAAGAAATCAGCCAAGACCTCAGAAAAAAAATTGTAGACCTCCACAAGTCTGGTTTATCCTTAGGAGCAATTTCCAAACGCCTGAAGGTACCACGTTCACTTGTACAAACAATAGTATGCAAGTATAAACACCATGGGACCACGCAGCCGTCATACAGCTCAGGAAGGAGACGCGTTCTGTCTCCTAGAGATGAACGTACTTTGGTGTGAAAAGTGCAAATCAATCCCAGAACAACAGCAAAGGACCTTGTGAAGATGCT
Organism: Coregonus ussuriensis; assembly: GCA_031479575.1. Classification (NCBI taxonomy): domain Eukaryota; kingdom Metazoa; phylum Chordata; class Actinopteri; order Salmoniformes; family Salmonidae; genus Coregonus; species Coregonus ussuriensis. The sequence continues at coordinate 33,593,969 of CM062511.1, read as the reverse complement.
GGAGGAAACAGGTACAAAAGTATCTATATCCACAGTAAAACGAGTCCTATTTCGACATAACCTGAAAGGCCGCTCAGCAAGGAAGAAGCCACTGCTCCAAAACCGCCATAAAAAAGACAGACTACGGTTTGCAACTGCACATGGGGACAAAGATCGTATTTTTTGGAGAAATGTCCTCTGGTCTGATGAAACAAAAATAGAACTGTTTGGCCATAATGACCATCGTTATGTTAGGAGGAAAAAGGTGGTTGCTTGCAAGCCGAAGAACACCATCCCAACCGTGAAGCACAGGGGTGGCAGCATCATGCTGTGGGGGTGCTTTGCTGCAGGAGGGACTGGTGCACTTCACAAAATATATGGCATCATGTGTACATTATGTGTATATATTGAAGCAACTTCTCAAGACATCAGTCAGGAAGTTAAAGCTTGGTCGCAAATGGGTCTTCCAAATGGACAATGACCCCAAGCATACTTCCAAAGTTGTGGAAAAATGGCTTAAGGACAACAAAGTCAAGGTATTGGAGTGGCCATCACAAAGCCCTGACCTCAATCCTACAGAAAATGTGTGGGCAGAACTGAAAAAGCGTGTGCGTGCAAGGAGGCCTACAAACCTGACTCAGTTACACCAGCTCTGTCAGGAGGAATGGGCCAAAATTCACCCAACTTATTGTGGAAAGCTTGTGGAAGGCTACCCGAAACATTTGACCCAAGTTAAACAATTTAAAGGCAATGCTACCAAATACTAATTGAGTGTATGTAAACTTCTGACCCACTGGGAATGTGATGAAATAAATAAAAGCTGAAATAAATCATTCTCTCTACTAGTATTCTGACATTTCACATTCTTAAAATAAAGTGGTGATCATAACATAATTTTTACTAGGATTAAATGTCAGGAATTGTGAAAAACTGACTTTAAATGCATTTGGCTAAGGTGTATGTAAACTTCCGACTTCAATTGTACGTGAGAATGCTATTCATTGACTACAGCTCAGTGTTCAACACCATAGTGCCCTCAAAGCTCATCACTAAGCTAAGGACCCTGGGACTAAACACCTCCCTCTGCAACTGGACCTTGGACTTCCTGACGGGCCGCCCCCAGGTGGTAAGGGTAGGTAACAACACATCTGCCTCAACACGAGGGCCCCTCAGGGGTGCGTGCTCAGTCCCCTCCTGTACTCCCTGTTCACCCATGACTGCATGGCCAGGCACGACTCCAACACCATCATTAAGTTTGCCGATGACACAACAGTGGTAGGCCTGATCACCGACAACGATGAGACAGCCTATAGGGAGGAGGTCAGAGACCTGGCCGTGTGGTGCCAGGATAACAACCTCTCCCTCAACGTGACCAAGACAAAGGAGATGATTGTGGACTACAGGAAAAAAAAGAGGACTGAGCACGCCCCCATTCTCATCGACGGGGCTGTAGTGGAGCAGGTTGAGAGCTTCAAGTTCCTTGGTGTCCACATCACTAACAAACTAACATGGTCCAAGCACACCAAGACAGTCGTGAAGAGGGCATGACAAAGCCTATTCCCCCTCAAGAGACTGAAAATATTTGGCATGGGTCCACAGATCCTCAAAAAGTTCTACAGCTGCACCATCGAGAGCATCCTGACTGGTTGCATCACCGCCTGGTATGGCAACTGCTCTGCCTCTGACCGCAAGGCACTACAGAGGGTAGTGCGTACGGCCCAGTACATCACTGGGGCCAAGCTTCCTGCCATCCAGGATCTCTATAGCAGGCGGTGTCAAATTTGATTTGATTTAATCAAATGGCTATCTAGACTATTTGCATTGCCCCCCCTTTACGCTGCTGCTACTCTCTGTTTATTATCTATGCATAGTCACTTTAATAACTCTACCTACATGTACATATTACCTCAATTACCTCGAATAACCAGTCCCCCGCACATTGACTCGGTACCGGCACCCCTTGTATATACAGTGGCATGCAAAAGTATTCAAACCCCTTGGCATTTTTCATATTTTGTTGCCTTACAACCTGGAATTTAAATTGATTTTTTCGGGGGTTTGTATCATTTTATTTACACAACATGCCTACCACTTTGAAGATGCAAAATGTTTTTTTCTTGTGAAACAAACAAGAAATAAGACAAAAAAACAGAAATCTTCGCTTCATTGAATGGGGCTCCGTTGTTTCATCGTGTTCAAAGGAGCCGTTTGAGATTGAAACACGATAACATTTCAAAAGAAGGCAAATAATTAGTAGGAAAACCTTTAAGGAGAGACAAAAGCTAGCTAGTTATAGAATATCGTGTTGTAGGACAGACCGGCCATTCAACTCGCCGTAGTTGATATCGTTTCCACGGTAACATATATTTACATGACGCGATGAAAGGTTGAAACTCAGCTAGATGGGATAGCCAGCTGCAGCCATCACCAAGCTATGCTAGCTAGCTGCTGTCAGCTTGGCTAAACACAAGGTCAGCGCAGGCTTTAGCCTACACATAGAACTGAATGAGCTGACCATCTAGAGATGGGCGAGTCAGTAAGGAGGGGAGAAGTCCTCAACTTCAAAACTCTGTTCTCTCCGTAGCAAAGCTAGCTTAGCTTACCTCGCTGTACTCACTACTGCCCTTGTTTGTTGTGATTGAATTGGACACACCTACTAATTCAATGGTTTTTCCTTTATTTTTACTATTTTCTACATTGTGGAATATTAGTGAAGACATCAAAACTATGAAATAACACATATGGAATCATGTAGTAACCCAAAAAAGTGTTAAACAAATCAAAATATATTTTATATTTGAGATTCTTCAAATAGCCACCCTTTGCTTTGATGACAGTTTTGCACAGATTTGGCATTCTCTCAACCAGCTTCATGAGGAATGCTTTTCCAACAGTCTTTTAGGAGTTCCCACATATGCTGAGCACTTGTTGGCTGCTTTCCCTTCACTCTGCTGTCCGACTCATCCCAAACCATCTCAAATGGGTTGAGGTCGGGGGATTGTGGAGGCCAGGTCATCTGATGCAACACTCCATCACTCTCCTTCTTGGTAAAATAGCCCTTACACAGCCTGGAGGTGTGTTGGGTCATTGTCCTGTTGAAAAACAAATGATAGTCCCACTAAGCCCAAACCAGATGGGATGACGTATCACTGCAGAATGCTGTGGTAGCCATGCTGATTAAGTGCGCCTTGAATTCTAAATAAATCACAGTCAGTGTCACCAGCAAAGCACCCCCACACCATAACACCACCTCCTTCATGCTTTACGGTGGGAACTACACATGCGGAGATCATCAATTCACCCACACCGCGTTTCACAAAGACACGGCGGTTGGAACCAAAAATTCTAATTTGGACTCCAGACCAAAGGACAAATTTCCACCGGTCTAATGTCCATTGCTCATGTTTCTTGGCTCAAGCAAGTCTCTTCTTCTTATTGGTGTCCTTTAGTAGTGGTTTCTTTGCAGCAATTCGACCATGAAGGCCTGATTCACACAGTCTCCTCTGAACAGTTGTGTTGGGATGTGTCTGTTACTTGAACTCTGTGAAGCATTTATTTGGGCTGCAATCTGAGGTGCAGTTAACTCTAATGAACTTATTCTCTGCAGCAGAGGTAACTCTGGGTCTTCCTTTCCTGTGGCGGTCCTCATGAGAGCCAGTTTCATCATAGCGCTTGATTGTTTTTGCGATTGCACTTGAAGAAACTTACAAAGTTCTTGAAATGTTCCATATTGACTGACCTTCATGTCTTAAAGTAATGCTTAATTGAGCTGTTCTTGCCATAATATGGACTTGGTCTTTTACCAAATAGGGCCATCTTCCGTATAGCCCCCCTACCTTGTCACAACACAACTGATTGGCTCAAACGCATTAAGAAGAAAAGAAATTCCACAAATTAACTTTTAACAAGGCACACCTGTTAATTGAAATACATTCCAGGTGACTACCTCATGAAACTGGTTGAGAGAATGCCAAGAGTGTGCAAAGCAAAGGTGGCTGTCACGTCTCCTCCCGTTGCGCCCCTCCGGCGCTCTGATTTGCCGGTCTACTGAGCCACCGGTCTGAGCGCACCACCTCGGCAACACCGGAATGGAACCCCAACGCACCCTAATCACCTCCAGCGCACCTGCACCTCATCATCTCATCACCACCCCTATACAGCCCTGGACTGTTCAGTGATGTGTTGTGTGTGATTGTTAGTGTCATGTCGTGTACTCGCTCTTTGTTGTTCTCTTGCTCAGTGTTCAGTAAAACCTTTACATTGTTGATGTCTGCATCTTGCCTCTTCGTATCCTCAGTCCTCGTCACAGTGGCTACTTTGAAGAATCTCAAATATAAAATATATTTTGATTTGTTTAAGACCTTTTTGGTTACTACATGATTCCATGTGTGTTATTTCATAGTTTTGATGTCTTCACTATTATTCTACAATGTAGAAAACAGTAAAAATTAAGAAAAACCCTTGAATGAGTAGGTGTGTCCAAACTTTTGACTGGTACTGTACATAGCAGTGGAATTGTGTTATGATAGTGTAGTCATTATACAGTAATATTGATATTGTAGTGTTATAAAAGTGTAGTAATTATACAGTAGTATTGATATTGTATTGTGTTATTATACAGTAGTATTGATATTGTATGGCGTTATGATAGTGAAGTTTGAAAAAGTATGAACAGTATGAAAAATGTATGCACTCACTAGCTGTACGTCGCTCTGGATAAGAGCGTCTGCTAAATGACTAAAATGAAAAAAGTTTATACAGTAGTATTGATATTGTATTGTGTTATTATACAGTAGTATTGATATTGTATTGTGTTATTATACAGTAGTATTGATATTGTATTGTGTTATTATACAGTAGTATTGATATTGTATTGTGTTATTATACAGTAGTATTGATATTGTATTGTGTTATTATACAGTAGTATTGATATTGTATTGTGTTATTATACGGTAGTATTGATATTGTATTGTGTTATTATACGGTAGTATTGATATTGTATTGTGCTATTATACAGTAGTATTGATATTGTATTGTGTTATTATACAGTAGTATTGATATTGTATTGTGTTATTATACAGTAGTATTTATATTGTATTGTGTTATTATACAGTAGTATTGATATTGTATTGTGTTATTATACAGTAGTATTGATATTGTATTGTGTTATTATACAGTAGTATTGATATTGTATTGTGTTATTATACAGTAGTATTGATATTGTATTGTGTTATTATACAGTAATATTGATATTGTATTGTGTTATTATACAGTAGTATTGATATTGTATTGTGTTATTATACAGTAGTATTGATATTGTATTGTGTTATTATACAGTAGTATTGATATTGTATTGTGTTATTATACAGTAGTATTGATATTGTATTGTGTTATTATACAGTAGTATTGATATTGTATTGTGTTATTATACAGTAGTATTGATATTGTATTGTGTTATAAAAGTGTAATTAGTATACAGTAGTATTGTATTGTGTTGTGTTATAAAATTGTAGTTATTATACAGTAGTATTGATATTGTATTGTGTTATAAAAGTGTAATTAGTATACAGTAGTATTGTATTGTGTTGTGTTATAAAATTGTAGTTATTATACAGTAGTATTGATCTTGTATTGTGTTATAAAAGTGTAGTTATTATGCAGTAGTATTGATATTGTATTGTGTTATAAAAGTGTAGTTATTATACAGTAGTAGGTCTACAGTACCTGTTCATTGTGTTTGGCGGTTAGTTCCAGCTTGTCTCTCTCCAGCTGGTTGATCCTCCATCGTAGCTCCTCGGGGCCCCGCGGTCCCAGTGTAACACCCCCCAGCCCGTCCCCCTCCTCTTCCCTGGAGCACTGTTGCTGACGCTCAGCCTGCAGAGCACAGATTATCTCCTTCAGTCTGAAACACAGAGAAATTAGTTATACAAAGTTAGAATTGTGTGTAAACATCTAGGTTATTGGCATGCATCCATAACTATACCTACATTTAAATATCTATTGATTTAGACAACAGTACAATGTGTTGGCTTTTTACACAACTACTGTTTATCTGTGTCTTTAAACATCTATTAATAACTATTATATCTACATTTAAATATATTTTGGCTTCTTAGACCATTTTAAAAAGACGTTCCTATATACCTGTTGATCTCATCCTCGCAGCTCTTGGCTGCAGTAGCCGCTGGTCGGGGGTGAGAGGCCCGCAGGGAGGGCTTGGACTGCACACTGTCCTTCCGTCTGGGCCGGTCATGATGCCGAGGACGCTCCGAGGTGACTGCAGCTGGTCCTTCCGTTGGCATAATGCCAGGTCAGAGAGGATACTCTGTCCAGACTTTCTGATTCTAGTCTGTCTGTTGTCCCCTGCGAGTGTATTACAGAACCAATAATGCAAATATTTGGTTAGCTAAAAGCCTATTTGTAACCTTGGAAACACAATCATGTTTTATTTACCTTAACCCTAACCCTAAAGGCGATGAGCTAAGCTAGCCAGCTACTACCAGTTAACTAGATAGGTCACACTGGTATAAGAATATCTAGCTAGCTAATATTGGATAGCTTCTTCTCTAGCTTGACAGTAAACCAGCAGATAGTTTGTTTGCTAGCCAGAGACTCTTGAGATAGCTGAGGTAGGTTGCTTAGCTAACGTTGCCTTGCCAGCACGACCGCTTCGCCCAAAACAAGAGGTTCGCTGTCGAAGCGGTCAAATAAGTACATTTTGGACAACAAATGTAAGAACTTCTGAAATAACAATAATGTTTTATACTTTAGACAACTCGGTAGCGATCAAGTTACGACAGTTTAGTACGTTTAAATAGGAACTTACAGATGTTTGTCTCAATATCCGTTTGAATGTGACGCCATCTTTGCCGTTTGTGTTCGTACGTCACTTCCCTCTCCATTCTAGCCCTTCGATTGGCCGAACAGGCCTCTGACGCGGAGGGCTGTAAACAACAAAATGTTTATGAAGTTTTATTTTTATTTATTTATTTATTTATTTATTTATTATCTGTTTATTTTAGTTTATTTGCTTTATTTGTTTCATAAGAAGAAAATATATGTGTAGTGATGTCCTATGTTTATTTGTTATTGTGTTGTAATTTAAAATGGAATTAAAAAATAATAATTATGAAGGGGGAGAGACATGGACGAGTAAAGCAAAGACAGTACAGATTTAGAAACTCTGTGAGTAAAGTTTCGTTTAATCTCCAGCTCTGGCTAAAATGTTCAACTGGTATGCATTAGTTTTATATTTAACGTTATGTCCTGGCCTTTTAAAAAACGGACACAACCTTTTCATACTGCGAGGCTTGTCCCCCCCGCCTTGCCCTCGTGGTACGGCAGCCATAACGGCTAGAAGGAATCCATGTCAAATTAACGTGAGCTTTGACATTTCGTAGTAGGTTAGGAAAATTTACGCAGCCGGTTAGGATCATTAACTTAGCAGGTTAGGATAATTAGGTTACGTTTGGGAAAAGGGTTAGGGTTAGGTGAAATGCAATAAACAACAACTTTTGACGTTAATTTGACAAAAGCTGGATCCCGTCTAGCCCTGACCCAGTTCAGCCGAGGGCGGGAGTGAGACCTATGTGAAGCTAGCCACATAAGGATGATTGAAGTATGCCCCCAGTGCAATTTTTGAAGTCTTAATACATACATCTACAGATTTGTACTGTTTTGTGTCAAATTAACTAATTATTGTCGTTTTTAAAAAATGTATATAACAACATTCCAAACTTGTTTAACATTATCTAGTGAAAATGTGTCACGATTACACTATTTGTATCCGTTTGAATCGCTTTCAATTGGATACTTTTATTTTGAAGGCGGCCCGCAAATTTCACTATTGCGGCTAATTCGTTGTGGTGTCTAGCTTCACACAGGTTCGAGTCCAGCTGCGAGATACAAGCTCTCCTTTACAGTTCGTGTCCAGTTGTTTTCTGGTAAGAATTTTAACAATACCCATGCATTTTTTTTTTTACTAGACAACCTAGCTGCAGTGTATTATTGTGGCAACGTTAGCAATTTAATAACTGAGAAAAGATGCAACGGTGTTCCGTTTTCAATGAGACCTCGACTCGACTTGCTAGCTGCAGCTAGCTAGCCTCTTTGTAAACATTTAACGTTAGCTAGCTATCTAAGCAAAAAAAATACGCGAAAGAATCAAGCACATTGTGAGCTCCTAATTAATAAACTTGACAGTCTACGAGGGTGTAATATGAAGTCTGCCACTTAAACATGAAATTGATTGACCATTAAATGTTATTATTGTACTACTTCCAGTTCTTCTCGCTAGCTGGTGAGTGAAGGAAGGGCGGCTGGTGGATCGCCTTCTCACTTTCTGACAATGGCTCCCAAACCTCCCATACTCTTTGAATGTCAATGAGTACGGTTAGTCAGATTAATATAATAGTTCGTACACATGCTTTGCAATAACGATTTACCTAGTAATCCTGTTTAAATGGACAGTTGGACACATCTAAAAAAATCAGGCCACTTGATGGGACTTTTGATCATTGCAGAAAATCGCCAATCAAAATAGACGTTCTACCGAAGTGACTTGTTATTTTTTTAGAAGTCTATTTGATGTCGAGTTGGGACATGTACTGAACAAAAATATAAACGTTGGTCCCGTGTTTCATGAGCTGACATAAAAGTTCCCAGAAATGTTCCATCCCTGTTAGTGAGCATTTCTGAGACCTGCCACCCGGACAGCTGATAAAACTGTGGGTTTGCACAAACCAAATAATTTCTTCACCAACTGTCAGAAACCGTCTCAGGGAAGCTCATCTCGTCGTCCTCACCAGGGTCTTGTGCTCTTCATGGATGAATCCCGGTTTCAACTGTACCTGGCAGACAGTGTATATGGCGTTGTGTTAACGGTGAGGGTAGGTGGGTGCCGAAGGACCCTGCCTCCCGCTAGCTAGCAAGGACTCTGGGTAAATGGCTACGACAGGTTGTCATCTTTTTTTTATTTTGTTTATTTAACTAGGCAAGTCAGTTAAGAACAAATTCTTATTTTCAATGACGGCCAATTGTACGCCGCCCTGTGGGACTCCAGCCAATCACAGCCGGAATGTGACACCGCCTGGAATCGAACCAGGGTCTGTAGTGACGCCGCTAGCACTGAGATTACATTTTTAGTCATTTAGCAGACGCTCTCGTCCAGAGCGACTTACAGGAGCAATTAGGGTTAAGTGCCTTGCTCAAGGGCACATCGGCAGATTTTTCACCTAGTCGGCTCGGGGATTAGAACCAGCGACCTTTCGGTTACTGGCACAACGCTCTTAACTACTAAGCTACCTGCCGCTGCGCCACTCGGGAGCCCACTGATACTATATGTAGTATGTATCTACCGAAATCATTTCCTCACAGATATATTTTGATAAATGGCTACGACAAGTTGTCATCTATCCACTGATCTATGTAGTATACCAAAGTTCATTGTGGTTTGTCTGTTCGAAGAGGGCCAACAGTACCGCGGTTATTGTCCCAGTTCCATTGATTTCTATACAATATTGATGTGATTCATTTGCGCGCGCTATTAATTTCACTAGAACAAGCTAATCATTTCCAGTCTTGAGTGACTGCTTGTAAATATTGGTGTGCGTGTGCAGTTTTAGATGGTGCTAATTTATCAAAATAGAAGTAATCTGAACACAATAGGGCTGACCCCATTTAGTCGATTGTTTGGTCGATAGGCTGTTGGTTGACCGAGGATTTTTTTTTGTAGAGCAGCGGCAAATATATATTAAAAAATGTTATGGCACACAAGATACCTGTCTGATTCACGCCTGTCTCTGTGGACTAATCCATTGCCCGTCTCTGTGGACTAATCCATTGCCCGTCTCTGTGGACTAATCCATTGTGGAGGCACACTAGTATCATCAGTAGTATACCGTTAATTGCAATGTTTGGTTACAATAATTTCTGTTAATGCATTCAATTTATTATTATTGTTATTATTATTATGACAGTCTTACTGTTGTCGTTGTAGGAGTGGACACATTGTTTGCGGAGCGCACCATCTAGGCTACACTTGTGAGGAAAAGTTTGGTTTATTTCATTCCATTTATAAATTGTACATTTATTAATTGTCTTTTGTTTGGAGCGCTCCTGTCAATCTTGAGTAAGGACACGCACCTGATTACTCATATAACTAGGCCTGGGCTACCTGGCCTGCCAAATGTAGGCCTCTAAATGTGCCCATTTGGGGATCTGATACTATTTCTGATTGTCTTAACTCACCATCACTGTGGAGCTTCTCAAAGTAATTTTTTCCTCGCCTCAAAAAGCAAGTCAACTAAGTCTGTTTCTACATCCATGTAGAATGACAATAGTTCCTCACCATAGCCTATTTGAAAAATCTTTCCAGCTCTCTCCCTTTCGATAACCACTCAGCATTAAAGGGGGAAAACATGTAATGCTCTGATCTGGTGGAAAAGTCATAAAATAGTCCTACCTGATTACTTCTTATCCCTTGTGCAAATAGCCTCCAGCTGTGTCTGTCTGTATGGAGCTCACTGACAGGAAACTCTGAGGGCCCAGAATATTTGATACAATGTTGCAAGTTTTCTAGCACAAGCCTTGGGCTGGACCCAGTTGATAGTTGATACAATGTTGCAAGTTCGTTGCAGACAGGCCATGCATAGCCAATGTGATTTTATAGGATATTTGTTTTTATCAGGATATTTTCTACCTGCGGGCTGCAATGTTTTTATTTGTTGGTTTATGTAAGCTATTTTTACATATTGGCAATGGCAATAGAAGTTACTTTTAGATTTGTATCGTTTTCATTTAGATATAATTTTTATTAACCACATGACATTGATTTTGAGACATGAAGATTATAATAATAAAATAAAATGTTCCACGAAAATGTGCATATGAAAATCATAACTGGCACGCAGATCGGTAGAAATGGTACGGTAACTTGGCACTCCAAATGGAAAAGGTTGCCGACCCCTGGTGTAGCCTGGTCCCCCCCCCCCCCCCTTCTGGTTAGGCTATATTGATCTCTGGCTCACTCTTCAGTCATTTGTCTTTAATTTTTAATCACAACGCTTAAAGCATCAGACGAGCTCAGTAGCCTACATATAGTGGATTATATTAAAACATATAAATGATGAAGCCTACATGCAGTATAGTCTATATCTGGAAAAATACACGTTAAAAAAATTCACCCGATTGGTTGGAAGAACAAATGACTCTCGGTCGACAAAGATCTATATTTTCTGTCGGGGATATTTTTTATATACAGCCCATTTATTTATTTATTTATTTATTTATTATATATATATATATAGCCCTAGAACACAAGTGTGACGTGTGTGTGTGTGTAGGAAGTAACTTTTATGTATTGGTCTATAAAAAAAATATCACAACATTGATTATGAATTTGGACATTTAAAACCAGTGTTATGACACTCTGACATAAATCACAAAGCCATGACAACAGGAAGCAGCAACAGTATCGTTTTCAATGTATGTTTTAGGAATATAAATGGTCCTTTTTAACAGGATTCTACTTTATCAGGTAAAAACTACTGAATGAGCCCCAAAAAAAAACGTCCTGTGATTTGATTTCGATGATATGAAATGGTGAAAATATGTTTGACCTGGCTACTCTGTTAACATCTTTACATGGTCTCTCTATTTACCATTTCACTTCCTGTTGAAGGCTGACTTAGCTAGCCTGGGTTCTGATAGGGTTCCACAGTTGAACTAAGCTCATGAGAAAGTTATATTCTTCAAGAATCAATGGATTTATATTATTAATTAATGTCAACATTTATGTAGCAACTGAAGATTGCCCCCTTTTTTTAAATGATGCCTTGTTTTGCAAACCAACTCTCTCCTCCAACCACCTCTCCTCTACTGGTATTTAGCAATGTGTCTGTCTTGTCAGCTGATCTCTCTACGGGAACCTAATGTCCCTCCTCATCTCCCCAGTATGAGAAGGCTGATCTCTCTACGGGAACCTAATGTCCCTCCTCTCCTCTCCCCAGTATGAGAAGGAGTTGGTGTTGAAGCAGGATGCCAGGCAAGGCAGCAGACAGGTTCCAACCTGGGGACTTGGTCTTCGCCAAGATGAGGGGCTTCCCCCACTGGCCGGCCAGGGTGAGTCTGACACGCTGACTGTCTGGTGATGCACTATGTAGTGTCCCAATGTACTTGACAACCTTTTTATGTTTTTACCCCCAATTTCGTGATATCCAATTGCCAGTTACGATTTTGTCTCATCACTGCAACTCCCCAACGGTTTCGGGAGAGGCGACGGTCGAGACAAGCAAACAGTAGTATCGGTGTTAATCCTACAGATAGCCAATAGTATCGGTGTTAATCCTACAGATAGCCAGCCAATAGTATCGGTGTTAATCCTACAGATAGCCAGCCAATAGTATCGGTGTTAATCCTACAGATAGCCAGCCAATAGTATCGGTGTTAATCCTACAGATAGCCAGCCAATAGTATCGGTGTTAATCCTACAGATAGCCAGCCAATAGTATCGGTGTTAATCCTACAGATAGCCAGCCAATAGTATCGGAGTTAATCCTACAGATAGCCAATAGTATCGGTGTTAATCCTACAGATAGCCAGCCAATAGTATTGGAGTTAATCCTACAGATAGCCAATAGTATCGGTGTTAATCCTACAGATAGCCAGCCAATAGTATCGGTGTTAATCCTACAGATAGCCAGCCAATAGTATCGGTGTTAATCCTACAGATAGCCAGCCAATAGTATCGGTGTTAATCCTACAGATAGCCAATAGTGTCTGTTACTGTTGCAGATCGCTAAGGGCGAGGGCTCGAAGAAGAAGGTTCCGGTGTTCTTCTTTGGAACCCACCAGACGTAAGTAGAAGAGGGTGAATATACTGACACGGTTTACAGAACGGGAAGATGTTTTATAGTCGCTACTTAGACGCTAGTAGTCTCCAATTGGTAAGGCGTCATTAGTCTTCACTGACTGTAAGTCACTCTAGATGAGAGCATCTGATAAATGACCAAAATGTGAATTTGATGATGCTTGGTTTTTTGTCAATCTGTTCTTGTTTGTGGACTAAGTCTTCTGTCGTCCCCAGAGCGTTCATACCCCCTGAAAATATAGTGCCCTACGTCGGGAACAAGGGCAGATATGGAAAAGGAGTGCGCATCAGAGGCTTCACAGAGGGCATGTGGGAGATAGAGAACTCTCCCAGAGTAGGCAGCAAACCCAAGGTAAGGAGGGCACACACTCTCTCCTCTCTCTCTCTCTCTCTCTCTCTCCCTCTCTCTCTCTCTCTCTCTCTCTCTCTCTCTCTCTCTCTCCCTCTCCCTCTCCCTCTCTCTCTCTCTCTCCCTCTCCCTCTCCCTCTCTCTCTCTCTCTCTCTCTCCCCCTTTTCAGACACTCTTTCCTTCTCTCTCCCTCTCTCACACAGACTCTCTCTCTCCCGCTTTCTCTCTCTCTCTTTCACACATACACACACTCTCTCTCCCTCTCTCACACAGACACACTCTCTGACAGACACACCTCCATGTAGTGAGTTGTAATCCCTCTTGTTCTCAGCTCAGTCCCTGTTTCTCTGTCTGAAACAGGTGGGTGCTACCCCAGTCAAAAAGGAGCAAGCAGAGAACAAGCCAGACCAGACCAAGACATCTGCACCAGTCCGAGTCAGTCAACTGTCCAGCTCTGATACAGACAGTAGCTATATAACAGTAGAAAATCATTTGTCTGTTTTTGACTTCAACTTACAGATGGCCACCGCCCCGAAACAGGCCCCGAAACAGGCCCCGAAAACACAAGCGAAGACTAACAAGACAGTGGCAGTGACGGCCCCGGGAAACAGGGCGGCCCCGGGAAACAGGGCGGCCCCGGGAAACGGGGGCGCGGCCCCGGGAAACAGGGCGGCCCCGGGAAACAAAAAACCATCTGCCGACGGCCAACAGGAAGCTGACACACCGACCAACACAAGAGCTGAGAAAAGGAAAAAGGTGTGGAGGGAAAGTACATTTATGTCTGAAATATAGAAGTATGAAGGATTTTTAACTGCTGATGTATAAAGGGCTTTATAAATCAATTTAAAGACCAATAACCTCTGCTATGCTAATAAATGTCATTAGATTGAGTCATTGATTGGAATGCGCTCTCCCCAGTATGAGCCTGTCCAGCGGCAGAAGACGGCCCCAGCCAGTCCAGCTGTAAGCCCACCCGGTAAAGAACATCACCGCTAGCTCTCAGCCATTTTGTATCAATCATATCAATGTGGTGACATGGGACAGTGATTCTAAAAATGTCCCGCCCCCCTGTTCTGGTCTCCACAGCCAGCAAGAAGACAAGATCGGCTGAGGAGAAAAGCTCCTCCACTCCAAAGGGCGAGAGAGAGGAGCAGAGTAGAGGGATGAAGAGGAAAAGGGAGGAAGAAGGAGAGAAAGAGGAGAGCAGGAAGACCAGGGAAGTTGGTGTTGAAGAAGGAAAGACCGAAGTCAGTAAGACGAGTGAGCTGGAAAGTTTAGAAAGAGACAAAGAAGTAATCCACAAGGAAGAGGTTAAGAAAGAGGGGAACGAGGAGGAGGAGGAGGGGGTACCAGTGAAAGGAAGGAAAGAGGGGAACAAGGAGGAGGAGGAGGAGGAGGAGGGGGTACCAGTGAAGGGAAGGAAAGTAGAGAGCACCAAGAAAAAGGAGTGTCCACCTGAGCCGATGAAGAGAGAAGAGGATAATGATGTGAAGGTGACCAATACTGTCACAGAGAACAGTCCTGGTCAGGATGAGGAGGTGACCAATACTGTCACAGAGAACAGTCCTGGTCAGGATGAGGAGGTGACCAATACTGTCACAGAGAACAGTCCTGGTCAGGATGAGGAGGTGACCAATACTGTCACAGAGAACAGTCCTGGTCAGGATGAGGAGGTGACCAATACTGTCACAGAGAACAGTCCTGGTCAGGATGAGGAGGTGACCAATACTGTCACAGAGAACAGTCCTGGTCCGGATGTGACCAATACTGTCACAGAGAACAGTCCTGGTCCGGATGAGGAGGTGACCAATACTGTCACAGAGAACAGTCCTGGTCAGGATGAGGAGGTGAGTCTAAATCTCATCCCTGTAGTGGTGTCATCATACTAGAATATTGACAGCAACACCAGGTTTAGTTTCCCAATACTCGATACAGTCACGGCATTAGAGCGGGAAACGATACCACGGCAAAAAGAAGAAGGCGTATTAACCAAAGTCCCAGAATGGCCCTTGATCCAGACAGATAAACTCAGCTACGGCTCTCTTCAATCGTCGGGCGTCTTGAGTTCAATATCATGACGCTAGATATTTTTTACATCTACATTTTTCAGAAACAGCCATGTATACATTAATTAATCAATAATATAATCAATCAATTATACACTGAACCAAAATATGAACTCAACATGTAAAGGGTTCGAAATAAAAGATCCCAAAAATGTCCATACGCACAAAAAGCTTATTTCTCTCAAATATTGTGCACAAATGTGTTTACATCCCTGTTAGTGAGCATTTCTCCTTTGCCAAGATAATCCATCCACCTGGCAGGTGTGGCGTATCAAGAAGATGATTAACCAGACTCCCAGTGCAGGCTAGCAGGCAGGGTGGGGAGCCAACACGATGCAGACCAGACTCCCAGTGCAGGCTAGCAGGCAGGGTGGGGAGCCAACACGATGCAGACCAGACTCCCAGTGCAGGCTAGCAGGCAGGGTGGGGAGCCAACACGATGCAGACCAGACTCCCAGTGCAGGCTAGCAGGCAGGGTGGGGAGCCAACACGATGCAGACCAGACTCCCAGTGCAGGCTAGCAGGCAGGGTGGGGAGCCAACACGATGCAGACCAGACTCCCAGTGCAGGCTAGCAGGCAGGGTGGGGAGCCAACACGATGCAGACCAGACTCCCAGTGCAGGCTAGCAGGCAGGGTGGGGAGCCAACACGATGCAGACCAGACTCCCAGTGCAGGCTAGCAGGCTTGATCTGCGAGACCCATTTGACAGAAGTACCGAACCGTTTTTCATTCTCTGGTATCGAAGTACAGAAGTTTGGGTATACCGTGCAACACTGGTTCCCTATATATCCCTACTTTCAAATCTAAAATACAGTAGAATAGAATACAGTATATACATATGAGATGAGTAAAGTGGTATGTAAACATGATTAAAGTGACCAGTGATTCCATGTCTACTTTTGACCAGAGGGTGCCATTTGAAATGCAGACCACGCCTACTGTCCAATACTAGTGGTGATGTAATATCCTGTTAGTGAAGTCTCATCCTGTCCGTGTTGTGTGTGTGTGCGCGCGCAGCGTCGACGTCGTCTCGCGGCCAGGAGAGCGAGTGTCCTGAAGTCTCTACAAGGACTCCTCACTGCAGGGAAGGGCCTGAGGAGACAGAGCCTCACACCGTGAGTACACACCTCACACACACTGCCACAACATCGCTCCGTGAGTACACACCTCACACACACACACTGCCACAACATCGCTCCGTGAGTACACACCTCACACACTATTGAGAGCACATACACACTACTCTGAAATAATCCGCTTTTGTTTTTGTCTTTTTTTCAGGAGAGATGGAGGGAAGAGGGTGGAGGGAGGAAAGTCAGGGGGTCAGAAAAGGGACAGAAAAGCAGAGAGCAAGAAAACGGATAAGAAGGTGGAAAGTACGAAAAGTACGAAAAAATCGGAAGGTAAAAAAACTGAACGTAAGAAACCAGAAGAGAAGAAAGTAGAAAAGAAATCAGAATTGACCAGAGTGGGGGCTAAGAAATCAGATTTAACCAGAGTGGGGGATAAGAAATCAGAATTGACCAGAGTGGGGGCTAAGAAATCAGATTTAACCAGAGTGGGGGCTAAGAAATCAGATTTAACCAGAGTGGGGGATAAGAAATCAGAATTAACCAGAGTGGGGGCTAAGAAATCAGATTTAACCAGAGTGGGGGCTAAGAAATCAGATTTAACCAGAGTGGGGGATAAGAAATCAGAATTGACCAGAGTGGGGCCTAAGAAATCAGAATTAACCAGAGTGGGGGCTAAGAAATCAGATTTAACCAGAGTGGGGGCTAAGAAATCAGATTTAACCAGAGTGGGGGCTAAGAAATCAGATTTAACCAGAGTGGGGGATAAGAAATCAGAATTAACCAGAGTGGGGCCTAAGAAATCAGAATTAACCAGAGTGGGGGCTAAGAAATCAGATTTAACCAGAGTGGGGGATAAGAAATCAGAATTAACCAGAGTGGGGCCTAAGAAATCAGAATTAACCAGAGTGGGGGCTAAGAAATCAGATTTAACCAGAGTGGGGGCTAAGAAATCAGAATTAACCAGAGTGGGGCCTAAGAAATCAGAATTAACCAGAGTGGGGGCTAAGAAATCAGATTTAACCGAGTGGGGGCTAAGAAATCAGATTTAACCAGAGTGGGGGATAAGAAATCAGAATTAACCAGAGTGGGGGATAAGAAATCAGAATTAACCAGAGTGGGGGCTAAGAAATCAGATTTAACCAGAGTGGGGCCTAAGAAATCAGATTTAACCAGAGTGGGGGATAAGAAATCAGAAGCCAAGAAAGTGGAGCCTGATAGTCCACCTCCAGTAGAGACACCACAGGAGGAGACTGATAGTTCACCTCCAGTAGAGACACGACAGGAGGAGACTGATAGTTCACCTCCAGTAGAGACACCACAGGAGGAGACTGATAGTTCACCTGCAGTAGAGACACGACAGGAGGAGACTGATAGTTCACCTCCAGTAGAGACACCACAGGAGGAGACTGATAGTTCACCTCCAGTAGAGACACGACAGGAGGAGACTGATAGTTCACCTCCAGTAGAGACACGACAGGAGGAGGAGACTAAATCACCTCAGTGAGTACATGAACGAATAACCTGTCTGTCTTTCTGTCTGCCTGTGTCTCCTGTACCTGTCTCTCTCCTGTACCTGTCTGTCTCTCTCCTGTACGTGTCTGTCTGTCTCTCCTGTGTCTGTCTCTCTCCTGTACGTGTCTCTGTCTCTCCTGTGTCTGTCTGTCTCTCCTGTGTCTGTCTCTCTCCTTTACCTGCCTCTCTCTCTCCTGTACCTGTCTCTCTCTCCTTTACCTGCCTGTCTCTCTCCTGTACCTGTCTCTCTCCTGTACCTGCCTGTCTCTCTCTCCTGTACCTGCCTGTCTCTCTCTCCTGTACCTGTCTCTCTCTCCTTTACCTGCCTCTCTCTCTCCTGTACCTGCCTGTCTCTCTCTCCTGTACCTGCCTGTCTCTCTCTCCTGTACCTGTCTCT
Source organism: Coregonus ussuriensis (assembly GCA_031479575.1). Taxonomy (NCBI): domain Eukaryota; kingdom Metazoa; phylum Chordata; class Actinopteri; order Salmoniformes; family Salmonidae; genus Coregonus; species Coregonus ussuriensis. Next base: position 33,575,723 of record CM062511.1, on the reverse strand, counting down.
CTCTCCTGTACCTGCCTGTCTCTCTCTCCTGTACCTGTCTCTCTCTCCTGTACCTGTCTCTCTCTCCTTTACCTGCCTCTCTCTCTCTCTCCTGTACCTGTCTGTCTCTCTCCTTTACCTGTCTCTCTCTCCTTTACCTGTCTCTCTCTCCTTTACCTGTCTCTCTCTCCTTTACCTGTCTCTCTCTCCTTTACCTGTCTCTCTCTCCTGTACCTGTCTCTCTCTCCTTTACCTGCCTCTCTCTCTCCTGTACCTGTCTCTCTCCTGTACCTGTCTCTCTCTCTCCTGTACCTGCCTCTCTCTCTCCTGTACCTGTCTGTCTCTCTCCTGTACCTGTCTGTCTCTCTCCTGTACCAGTCTCTCTCTCCTGTACCTGTCTCTCTCTCCTGTACCTGTCTCTCTCTCCTGTACCTGTCTCTCTCTCCTGTACCAGTCTCTCTCTCCTGTACCTGTCTCTCTCTCCTGTACCAGTCTCTCTCTCCTGTACCTGTCTCTCTCTCTCCTGTACGTGTCTGTCTCTCTCTCCTGTACCTGCCTGCCTGTCTCTCTCCTGTACCTGCCTGCCTGTCTCTCTCCTGTACCTGTCTCTCTCCTGTACCTCTCCTGTACCTGTCTCTCTCCTGTACCTGTCTCTCTCTCCTGTACCTGCCTCTCTCTCCTGTACCTGCCTCTCTCTCCTGTACCTGTCTCTCTCTCCTGTACCTGCCTACCTGTCTCTCTCCTGTACCTGTCTCTCTCTCCTGTACCTGTCTCTCTCTCCTGTACCTGCCTGTCTCTCTCTCCTGTACCTGCCTGTCTCTCTCTCCTGTACCTGTCTCTCTCTCCTGTACCTGTCTTTCTGTCTGTCAGTGATCATAACTAACCATTGTATTGTGGTTGTCTCTCTGTCTCTATCAGGAGAGGTGTACTAGGTGACGACCAGAAGACGGACGGTGTGTCTAAACTACAGACGGCTATAGACTCTTTCACTCTAACAGACTCTACCCTACACAGGATACACGGAGATATACGCATCTCTCTGAAGACGGACAACCCTGTGAGTCACACATGGAACGGTTTACCCCCCCATCCATAAGGACATTAGTCAGCCCTGGACCAACTCACTATGGTCTATGTATATGTAACGAGTCTCTCTCTCTCTCTGTCTCTCTCTCTCTCTCTATGTCTCTCTCTCTCTCTCTCTCTCTATGTCTCTCTGTCTCTCTCTGTCTCTCTCTCTCTCTGTCTCTCTTACTCTCTCTCTCTCTGTCTCTCTCTCTCTCTCTCTGTCTCTCTCTCTGTGTCTCTGTCTCCTCTCTCTCTGTCTCCTCTGTCTCCTCTCTCTCTGTCTCCTCTGTCTCCTCTCTCTCTGTCTCTCTCTCTGTCTCTGTCTCTCTCTCTGTCTCTCTCTCTCTCTCTATGTCTCTCTGTCTCTCTCTGTCTCTCTCTCTCTCTGTCTCTCTTTCTCTCTCGCTCTCTCCCTCTGTCTCTCTCTCTCTCTCTGTCTCTCTCTCTGTGTCTCTGTCTCCTCTCTCTCTGTCTCCTCTGTCTCCTCTCTCTCTGTCTCTCTCTCTGTCTCTGTCTCTCTCTGTGTCTCTCTCTCAGGACATTTGTAAGTGTCTGATTGCCCTTGATCAACTCAGTATGGTGTATGTAACATCACAGCATGTCCAGAGACACAGTGAACTCATCACTACGCTCAGAAAGGTAAGACTGCTGTCCATACATACAATAACCACACACACCTGACATACAGTGCATTCGGAAAGTATTCAGACCCCTTCACTTTTTCCACATTGTTACGATACAGCCTTATTCTAAAATGGATTACATCGTTTTTTTCCCCTCATCAATCTACAAACAATACCCCATAGTGACAAAGAGAAAACATATATTTTTAGAAATGTTTGCACATTTATTAAAAATTAAAAACTAAAATATCACATATACATAAGTATTCAGACCCTTTACTCAGTACTTTGTTGAAGCACCTTTGGCAGCGATTACAGCCCCGAGTCTTCTAGGGTATGACGCTACAAGCTTGGCACACCTGTATTTGGGGAGTTTCTCCCATTCTTCTCTGCAGATCCTCTCAAGCTCTGTCAGGTTGGATGGGGAGCGTCGCAGCACAGCTATTTTCAGGTCTCTCCAGAGATGTTCGATCGGGTTCAAGTCTGGGCTCTGAATGGGCCACTCAAGGACATTCAGAGACTTGTCCTGAAGCCACTCCTGCGTTGTCTTGACTGTGTGCTTAGGGTCGTTGTCCTGTTGGAAGGTGAACCTTCACCCCAGTCTGAGGTCCTGGTGCTCTGGAGCAGATTCTGACTAGTCTCCCAGTCCCTGCTGTTGAAAAACATCCCCACAGCATGATGCTGCCACCACCATGCTTCACCGTAGGGATGGTGCCAGGTTTCCTCCAGACGTGACGCTTGGCATTCAGGCCAAAGAGTTCAATCTTGGTCTGAGAATCTTTAGGTGCCTTTGGCAAACTCCAAGCAGGCTGTCATGTGCCTTTTACTGAGGAGTGGCTTCTGTCTGGCCACTCTACCATAAAGGCCTGATTGGTGGAATGCTGCAGAGATGGTTGTCCTTCTGGAAGGTTCTCCCATCTCCACAGAGGAACTCCGGAGCTCTGTCAGAGTGACCATCGGGTTCTTGGTCACCTCCCTGACCAAGGCCCTTCTCCTCCGATTGCTCAGTTTGGCCGGGCGGCCAGCTCTAGGAAGAGTCTTGGTGGTTCCAAACTTCTTCCATTTAAGAATGATGGAGGCCACTGTGTTCTTGGGGACCTTCAATGCTGCAGAAATGTTTTGGTACCCTTCCCCAGATCTGTGCCTCGACACAATCCTGTCTCAGAGCTCTAGGGACAATTCCTTCGACCTCATGGCTTGGTTTTTTGCTCTGACATGCACTGTCAACTGTGGGACCTTATATAGACAGGTGTGTGCCTTTCCAAATCATGTCCAATCAATTGAATTTACCACAGGTGGACTCCAATCAAGTTGTAGAAACATCTCAAGGATGATCAATGGAAACAGGATGTACCTGAGCTCAATTCCGAGTCTCCATTTTAGAATAAGGCTGTAACGTAACAAAATGTGGAAAAAGTCAAGGGGTCTGAATACTTTCCCAATGCACTGTACATCCAATAACCACCTGACATACAGGTTGGTGTTGTTCTTAGTCTTATTTCCTGTAGTGATGATAGCAGCTTCTAATCCTTTTATCCCTCACTGTAGTAGCTTCTATGTACATAACATTTGGATGAAATGTGATGATAGTAGCTTCTATGTACATAACATTTGTATGAAATGTGATGATAGCAGCTTCTATGTAATAAATATAATATAAATAAATAATATGCCATATAGCAGACGCTTTTATCCAAAGCGACTTACAGTCGTGCGTGCATACATTTATGTGTATGGGTGGTCCCGGGGATCGAACCCACTACCTTGGCGTTACAAGCGCCGTGCTCTACCAGCTGAGCTACAGAGGACCATGTACATAACGTTTGTATGAAATGTGATGATAGCAGCTTCTATGTACATAACATTTGTATGAAATGTGATAATACAGTGAGGGAAAAAAGTATTTGATCCCCTGCTGATTTTGTACGTTTGCCCAATGACAAAGAAATGATCAGTCTATAATTTTAATGGTAGGTTTATTTGAACAGTGAGAGACAGAATAACAACAACAAAATCCAGAAAAACGCATGTCAAAAATGTTATAAATTGATTTGCATTTTAATGAGGGAAATAAGTATTTGACCCCCTCTCAATCAGAAAGATTTCTGGCTACCAGGTGTCTTTTATACAGGTAATGAGCTGAGATTAGGAGCACACTCTTAAAGGGAGTGCTCCTAATCTCAGTTTGTTACCTGTATAAAAGACACCTGTCCACAGAAGCAATCAATCAATCAGATTCCAAACTCTCCACCATGGCCAAGACCAAAGAGCTCTCCAAGGATGTCAGGGACAAGATTGTAGACCTACACGAGGCTGGAATGGGCTACAAGACCATCGCCAATCTGCTTGGTGAGAAGGTGACAACAGTTGGTGCGATTATTCGCAAATGGAAGAAACACAAAAGACTGTCAATCTCCCTCGGCCTGGGGCTCCATGCAAGATCTCACCTCGTGGAGTTGCAATGATCATGAGAACGGTGAGGAATCAGCCCAGAACTACACGGGAGGATCTTGTCAATGATCTCAAGGCAGTTGGGACCATAGTCACCAAGAAAACAATTGGTAACACACTACGCCATGAAGGACTGAAATCCTGCAGTGCCCGCAAGGTCCCCATGCTCAAGAAAGCACATATACAGGGCCGTCTGAAGTTTGCCAATGAACATCTGAATGATTCAGAGGAGAACTGGGTGAAAGTGTTGTGGTCAGATGAGACCAAAATCGAGCTCTTTGGCATCAACTCAACTCGCCGTGTTTGGAGGAGGAGGAATGCTGCCTATGACCCCCAAGAACACCATCCCCACCGTCAAACATGGAGGTGGAAACATTATGCTTTGGGGGTGTTTTTCTGCTAAGGGGACAGGACAACTTCACCGCATCAAAGGGACGATGGACGGGGCCATGTACCGTCAAATCTTGGGTGAGAACCTCCTTCCTTCAGCCAGGGTTGAAAATGGGTCGTGGATGGGTATTCCAGCATGACAATGACCCAAAACACACGGCCAAGGCAACAAAGGAGTGGCTCAAGAAGAAGCACATGAAGGTCCTGGAGTGGCCTAGCCAGTCTCCAGACCTTAATCCCATAGAAAATCTGTGGAGGGAGCTGAAGGTTCGAGTTGCCAAACGTCAGCCTCGAAACCTTAATGACTTGGAGAAGATCTGCAAAGAGGAGTGGAACAAAATCCCTCCTGAGATGTGTGCAAACCTGGTGGCCAACTACAAGAAACGTCTGACCTCTGTGATTGCCAACAAGGGTTTTGCCACCAAGTACTAAGTCATGTTTTGCAGAGGGGTCAAATACTTATTTCCCTCATTAAAATGCAAATCAATTTATAACATTTTTGACATGCCTTTTTCTGGATTTTTGTTGTTGTTATTCTGTCTCTCACTGTTCAAATAAACCTACCATTAAAATTATAGACTGATCATGTCTTTGTCAGTGGGCAAACGTACAAAATCAGCAGGGGATCAAATACTTTTTTCCCTCACTGTACATCCAAAACCACACACACTATTCACTCCTTTACCACGTACACACACCTAACCACAACTATGTGTTTCCCAGATGCGCCGTTTCCGCAGTAACCAGGACGTGATGGACAAGGCGTCGATGCTCTACAACCGCTTCAAGAACGCCTTCCTATTGGTTAACGACAAGGATGAAGTCATCAGCCCAGAGTTCCTCCGCTCGCTCCTGGAGGAGAAAGAGAAGGAGGAGGAAGAGAGGGTGGAGAGATGGAGGGAGAAACAGAGGAGGAGAGGAGAGGTGCTGCAGGAGGTCCGCAGGAGGATGAGTCAACTGGAGGAGAGGAGGGGAGGAGAGAAGGGGGAGACTCAAAAGGAGGTTGTGACAGAGAAGGAGGAAGAGGAGGTGCCAGAGGAGGTGCTGAGGATGGAAGCTGCAAACTCCACTAGGATCACCCTGAGGTCCACTGGGAGAACGGAGCAGGGTGAAGTTGCCCCTAGACACTGATCTTGGTGCAGTTTTTACAATTTTCGCCACTAATGGGTCGAAGGTTAGGATTGGAGGAGGGAATCTGATCCTAGATCTGTACCTGGGGGGGGGGGTAGAACATACCAACTCAGAATCAGAGGGGTGGACATGGAACATACCAACTCAGAATCAGAGGGGTGGACATGGAACATACCAACTCAGAATCAGCGGGGTGGAAATGGAACGTACCAGCTGTCCAACTGGGGTTATGTTTCTAAACCCTCCCCTTGTCCACTCAGAATATTTGGACAACCTCCTCACCCCATATTCATTGGTGCACACCCGTTTCAAAAATGTAGCAGACGTTTTTTTTTTTTTGCAACGGAAAAGGACGAGTGTTTTTGGTTATTGGACAGGTTCTGTTCATTTTTCTTCCGTTTGGTGCCAAGTGGACTCTGGTGTCCTAAGGACAGGTAGACCTGCCAAGTGGACTCTGGTGTCCTGAGGACAGGTAGACCTGCCAAGTGGACTCTGGTGTCCTGAGGACAGGTAGACCTGCCAAGTGGACTCTGGTGTCCTAAGGACAGGTAGACCTGCCAAGTGGACTCTGGTGTCCTAAGGACAGGTAGACCTGCCAAGTGGAGTCTGGTGTCCTCAGGACAGGTAGACCTGCCAAGTGGACTCTGGTGTCCTAAGGACAGGTAGACCTGCCAAGTGGACTCTGGTGTCCTCAGGACAGGTAGACCTGCCAAGTGATGATGTCTAGACTGGATTCTACATGACCTGGATTTGACTTTGCTTGAACTCTTTCCCTGCCATACAAAGCCTAATAGCCACGTTAGCTTCTGCTTTAGCCAGGGGGGGCCAATTTTTCTTCCGTTTGGTGCCAAGTGGACTCTGGTGTCCTAAGGACAGGTAGACCTGCCAAGTGGACTCTGGTGTCCTGAGGACAGGTAGACCTGCCAAGTGGACTCTGGTGTCCTGAGGACAGGTAGACCTGCCAAGTGGACTCTGGTGTCCTAAGGACAGGTAGACCTGCCAAGTGGACTCTGGTGTCCTAAGGACAGGTAGACCTGCCAAGTGGAGTCTGGTGTCCTCAGGACAGGTAGACCTGCCAAGTGGACTCTGGTGTCCTAAGGACAGGTAGACCTGCCAAGTGGACTCTGGTGTCCTCAGGACAGGTAGACCTGCCAAGTGGAGTCTGGTGTCCTCAGGACAGGTAGACCTGCCAAGTGGAGTCTGGTGTCCTCAGGACAGGTAGACCTGCCAAGTGGAGTCTGGTGTCCTCAGGACAGGTAGACCTGCCAAGTGGAGTCTGGTGTCCTCAGGACAGGTAGACCTGCCAAGTGGAGTCTGGTGTCCTCAGGACAGGTAGACCTGCCAAGTGGAGTCTGGTGTCCTCAGGACAGGTAGACCTGCCAAGTGGAGTCTGGTGTCCTCAGGACAGGTAGACCTGCCAAGTGGAGTCTGGTGTTCCTCAGGACAGGTAGACCTGCCAAGTGGAGTCTGGTGTCCTCAGGACAGGTAGACCTGCCAAGTGGAGTCTGGTGTCCTCAGGACAGGTAGACCTGCCAAGTGGAGTCTGGTGTCCTCAGGACAGGTAGACCTGCCAAGTGGAGTCTGGTGTCCTCAGGACAGGTAGACCTGCCAAGTGGAGTCTGGTGTCCTCAGGACAGGTAGACCTGCCAAGTGGAGTCTGGTGTCCTCAGGACAGGTAGACCTGCCAAGTGGACTCTGGTGTCCTCAGGACAGGTAGACCTGCCAAGTGGAGTCTGGTGTCCTCAGGACAGGTAGACCTGCCAAGTGGAGTCTGGTGTCCTCAGGACAGGTAGACCTGCCAAGTGGAGTCTGGTGTCCTCAGGACAGGTAGACCTGCCAAGTGGAGTCTGGTGTCCTCAGGACAGGTAGACCTGCCAAGTGGAGTCTGGTGTCCTCAGGACAGGTAGACCTGCCAAGTGGAGTCTGGTGTCCTCACAGGACAGGTAGACCTGCCAAGTGGAGTCTGGTGTCCTCAGGACAGGTAGACCTGCCAAGTGGAGTCTGGTGTCCTCAGGACAGGTAGACCTGCCAAGTGGAGTCTGGTGTCCTCAGGACAGGTAGACCTGCCAAGTGGAGTCTGGTGTCCTCAGGACAGGTAGACCTGCCAAGTGGACTCTGGTGTCCTCAGGACAGGTAGACCTGCCAAGTGGACTCTGGTGTCCTAAGGACAGGTAGACCTGCCAAGTGGAGTCTGGTGTCCTAAGGACAGGTAGACCTGCCAAGTGGACTCCGTATCCTCCTTTAGAAAGAATCCCACTGATAGGATCCACTAACTGTTACTCTCCTTCCTGGTGCTATAAAAACCTAGAATAGTTCCTGTATACAAATGTTTTTACTTTTCTGATTGTTTTTTTATACCTTGTACGTTCTCTTAAATACTGTACTTCATGTTGTATAGTTTAACGGTGATGATGTCTAGACTGGATTCTACATGACCTGGATTTGACTTTGCTTGAACTCTTTCCCTGCCATACAAAGCCTAATAGCCACGTTAGCTTCTGCTTTAGCCAGGGGGGGCCAATAGTGTACCCTTCAGGTCTCTCCGTCCAATAGCCATCACTGCTCCTGGTTGTAAACCCCAGGGCCAGGCAGCATTATGTTTCAACCCAGGACCAGACAGCAACCCAGGACCAGACAGCATTATGTTTCAACCCAGGACCAGACAGCATTATGTTTCAACCCAGGACCAGACAGCATTATGTTTCAACCCAGGACCAGACAGCAACCCAGGACCAGACAGCATTATGTTTCAACCCAGGCCCAGACAGCATTATGTTTCAACCCAGGACCAGACAGCATTATGTTTCAACCCAGGACCAGACAGCATTATGTTTCAACCCAGGACCAGACAGCATTATGTTTCAACCCAGGCCCAGACAGCATTATGTTTCAACCCAGGACAGACAGCATTATGTTTCAACCCAGGACAGACAGCATTATGTTTCAACCCAGGCCCAGACAAGACAGCATTATGTTTCAACCCAGGACAGACAGCATTATGTTTCAACCCAGGACCAGACAGCATTATGTTTCAACCCAGGACCAGACAGCATTATGTTTCAACCCAGGACCAGACAGCATTATGTTTCAACCCAGGCCCAGACAGCATTATGTTTCAACCCAGGACCAGACAGCATTATGTTTCAACCCAGGCCCAGACAGCATTATGTTTCAACCCAGGACCAGACAGCATTATGTTTCAACCCAGGACAGACAGCATTATGTTTCAACCCAGGACCAGACAGCATTATGTTTCAACCCAGGACCAGACAGCATTATGTTTCAACCCAGGCCCAGACAGCATTATGTTTCAACCCAGGCCCAGACAGCATTATGTTTCAACCCAGGACCAGACAGCATTATGTTTCAACCCAGGACAGACAGCATTATGTTTCAACCCAGGACCAGACAGCATTATGTTTCAACCCAGGACCAGACAGCATTATGTTTCAACCCAGGCCAGGCCCAGACAGCATTATGTTTCAACCCAGGACAGACAGCATTATGTTTCAACCCAGGACCAGACAGCATTATGTTTCAACCCAGGACCAGACAGCATTATGTTTCAACCCAGGCCCAGACAGCATTATGTTTCAACCCAGGACCAGACAGCATTATGTTTCAACCCAGGCCCAGACAGCATTATGTTTCAACCCAGGCCCAGACAGCATTATGTTTCAACCCAGGACCAGACAGCATTATGTTTCAACCCAGGCCCAGACAGCATTATGTTTCAACCCAGGCCCAGACAGCATTATGTTTCAACCCAGGACCAGACAGCATTATGTTTCAACCCAGGACAGACAGCATTATGTTTCAACCCAGGACCAGACAGCATTATGTTTCAACCCAGGACAGACAGCATTATGTTTCAACCCAGGACCAGACAGCATTATGTTTCAACCCAGGACCAGACAGCATTATGTTTCAACCCAGGACCAGACAGCATTATGTTACAATGGTGTTTATCTTTTCTTAGTGCTCTTTTCAGCTGCGGCAAGGTGACACTGCCAATTGCTATTACATACTGACACACAGAGACACGTACTGTTGTGTGAACGGTTTTAAACGGAAACACACTTTGGTTTGACACCGTGAAGTAGATTGTTTGTTGTTGTTACTCTACCTTTTTAGATCTGTTTTTTTTTTTTTTTTTACAGTTGTCATTTTACTGTACCTGAATAAGTTAGCGTTACTTCAGGTTATACTGTCGGTCAATAAACCGTTCTGTCACGTAGAAAATATGAGCTCCTGTTCAGATGGTTTCTTGTGTGTTTTAGGGATGGGCACGATTATTTTCATATCAGAACGGACGTTTAGTATTAGATTACTTGAGAGCGGTCATTTTTGAGAAGGAATAAAAAAAAATATAGGCCTATTTCAATGAAAAGGCTAAAAATGAAATCCAATTATGTGTGACATTGCCTCATAGCCGACAAGGACAGACCATTTGAAGTGTTATGAAGTGTTTTATGAGCGCTGCCCATAAAGGTAGCCAACACACCTTTTCACATCTGTGGTCAGAGTGGAGCAAGAGAAGTGGGAGATTTCTAATCAACGCTAAAAATGGAATTAAAATGATTGAATTCAGTTGGCTAAATGAGAAGGTGTAGTCTACAATGATCAACCAACAGGTAGGCTGCTGTTTAATATGAATGGAGTTGTTGTTGTTGTTGTTGTTGTTGACAAGGACGGGGAGCACAGCAAAATGGACTCCCATTAGACTTGCTACGTTAGCTAGCTAGCCGGCTACTGTAGGTAGCTAGCTTCTTAACATCGATTTGATTCAGTCAAGACCGACACCACCAGAGGAGAGAAGTTAGTCTAACTACTCTTGGCTCTCTCTAAACTCTTAAGGGCTTTAATGACATGGGGAAACATATGTTTGCATCTGCCAAAGCAAGTGAATTAGACCGTAAACAAAAGTGGGTAACACTTTGCTTGACACCCAGCGTCATAACACGGTCATAACTTGTCATAACCTGTTACATGGTTATAACACTGTCATGGCACATAGTTAGACCTGTTGTGACATATTACATTATTTTACGGCTGGGTTATTACACATCCATAAGTGTCAAAACCCACCAGACAGCTGTTGTATTGTACACAGAAGTCCACAAGCGAAGGGAAAAGGTTAGAGGAGGAGAGAGCTTAGATGCGACAATGAATTGTACATAACAACGAGCAAAGTGATCATGTGGTTTATTTTAGGGTGCGTTCGTAAATCCACTCCAGGCTATCTCGTCTGAGTGTGCCAGAGCGCAGAATAACTGCTGATTTACCCGAACGCGCAACACCCGTTGAATATTCCCGGTGTCAGTAAACGTCGGCGAGAAAACGGAATTAAATTGATGCCGGCAGCACAGTTAGTCACCAGCGCTCTGGATAACATGAAAAACAGCCTAACCAGCTCTGCTAGGGCGAGTGAAATGGTCAGAGTGAGGTGTTCTCTCATTTGTGTCTGGAAGTAGCTAGCAAGCTTGCCAACGTTAGTCAGTTAGCTTGGTGTGCTTGACTGCTGTTGTGAGGTTCAGGACGCTCGGATCAACTCTACTCCTCGACTAGAGCATCCAGTGTCCGCTCTGAACGCTCCCAGTGTCCGCTCAGAACGCTCCCAGTGTCCGCTCCGAACGCTCCCAATGTCCGCTCCGAACGCTCCCAGTGTCCGCTCCGAACGCTCCCATTGTCCGCTCCGAACGCTCCCAGTGTCCGCTCCAAACGCTCCCAGTGTCCGCTCCGAACGCTCCCAGTGTCCGCTCCGAACGCTCCCAGTGTCCGCTCCGAACGCTCCCAGTGTCCGCTCCGAACGCTCCCAGTGTCCGCTCCGAACGCTCCCAGTGTCCGCTCCGAACGCTCCCAGTGTCCGCTCCGAGAGCGAATCGCTCTGAATTTACGAACGGATATTCTGACAACGCTCTGGATGTATGAGCGCACTCCGAGCACACTCTGGCGCTCCAGATATAATTACGAACACACCCTACATGTGGCTGCTAGTTATGTTTGCATGTGCTCAGGGGTGTATTCATTCCGCCGATTCTGTTAAAACGTTTCTTAAACGGAAGCAAACGGAACGAAACGGGGATAAGCATACCTGAATGTGTCCAATAGAAACTCTCGTTTGCAACTGTCCGACTAATGATTACAACCTAGATCAACTAGAGATGCAGGCAAGAGTGTGCAAGGCAGTATTGAATGTGTCACTGTCTGTCACCTTAATTACAATTTGTCTTTCGACCTGTGCGCCTACGTTGTAAACTTTCATTCATAGGCTAGGTTGTAGCAACCTCATGATGGGTACAGGGAACATTAGAGTATCATGTTGTAGCCTAAACCTATCCATGTTACATTGAGCTGGGTGAATGGAATATGGATGACAGTCATCCAATATGCTGTCATAGAAATGAGACCATGCTCATAAAAAAAAATTAAAAATCATCCTCCCTCATCTTAAACGCCACTGACCTCCGCAGGCATCAACAGTAGGTTTATGTTATATATCATTTTCTGAAATTGACCATATTACATTATCATTGTAACTGCACACACATTGATGTCAAACATGCAGCTACCCCCAATGCTCTTGTTGCTGATGACTGGGATGAATGCAGGAGCAGCACAAGACACCCTCTTCTGATGACCGATACAGGGCCGTGAAAAAGTATTTGACCCCTTTCTGATTTTCTCTACTTTTGCATATTTTTGATACTTAATGTTATCAGATCTTCAACCAAAACCTAATATTAGAAAAAGGGAACCTGGGTGAACAAATAACACAACTATTACATACTTATTCTTATTTCACCAAATAGATATGGGAGTTTATCAAGATTGGATTTGTTTTCAAATTCTTTGTAGGTCTGTGTCATCTGAGTGAAATATGAGTCTCTAATATGGTCATACATTTGGCAGGAGGTTAGGAAGTGCAGCTCAGTTTCCACCTAATTTTGTGGGCAGTGTGCACATAGCCTGTCTTCTCTTGAGAGCCAGGTCTGCCTACGGCGGCCTTTCTCAATAGCAAGGCTATGCTCACTGAGTCTGTACATAGTCAAAGCTTTCCTTAAGTTTGGGTCAGTCACAGTGGTCAGGTATTCTGCCACTGTGTACTCTCTGTTTAGGGCCAAATAGCATTCTAGTTTGCTCAGTTTTTTTGTTAATTCTTTCCGATGTGTCAAGTAATTCTCTTTTTGTTTTCTCATGATTTGGTTGGGTCTAATTGTGTTGCTGTCCTGGGGCTCTGAGGGGACTCTTCTCCAGGTTCATCTCTCTGAAGGTGAAGGCTTTGTAATGGAAGGTTTATCGAATCGCTTAAAGCAGGTTGTAGAATTGAATTGCTATTTTCTGGATTTTGATTATTAGCGGGAATCGTCCTAATTCTGCACTGCATGTGTTACCGGCCTCAGTCTGCAGCTGAGGTGGCCTGTAATAGTAAAAAGAATGGAAACAAGTCTGCGCTTTCTTTATTCTGAAGAATGGTGCGCGCTCTTGGCCAGAACTTGCAGTTTCTCCTACTACCACAGTGCAACAGCGCCATCTATTGGCCTGATGGATTACTAATGCTAAAGCATGTAAAATATACAATTTAGATTAAGACAAATACATAAACAAATTGGTTTAAATAATAATAAAGGGGTGTTTGTTTTCATTAATCCATTACTTCTTTCAAATGTATCAAGTAATTATCTCCGTATGTGAACAGGACTCATTATCGTGGGGTCTGTTTGTGTTTGTGAACAGAGCGCCAGGATCAGCTTACTTAGGGGACTCTTCTCCAGGTTCATCTCTCTTCCTTTTAGTTGGTTGTAGAATTTAACGGCTCTGCTTCTGCTCTGCATGCATTATTTGGTGTTTTACGTTGTACGCGGAGGATGTTTTTGCAGAGTCTCAATTTGGTGTTAGTCCCATTTTGTGAATTATTGGTTGGTGAGCGGACCCCAGACCTCACAACCATAAAGGGCAATGGGTTCTATAACTGATTCAAGTATTTTTTTGCCAGATCTTAACTGGGATATCAAATGTTATGTTCCTTTTGATGGCGTAGAAGGCCCTTCTTGCCTTAACTCTCAGATCGTTCACAGCTTTGTGTTGATGTTTAGGCCAAGGTCGGTATAGTTTTTTTGTGTGCTCTAGGGCAACAGTGTCTAGGTGGAATTTGTATTTGTGGTCCTGGCAACTGAACCTTTTTTGGAACACCATTATTTTTGTCTTACTGAGATTTACTGTCAGGGCCCAGGTCTGACAGAATCTGTGCAGAAGATCTAGGTGCTGCTGTAGGCCCTCCTTGGTTGGTGACAGAAGCACCAGATCATCAGCAAACAGTAGACATTTGACTTCAGATTCTAGTAGGGTGAGGCCGGGTGCTGCAGACTGTTCTAGTGCCCTCGCCTATTCATTGATATAAATGTTGAAGAGGGTGGGGCTTAAACTGCATCCCTGTCTCACCCCACAGCCCTGTGGAAAGAAATGTGTGTGTTTTTTGCCAATTTTAACCGCACACTTGTTGTTTGTGTACATGAAGCTGCATCCATGTCTCTCACCCCCCCCCCCCCCCCCCCAGCCCTGAGAGAAGAAATCTGTTTTTTTGGTAAAAAGCTATTTGCTCAAGACATTGTTTTCAATGAGAAAATGTACGATCCTGCTGTTAATGATAATGCAGAGGATTTTCCCATGGTTGCTGTTGACGCTTATCCCACGGTAGTTATTGGGGTCAAATTTGTCTCCACTTTTGTGGATTGGGGTGATCAGTCGTTGGTTCCAAATATTGGGGAAGATGCCAGAGCTAAGGATGATGTTAAAGAGTTTAAGTATAGCTAATTGAAATTTGTGGCCTGTATATTTTATCATTTCATTGAGGATACCATCAACACCACAGGCCTTTTTGGGTTGGAGGGTTTGTATTTTGTCCTGTAGTTCATTCAATGTAATTGGAGAATCCAGTGGGTTCTGGTAGTCTTTAATAGTTGATTCTAAGATTTGTATTTGATCATGGACAGTGCCTTGCAAACATATTCATCCTCCTTGGCGTTTTCCCTATTTTGTTGCAACCTGTAATTTCAATGGATTTTTATTTGGATTTCATGTAATGGACATACAAAAATAGTCCAAAATTGGTGAAGTGAAATTAAAAAAAATAACTTGTTCTAAAATTCTAAAAAATAAATAACGGAAAAGTTGTGCGAGGGGGAGGAGAGAGAGCGACAAGAGACAGAGACAGTCCTTACACATTGAACATGCTCCTATAGCCTGGAGACAATAATATATATATATATATATATATATATATATATATATATATATACACATGCATACATACAGTGAGGGACAAAAGTATTTGATCCCCTGCTGATTTTGTATATTTGCCCACTGACAAAGACATGATCAGTCTATAATTTTAATGGTAGGTTTATTTGAACAGTGAGAGACAGAATAACAACAAAAAAATCCAGAAAAACGCATGTCAAAAATGTTATAAATTGATGTGCATTTCAATGAGGGAAATAAGTATTTGACCCCTCTGCAAAATAATGACTTAGTACTTGGTGGCAAAACCCTTGTTGGCAATCACAGAGGTCAGACTTTTCTTGTAGTTGGCCACCAGGTTTGCACACATCTCAGGAGGGATTTTGTTCCACTCTTCTTTACAGATCTTCTCCAAGTTATTAAGGTTTCGAGGGTTTGGCAACTCGAACCTTCAGCTCCCTCCACAGATTTTCTATGGGATTAAGGTCTGGAGACTGGCTAGGCCACTCCAGGACCTTAATGTGCTTCTTCTTGAGCCACTCCTTTGTTGCCTTGGCCGTGTGTTTTGGGTCATTGTCATGCTGGAATACCCATCCACGACCCATTTTCAATGCCCTGGCAGAGGGAAGGAGGTTCTCACCCAAGATTTGACAGTACATGGCCCCGTCCATCGTCCCTTTGATGCGGTGAAGTTGTCCTGTCCCCTTAGCAGAAAAACACCCCCAAAGCATAATGTTTCCACCTCCATGTTTGAGTTGAGTTGATGCCAAAGAGCTCGATTTTGGTCTCATCTGACCACAACATTTCACCCAGTTCTCCTCTGAATCATTCAGATGTTCATTGGCAAACTTCAGACGGCCCTGTATATGTGCTTTCTTGAGCAGGGGGACCTTGCGGGCGCTGCAGGATTTCAGTCCTTCACGGCGTAGTGTGTTACCAATTGTTTTCTTGGTGACTATTGTCCCAGCTGCCTTGAGATCATTGACAAGATCCTCCCGTGTAGTTCTGGGCTGATTCCTCACCGTTCTCATGATCATTGCAACTCCACGAGGTGAGATCTTGCATGGAGCCCCATGCCGAGGGAGATTGACAGTTATTTTGTGTTGTGTTTCTTCCATTTGCGAATAATCGCACCAACTGTTGTCAACTTCTCACCAAGCTGCTTGGCGATGGTCTTGTAGCCCATTCCAGCCTTGTGTAGGTCTACAATCTTGTCCCTGACATCCTGGGAGAGCTCTTTGGTCTTGGCCATGGTGGAGAGTTTGGAATCTGATTGATTGATTGCTTCTGTGGACAGGTGTCTTTTATACAGGTAACAAACTGAGATTAGGAGCACTCCCTTTAAGAGTGGGCTCCTAATCTCAGCTCGTTACCTGTATAAAAGACACCTGGGAGCCAGAAATCTTTCTGATTGAGAGGGGGTCAAATACTTATTTCCCTCATTAAAATGCAAATCAATTTATAACATTTTTGACATGCGTTTTTCTGGATTTTGTTGTTGTTATTCTGTCTCTCACTGTTCAAATAAACCTACCATTAAAATTATAGACTGATCATTTATTTGTCAGTGGGAAAATGTACAAAATCAGCAGGGGGTCAAATACTTTTTTCCCTCACTGTATGTATTCACCCCCTTTGCTATGAAGCCCCTAAAAAAGATCTGGTGCAACCAATTACCTTCAGAAGTCACATAATTAGTTAAATAAAGTCCACCTGTGTGCAATCTAAGTGTCACATGATCTGTCACTTGATCTCAGTATATATACACCTGTTCTGAAAGGCCACAGAGTCTGCAGGGACAAAGTTCTGGAGAAGTACAGATCAGAGTTGGGTTATAAAAACATATCTGAAACTTTGAACATCCCACAGAGCACCATTAAATCCATTATTAAAAAATGGAAAAATATGGCACCACAACAAACCTGCCAAGAGTGGGCCACCCTCCAAAACTCACGGACCAGGCAAGGAGGGCATTAATCAGAGAGGCAACAGAGAGACCAAAGATAACCCTGAAGGAGCTGCAAAGCTCCACAGCAGAGATTGGAGTATCTGTCCATAGGACCACTTCAAGACAGAGCTGGGCTTTACGGAAGAGTGGCCAGAAAAAAGCCATTGCTTAAAGAAAAAAATAAGCAAACACGTTTGGTGTTCGCCAAAAGGCATGTGGGAGACTCCCCAAACATATGGAAGAAGGTACTCTGGTCAGATGAGACTAAAATTGAGCTTTTTGGCCATCAAGGAAAACGCTATGTCTGGCGCAAACCCAACACCTCTCATCACCCTAAGAACACCATCCCCACAGTGAAGCATGGTGGTGGCAGCATCATGCTGTGGGGATGTTTTTCATCGGCAGGGACTGGGAAACTGGTCAGAATTGAAGGAATGATGGATGGCGCAAAATACAGGGAAATTCTTGAGGGAAACCTGTTTCAGTCTTCCAGAGATTTGAGACTGGGACGGAGGTTCACCTTCCTGCAGGACAATGACCCTAAGCATACTGCTAAAGCAACACTCAAGTGGTTTAAGGGGAAACATTTAAATGTCTTGGAATGGCCTAGTCAAAGCCCAGACCTCAATCCAATTGAGAATCTGTGGTATGACTTAAAGATTGCTGTACACCAGCGGAACACATGCAACTTGAAGGAGCTGGAGCAGTTTTGCCTTCAAGAATGGGCAAAAGTCCCAGTGGCTAGACGTGCCAAGCTTATAGAGACATACCCCAAGAGACTTGCAGCTGTATTTGCTGCAAAAGGTGGCTCTACAAAGTATTGATTTTGGGGGGGTGAATAGTTATGCACGCTCAAGTTCTGTTTTTTTGTCTTATATCTTGTTTGTTTCACAAAAAAAAGTATTTTGCATCTTCAAAGTGGTAGGCATGTTGTGTAAATCAAATGATACAAACCCCCCCAAAAAATCAATTTTAATTCCAGGTTGTAAGGCAACAAAATACACTGCTCAAAAAAATAAAGGGAACACTTAAACAACACATCCTAGATCTGAATGAATGAAATAATCTTATTAAATACTTTTTTCTTTACGTAGTTGAATGTGCTGACAACAAAATCACACAAAAATTATCAATGGAAATCAAATGTATCAACCCATGGAGGTCTGGATTTGGAGTCACCCTCAAAATTAAAGTGGAAAACCACACTACATGCTGATCCAACTTTGATGAAATGTCCTTAAAACAAGTCAAAATGAGACTCAGTAGTGTGTGTGGCCTCCACGTGCCTGTATGACCTCCCTACAATGCCTGGGCATGCTCCTGATGAGGTGGCGGATGGTCTCCTCCCAGACTTGGACTAAAGTATCCGCCAACTTCTGGACAGTCTGTGGTGCAACGTGGCGTTGGTGGATGGAGCGAGACATGATGTCCCAGATGTGCTCAATTGGATTCAGGTCTGGGGAACGGGCGGACCAGTCCATAGCATCAATGCCTTCCTCTTGCAGGAACTGCTGACACACTCCAGCCACATGAGGTCTAGCATTGTCTTGTATTAGGAGGAACCCAGGGCCAACCGCACCAGCATATGGTCTCACAAGGGGTCTGAGGATCTCATCTCGGTACCTAATGGCAGTCAGGCTACCTCTGGCGAGCACATGGAGGGCTGTGCGGCCCCCCAAAGAAATGCCACCCCACACCATGACTGACCCACCGCCAAACCGGTCATGCTGGAGGATGTTGCAGGCAGCAGAACATTCTCCACGGCGTCTCCAGACTCTGTCACGTCTGTCACATGTGCTCAGTGTGAACCTGCTTTCATCTGTGAAAAGCACAGGGCACCAGTGGCGAATTTGCCAATCTTGGTGTTCTCTGGCAAATGCCAAACGTCCTGCACGGTGTTGGGCTGTAAGCATAACCCCCACCTGTGGACGTCGGCCCTCATACCACCCTCATGGAGTCTGTTTCTGACCGTTTGAGCAGACACATGCACATTTGTGGCCTGCTGGAGGTCATTTTGCAGGGCTCTGGCAGTGCTCCTCCTGCTCCTCCTTGCACAAAGGCGGAGGTAGCGGTCCTGCTGCTGGGTTGTTGCCCTCCTACGGCCTCCTCCACGTCTCCTGATGTACTGGCCTGTCTCCTGGTAGCGCCTCCATGCTCTGGACACTACGCTGACAGACACAGCAAACCTTCTTGCCACAGCTCGCATTGATGTGCCATCCTGGATGAGCTGCACTACCTGAGCCACTTGTGTGGGTTGTAGACTCCGTCTCATGCTACCACTAGAGTGAAAGCACCGCCAGCATTCAAAAGTGACCAAAACATCAGCCAGGAAGCATAGGAACTGAGAAGTGGTCTGTGGTCACCACCTGCAGAACCACTTCTTTATTGGGGGTGTCTTGCTAATTGCCTATAATTTCCACCTGTTGTCTATTCCATTTGCACAACAGCATGTGAAATGTATTGTCAATCAGTGTTGCTTCCTAAGTGGACAGTTTGATTTCACAGAAGTGTGATTGACTTGGAGTTACATTGTGTTGTTTAAGTGTTCCCTTTATTTTTTTGAGCAGTGTAGGAAAAATGCCAACAGGGGTGAATACTTTAGCAAGCCAATGTATATGTTTTTGCTGTTTGTCCTTTGTTATATGGCCAATAAGATTGGAGAAGTGGTTTACCCATACATCTCCGTTTTGGATAGATAGCTCTTCGTGTTGTTGTTTGTTTAGTGTTTTCCAATTTTCCCAGAATTGGTTAGATTCTATGGATTCTTCAATTACATTGAGCTGATTTCTGACGTGCTGTTCCTTCTTTTTCCGTAGTGTATTTGTGTACTGTTTTAGTGATTCACCATAGTGAAGGCGTAGGCTCAGGTTTTCTGGGTCTCTATGTTTTTGGTTGGATAGGTTTCTCAATTTCTTTCTTAGGTTGTTGCATTCTTCATTAAACCATTTATCACTGTTGTTACTTTTCTTAAGTTATCTGCTTGACATTTTTAGATTTGATAGGGAAGCTGAGAGGTCAAATATACTGTTTAGGTTTTCTACTGCCAAGTTTACACCTTCACTATTACAGTGAAATGTTTTGTTCAGGAAGTTGTCTAAAAGGGATTGAACTTGTTGCAGTTGGTAGAGCATGGCGTTTGCAACGCCAGGGTTGTGGGTTCGTTTCCCACGGGGGCCCCGTATGAAAATGTATGCACTCACTAACTGTAAGTCGCTCTGGATAAGAGTGTCTGCTAAATGACTACAATGTAAATTAGCATACCCCCCTGAGTCTCTTCCCTGTTTCACATCTGGTAGTTTGGTGGATTGGAAATTACATTTTAGTCATTTCGCAGACACTCCTATCGAGAGCGACTTACAGTTAGTGAGTGCATACATTTTCATACGGGGCCCCCCGTGGGAAACGAACCCACAACCCTGGCGTTGCAAGCGCCATGCTCTACCAACTGAGCTACAGGGGACCACCAGCTCTCTGTAACCTAGAGGGCAACCAGTGGGTCCGTCTCCTCTATACCATGTTTCTTGTAGGATGACAATGTCTGGGTTCGTGCGCTTTAGGCCAAAGGCAGATGACCTCAGACATTGTATATTTCCTCTCTCCAGATGCTTAGAGAGAGAGAGAGCGCTTTGGTGCCCTCTAGTGGCTGTTTTGGGTGGTGCGAGTGATGAGGACAGCACTGACTAGTGGGAGGGGAGGGGCGATTTGTGTTCACCACACAGCAAGAACAATTTTCTGCGCAATGCGCACACAGTGAATAAACGTTCAAATGACAAGGGCCGATTCACATAACTGAATTCATCCTCTAGCAGACTAGGCTATAGGCAGCAGAGAGATAATAACGCGCGGATTGCTAGAAATAGGCTAAATACCGGCGTTTAGCCGGTGTGTTGATATCTCAACGGACGGTCAAGCGCTGCCTTCTGCCCTGTTTCAGTTTCTTGACTGCTGACGTGACACCTGGAGAGGGCTCTCGTGCCTTCCGTGATTGACCGGAGAAAGGCTCGAGGAGTGTGTCGTCAGGACGGACGGGGCTGGCCCGGTGGAAAAAGGTTGTCCTATTGTGTTGGCAGAAGGCGGGCCGGTGTTGCGTGTCTCTGGGAGTGTGTAGCCGGTGGAAGGAAAGCCTCCGCCGAAAGAAAGAAGCAGCTGGATAAACCACGAACCCGTCCAGGAGAAAAAAAAACCCCACACAAACTGGATTTTCTGTCTGAACACCTCCGAGGGAGCTGGACCAAACCGAAATGATTTTCTGACCTAATGAATAACTCGCCTTTTCTCCTGCTAAACCCGAACTTTGACAACCAGTTCCGCTGCTTTCCTCTGCTCTGCTGCTAGCCTTCTACCCAGCTAACCATGGCCCAGGTCGGGAATGGATCTGGGAATAACGCCGAAGACGAGGTGAGAAAGAGGACTATGATACCCGGAGGATGATCATGTATTTTAAACCATGGCTGTGTTCTTGTCTGCAGTTGTCTTGGTTTAGATAAGATCATATTGCCCCGGTGGAAGTAGCCTACAAGGTTATCTATGTGGCTGACTGGTTGCGTAGCTACTATTAATAATACATGTCATTTGTAAAGCGCTATATGGACATTATCCTATTACACTGTGTAGATACAGTGTGTTACATAGTTACCTCCCGGAAGATTAGGTTATATGACCATAACAGTTGCTGTGGATATGTCCTGGAAATGAATTAGCTAACAAGTTAGAAAATACATGATCTATTGTACAGAGTCACAATTAAGTTTACACCCCACATTAAGTTATCACAATAGCCTACTGTTTCCTGCAGACAGACATTCTACTCCTTACCGCTCTATATGTTCTTGACTTCCTGTGGGTCTGTGTTGGGCCTATAATGCAAGTCGAAAAAGCCTACATAATTGCATGCAATACATTGCATGTCTGTTCTGCAGCCAGGCAGTAGCGTAAAAGCTGCAGTTAGCCTACAGATGCCGGTAGTGCCCTTTCTGACGTGGCTCGTGTTTTTCAGTAGACAGACCGACCGCTGGATTGGGAGACTAAATGCCCGCCAGCCACGCCACAGTGCGGCGTTCCGGACAGTTCTGAAGTCGCTTGGCTAAAAAAAAAAAGTTCAGTAATTTAGTCGCTATCAACAGTTCTGTTCTAAATTCGCCACATATTGTAATTTTCTGCCGTGGCATTCCAATCTACACACACTGAAAAAATGAATCATAGAAAATAGCTATTACAAAAATAGCTAAAGCCTAGGATTTCTGTGTCCCAGGAGCACAGTGCATTTGAAAGTGCCAACGTCAGTCATCAGTACACTATTGACACACAGAGATGTTGACACTGATTGCTGGACATGAGTGATAGTGACAGAACAAACACACCACTAGATCTGAATGGGGACTGGAAACACAAACACACACACACACACACACACACACACACACACACACACACACACACACACACACACACACACACACACACACACACCACTAGATCTGTATGGGGACTGGAAACACAAACACACACACACACACACACACACACCACTAGATCTGTATGGGGACTGGAAACACAAACACACACACACACACACACACACACACCACTAGATCTGTATGGGGACTGGAAACACAAAACACACTGTACTTTGCACGCACACACACACACACACACCACACACACACACACACACACACACACACACACACACACACACACCACTAGATCTGTATGGGGACTGGAAACACAAACACACACACACACACACACACACACACACACCACTAGATCTGTATGGGGACTGGAAACACAAACACACACACACACACACACACACCACTAGATCTGTATGGGGACTGGAAACACAAACACACACACACACACACACACACACACACACACACACACACACACACACACACACCACTAGATCTGTATGGGGACTGGAAACACAAAACACACTGTACTTTACACACACACACACACACACACACACACACACACACACACAGAGACACACACACCACTAGACCCCAGTGTCAGTCATCATCAATTAGTTAGTCCTGATAGTGTCCTGTTACCTGTGGTGGGACAAATCAGCTGGTGTGTGTGTGTGTGTGTGTGTGTGTGTGTGTGTGTGTAATCCTGAGTGCTGAGAGCATGTCCCCTTGTGAAGCATCATCATCTGTTATTGCTGAACTGACAGAATGATCTGTAGATCGTCAGGTAGCTTAGTGGTTAAGAGCGTTGTGCCAGTAACCGAAAGGTCGCTGGTTCTAATCCCCGAGCCGACTAGGTGAAAAATCTGTCGATGTGCCCTTGAGCAAGGCACTTAACCCTAATTGCTCCTGTAAGTCGCTCTGGATAAGAGCGTCTGCTAAATGACTAAAATGTAAATGTAAATGTAGATGTCAACCTTGAGGTGCGTGAGAGATAAATAAATAAATAGTGGCTATTGTGTATTGGACTGCAACCAAAATGAATCTAATCTACTAATGTATTAGCGGCCCATGCTAACACGTCACTAACCCTATTGATATATGCAGCCTAAAGCAGCTCTTTGGATTAGCATCAGCTAGCACGCTAGCACAATCTTGTGTAAATATAAGAAAAGATTAGAAGACAATCATGGTACCAAATAGTTTGCTTCTAATACACCAGAAGTATGTCCTTGAACCGATTTATTTTAAAATTGCACACAAAATAAGTTTTAAGGATAATTCAGTTGCTAATGGCAGCCTGCAGCACCCCTGGTCGGCCTCCATCTTAAATTACTCAATGCAACGTCACTTCCTGGAGTAGCTCAAACTGCACATCTTTTGTCTCCATGAGACGCCATCTTTAACCAATTTCATTTGGCTTCAATGCGCTATTGAGTCTTCACATAGGAATGAATGGTGTCACGTGATCAATTGCTTTTATCCATTCGTATATGCAGTCATTGCCCTATTTCTAGCCTAATGCAGGCCTTTATGCTAACTGTATTGCTAGGCTAACACAGCCTAATGCAGGCCTTTATGCTAACCCTATTGCTAACACAGTCTAATGCAGGCCTTTATGCTAACCCTATTGCTAGGCTAACACAGCCTAATACAGGCCTTTATGCTAACCCTATTGCTAGGCTAACACAGCCTAATACAGGCCTTTATGCTAACCCTATTGCTAGGCTAACACACCCTAATGCAGGCCTTTATGCTAACCCTATTGCTAGTCTAACACAGCCTAAAACAAAGGTGTTTGTGCTAATGCTAATGCTAACCCTATTGAAAAAAAGTTCCATTGTTCCATAATGAAGTAACAGCCTAAGCTAGGAGCTCCTGTGTACATTTTGTAAATATGTAATAATTTGTGATAGCATTGTTTTTTATCAACGTTTTTGTTAGCTAATTTGTTAGCTATCGGCGTTAGTAGCCAAAAGGCCGTAATATCATGATCAGAGCCATTGAGGGTTTCCACCTTTTTAATGGAGTCAACTAGGTGGGACTTCCAACTTCATTGGCTGATCCCTCCTGGTGACCCAGTTGGAGTCATGGCCAATCGGGT
The DNA here is from genome assembly GCA_031479575.1 of Coregonus ussuriensis. Classification (NCBI taxonomy): domain Eukaryota; kingdom Metazoa; phylum Chordata; class Actinopteri; order Salmoniformes; family Salmonidae; genus Coregonus; species Coregonus ussuriensis. Next base: position 33,551,369 of record CM062511.1, on the reverse strand, counting down.
CATCAGGAGTGATCAGCCAATTGTGAGAAAAGAAAATGTACTACTTAAAAATGGAGATTTCCTCAATGGCGCTGCCCATGCTGTCCCAGACGCTGTGATCAAATCAAATGTTATTTGTCACATACACGTGTTTAGCAGATGTTATTGCGGGTGTAGCGAAATGCTTGTGCTTCTATCTCCGACAGTGCAGTAATATCTAATATCTAACAATTTCACAACATATACCCTATACACACACATCTAAGTAAGGAATGGAATTTAAGAAAATATACATATATGGACAAGCAATGACAACGTTGGACTAAGATACAGTAGAATATTATAGAATACAGTATATACAAATGAGATGAGTAATGCAGATATGTAAACATTATTAAAGTGACTAGTGTTCCATTTCTTATAGTGGCCAGTGATTTCAATAGGCAGCAGCAGCCTCTATTGTGCTAGTGATGGCTATTTAACAGTCTGATGGCCTTGAGATAGAAGCTGTTTTTCATTCTCTCGGTCCCAGCTTTGATGCACCTGTACTGACCTCGCCTTCTGGATGATAGCGGGGTGAACAGGCAGTGGCTCGGGTGGTTGATGTCCTTGATGATCTTTTTGGCCTTCCTGTGACATCGGGTGCTGTAGGTGTCCTGGAGGGCGGGTAGTTTGCCCCCGGTAATGCGTTCGGCAGACCGCACCACCCTCTGGAGAGCCCTGTGGTTGCGGGAGGTGCAGTTGCCGTACCAGGCGGTGATACAGCCCGACAGGATGCTCTCAATTGACATCTGTAAAAGTTTGTGAGGGTTTTAGGTGCCAAGCCAAATTTCTTCAGCCTCCTGAGGTTGAAGAGGCTCTGTTGCGCCTTCACCACACTGTCTGCGTGGGTGGACCATTTCAGTTTGTCAGTGATGTGTACGCCAAGGAACTTTAAGCTTTCCACCTTCTCCACTGCGGTCCCGTCGATGTGGATAGGGGGGTGCACCCTCTGCTGTTTCCTGAAGTCCACGATCATCTCCTTTGTTTTGTTGACGTTGAGTGAGAGGTTATTTTCCTGGCACCACACTCCCAGTAATGGCACAGATACAAAGATGAGTCTATCTCTATGGTTTAGTGTAACTAATGCTTCACTGTCATCAAGACACTTAGCTAGCTAACTTGCTAGCAAACTAGCTCTATGTTTTGATTTTAATTAAGGGGATGGTGTTTGGAGTTGTTTGGCTCGTTGAAGTTGCGGAAGTTGAGCAGTTTCTCCAGTGGTTAGCTTCAAGGTATACTGTTCTGGACTGATGTACAGTGTGCTTTCTGGTGGCTGTCGTGGCTTCACCCAGGTGGGTGCTACACATTGGTAGTGGAGGAATTCTACCCATGGAGTCTGACCAGAGAGGACTAGTGGAGGAGTTCTACCCATGGAGTCTGACCAGAGAGGACTAGTGGAGGAGTTCTACCCACGGAGTCTGACCAGAGAGGACTAGTGGAGGAGTTCTACCATTTAGCAGACGCTTTTATCCAAAGCGACTTACAGTCATGCGTGCATACATTTTTGTGTATGGGTGGTCCCGGGGATCGAACCCACTACCTTGGCGTTACAAGCGCCGTGCTCTACCAGCTGAGCTACAGAGGACCACTCTAGCCTTCCTCCTGGTACTGACTACTGAAGACATGAATGAACTGTCCTGTCCTGCCCTGGTACTGATTTACTGACTACTGAAGCTGACTACCAAAGCCATGAATAAACTACCCTG
>CM062511.1:33532142-33544642 GCA_031479575.1 Coregonus ussuriensis | reverse complement strand
CTCACCATCTCTCTCTCTCTGTCTCACGCCATCGCTCTCTCTCGCTCTCTTTCCATCTCTCTCTCTCACCATCTCTCTCTCGCCATCTCACTCTCTCTCTCCATGCTGTCTGCTGTCACTGCTCCAGCTGGCTCCATGCTGTCTGCTGTCACTCCTCCAGCTGGCCCATGCTGTCTGCTGTCACTGCTCCAACTGGCCCATACTGATACTGTCTGCTGTCACTCCTCCAGCTGGCCCATACTGTCTGCTGTCACTGCTCCAGCTGGCCCCATGCTGTCTGCTGTCACTGCTCCAGCTGGCCCATGCTGTCTGCTGTCACTCCTCCAGCTGGCCCATGCTGTCTACTGTCACTCCTCCAGCTGGCCCATGCTGTCTGCAGTCACTCCTCCAGCTGGCCCATACTGTCTGCTGTCACTCCTCCAGCTGGCCCATACTGTCTGCTGTCACTCCTCCAGCTGGCCCATACTGTCTGCTGTCACTCCTCCAGCTGGCCCATACTGTCTGCTGTCACTCCTCCAGCTGGCACATACTGTCTACTCTCACTCCTCCAGCTGGCCCATACGGTCTGCCGTCACTCCTCCAGCTGGCCCATACTGTCTGCCGTCACTCCTCCAGCTGGCCCATGCTGTCTGTGTGTTTCTGCAGGTTTAATCTAACTTGTCTGTTTTTGTGTTTTGCAGGATTGTTTTGAAGATGCCTACGACCAGATACCCGTGTAAGTATTTTAGAGGGCTTGAAGTTCCACACACACACCAGTGCTCATTTAGTCACCAACATATTTTTCCTGACGAAAACTAATGACGTTAACGAGATGCCCTGAAAAAAACGAATGGCGTTAACGAGACGAGACGAGTCACAGGGTGAGGAGCTAAGGAGTAAATAGCCAGGGTATTGATAAGGAGTAAATAGCCAGGGTATTGATAAGGAGTAAATAGCCAGGGTATTGATAAGGAGTAAATAGCCAGGGTATTGATAAGGAGTAAATAGCCAGGGTATTGATAAGGAGTAAATAGCCAGGGTATTGATAAGCAGTAAATAGCCAGGGTATTGATAAGGAGTAAATAGCCAGGGTATTGATAAGGAGTAAATAGCCAGGGTATTGATAAGGAGTAAATAGCCAGGGTATTGATAAGCAGTAAATAGCCAGGGTATTGATAAGGAGTAAATAGCCAGGGTATTGATAAGGAGTAAATAGCCAGGGTATTGATAAGGAGTAAATAGCCAGGGTATTGATAAGGAGTAAATAGCCAGGGTATTGATAAGGAGTAAATAGCCAGGGTATTGATAAGGAGTAAATAGCCAGGGTATTGATAAGCAGTAAATAGCCAGGGTATTGATAAGCAGTAAATAGCCAGGGTATTGATAAGCAGTAAATAGCCAGGGTATTGATAAGGAGTAAATAGCCAGGGTATTGATAAGGAGTAAATAGCCAGGGTATTGATAAGGAGTAAATAGCCAGGGTATTGATAAGGAGTAAATAGCCAGGGTATTGATAAGCAGTAAATAGCCAGGGTATTGATAAGGAGTAAATAGCCAGGGTATTGATAAGGAGTAAATAGCCAGGGTATTGATAAGGAGTAAATAGCCATTCATTTAAGTTGTGAGACTAATGGACATTTAATTTGACATGAAACGCCTTTTCATCTGTTTTGTCCAATCAGAAGCATGCATGGTTTAGCAGAATATTTAATGCAATCCTCTCATTGGTCGATAACATCTTCCAGTTGCGCTCGCTTCAATCACTCGTCTCTGTTTTCAACTGACGTCTTCCAGTTGCGCTCGCTTCAATCACTCGTCTCTGTTTTCAACTGACGTCTTCCAGTTGCGCTCGCTTCAATCACTCGTCTCTGTTTTCAACTGACGTCTTCCAGTTGCGCTCGCTTCAATCACTCGTCTCTGTTTTCAACTGACATCTTCCAGTTGCGCTCGCTTCAATCACTCGTCTCTGTTTTCAACTGACGTCTTCCAGTTGTGCTCGCTTCAATCACTCGTCTCTGTTTTCAACTGACATCTTCCAGTTGCGCTCGCTTCAATCACTCGTCTCTGTTTTCAACTGACGTCTTCCAGTTGCGCTCGCTTCAATCACTCGTCTCTGTTTTCAACTGACATCTTCCAGTTGCGCTCGCTTCAATCACTCGTCTCTGTTTTCAACTGACATCTTCCAGTTGCGCTCGCTTCAATCACTCGTCTCTGTTTTCAACTGACATCTTCCAGTTGCGCTCGCTTCAATCACTCGTCTCTGTTTTCAACTGACGTCTTCCAGTTGCGCTCGCTTCAATCACTCGTCTCTGTTTTCAACTGACATCTTCCAGTTGCGCTCGCTTCAATCACTCGTCTCTGTTTTCAACTGACATCTTCCAGTTGCGCTCGCTTCAATCACTCGTCTCTGTTTTCAACTGACATCTTTCAGTTGCGCTCGCTTCAATCACTCGTCTCTGTTTTCAACTGACATCTTCCAGTTGCGCTCGCTTCAATCACTCGTCTCTGTTTTCAACTGACATCTTCCAGTTGCGCTCGCTTCAATCACTCGTCTCTGTTTTCAACTGACATCTTTCAGTTGCGCTCGCTTCAATCACTCGTCTCTGTTTTCAACTGACATCTTCCAGTTGCGCTCGCTTCAATCACTCGTCTCTGTTTTCAACTGACGTCTTCCAGTTGCGCTCGCTTCAATCACTCGTCTCTGTTTTCAACTGACGTCTTCCAGTTGCGCTCGCTTCAATCACTCGTCTCTGTTTTCAACTGACACTTCAGTTGTAACTTAATTACGAACAATGTCTTTGATAATCTATGTTTTCATATCGACAAGTTTTGCTGTGATCACATCAGAAGCTCTATTTTGCAATGTGTTCAGGGAACTAAATGAAAATGTTTCATTGGTAGCACTGGTGCACCTAACTTAAAAATGTAAGGCGGACCAGACAAAATGTAGGAGCACCATAAACAATTGATACTTTTTTTTTTTTTTTACTGCAGATGACTGTCCTGTCATTGTTAATTGTCATCCTTGATGATGTAGAACACATCACTAGAGAGTGGGGCACGACATTAAAAACAACCTTTTAATAATTGTATTCAAAAGTGGAACAGCAAACATATTTACATACTGTAGGTGATTTTAGTTTTGGACAAACAAATGTAACATACCAAACATAACCTTTTATTGTATTTAAAAGTGAAACAGCAAACATACACTGTGTAAAAAACATGATATAGACTGGTCAGGTGAGTCCAGGTGAAAGCTATGATCCCTTGTTGATCCACTTCAATCAGTGTAGATGAAGGGGAGGAGACGGGTTAAAGAAGGATTTTTAAGCCTCGAGACAATTGAGACATGGATTGTGTATGTGTGCCATTCAGAGGGTGAATGGGAAGACAAAATATTTAAGTGCCTTTGAACGGGGTATGGTAGCAGGTGCCAGGCGCACCGGTTTGTGTCAAGAACTGCAACGCTGCTGGTGTTTTCACACTCAACAGTTTCCCCCCGTGTGTATCAAGAATGGTCCACCACTCATAGGAAATCCAGCCAACTTGGCACAGCTGTGGGAAGCAGTGGAGTCAACATGGGTCAGCATCCCTGTGGAACGCTTTCGACACTTTGTAGAGTCCATGACCCGACGAATTGAGGCTGTTCTGAGGGCAAAGGGGGAGTGCAACTCAATATTAGGAAGGTGTTCTTAATGTTTTGTACACTCAGTGTATTCGGGAAAAGTATTCAGACCCCTTTACTTTTTCCACATTTTGTTACGTTACAGCCTTATTCTAAAAGAGATTCAATACTTCCCCCCCCCCCCCCTTATCAATCTACACACAATACCCCATAATGACAAAGCAAAAAAAGGGTTTTATAAAGTTTTGCACATTTATTACAGAAAAAAGCTGAAATATCACATTTACATAAGTATTCAGACCCTTTACTCAGTACTTTGTTGTAGCACCTTTGGCAGCGATTACAGCCTTGAGTCTTGGGTATGACGCTACAAGCTTGGCACACCTGTATTTGGGGAGTTTCTCCCATTCTTCTCTGCAGATCCTCTCAAGCTCTGTCAGGTTGGATGGGGAGCGTTGCTGCACAGCTATTTTCAGGTCTCTCCAGAGATGTTCGATCGGATTCAAGTCCGGGCTCTGGCTGGGCCACTCAAGGACATTCAGAGACTTGTCCTGAAGAAACTCCTGCATTGTCTTGGTTGTATGCTTAGGGACGTTGTCCTGTTGGAAGGTGAACCTTCGCCCCAGTCTGAGGTCCTGAGCGCTCTGGAGCAGGTTTTCATCAAGGATCTCTCTGTACTTTGCTCCGTTCATCTTTCCCTCGATCCTGACTAGTCTCCCAGTCCCTGCTGCTGAAAAACATCCCCACAGCATGATGCTACCACCACCATGCTTCACCGTAGGGATGGTGCCAGATTTCCTCCAGATTTGACGCTTGGCAATCAAGCCAAATAGTTCAATCTTGGTTTCATCAGACCAGAGAATTTTGTTTCTCATGGTCTGAGAGTCTTTAGGTGGCTTTTGGCAAACTCCAAGCGGGCTGTCATGTGCCTTTTACTGAGGAGTGGCTTCCGTCTGGCCACTCTACCATAAAGGCCTGATTGGTGGAGTGCTGCAGAGATGGTTGTCCTTCTGGAAGGTTCTCCCATCTCCACAGAGGAACTCTAGAGCTCTGAGAGAGTGACCATCGGGTTCTTGGTCACCTCCCTGACCAAGGCCCTTCTCCCCCGATTGCTCAGTTTGGCCGGGCGGCCTGCTCTAGGAAGAGTCTTGGTGGTTCCAAACTTCTTCCATTTAAGAATGATGGAGGCCACTGTGTTCTTGGGGACCTTCAATGCTGCAGAAATGTTTTGGTACCCTTCCCCAGATCTGTGCCTCGACCGAATCCTGTCTCGGAGCTCTACGGACAATTCCTTCGACCTCATGGCTTGGTTTTTGCTCTGACATGCACTGTCAACTGTGGGACCTGATATAGACAGGTGTGTGCCAAATCATGTCCAATTCATTGAATTTACTACAGGTGGATTCCAATCAAGTTGTAGAAACATCTAAAGGATTATCAATGGAAACAGGATGCACCTGAGCTCAATTTCGAGTCTCATAGCAAAGGGTCGGAATACTTATGTAAATAATGTATTTCTGTTTTTAGTTTGAAATACATTTGCAAAAAATTCTAAAAACCTGTTTTCCCTTTGTCATTATGGGGTATTGTGTGTAGATTGATGAAGGGGGGGAAAAAAAGGTATTTAATCCATTTTAGAATAAAAAGGCTGTAACGTAGCAAAATGTGGAAAAAGGGAAGGGGTCTGAATACTTTCCCAATGCACTGTATTTAGGTGATTAAAACATGCTCTTTTAAATACAATAAAGGGTAACTGTAAACTGTTAATCATTACTGCATTCAGCTAACTGATGATGATGATGATATTAAACTATGTGATAATATGAATGTTGTAACAAGGCAACATGCTGACTATCAACTGATACTTGGATAATGAAATGATCTCACTATAACTCATTTATTTGATCTAGAATCTAGCTACAGTGGGGGAAAAAAGTATTTAGTCAGCCACCAATTGTGCAAGTTCTCCCACTTCAAAAGATGAGAGAGGCCTGTAATTTTCATCATACGTACACGTCAACTATGACAGACAAATTGAGATTTTTTTTCTCCAGAAAATCACATTGTAGGATTTTTAATGAATTTATTTGCAATTTATGGTGGAAAATAAGTATTTGGTCACCTACAAACAAGCAAGATTTCTGGCTCTCACAGACCTGTAACTTCTTCTTTAAGAGGCTCCTCTGTCCTCCACTCGTTACCTGTATTAATGGCACCTGTTTGAACTTGTTATCAGTATAAAAGACACCTGTCCACAACCACAAACTGTCACACTCCAAACTCCACTATGGCCAAGACCAAAGAGCTGTCAAAGGACACCAGAAACAAAATTGTAGACCTGCACCAGGCTGGGAAGACTGAATCTGCAATAGGTAAGCAGCTTGGTTTGAAGAAATCAACTGTGGGAGCAATTATTAGGAAATGGAAGACATACAAGACCACTGATAATCTCCCTCGATCTGGGGCTCCACGCAAGATCTCACCCCGTGGGGTCAAAATGATCACAAGAACGGTGAGCAAAAATTCCAGAACCACACGGGGGGACCTAGTGAATGACCTGCAGAGAGCTGGGACCAAAGTAACAAAGCCTACCATCAGTAACACACTACGCCGCCAGGGACTCAAATCCTGCAGTGCCAGACGTGTCCCCCTGCTTAAGCCAGTACATGTCCAGGCCCGTCTGAAGTTTGCTAGAGTGCATTTGGAAGATCCAGAAGAGGATTGGGAGAATGTCATATGGTCAGATGAAACCAAAATATAACTTTTTGGTAAAAACTCAACTCATCGTGTTTGGAGGACAAAGAATGCTGAGTTGCATCCAAAGAACACCATACCTACTGTGAAGAATGGGGGTGGAAACATCATGCTTTGGGGCTGTTTTTCTGCAAAGGGACCAGGACGACTGATCCGTGTAAAGGAAAGAATGAATGGGGCCATGTATCGTGAGATTTTGAGTGAAAACCTCCTTCCATCAGCAAGGGCATTGAAGATGAAACGTGGCTGGGTCTTTCAGCATGACAATGATCCCAAACACACCGCCCGGGCAACGAAGGAGTGGCTTCGCCAGTCTCCAGATCTCAACCCCATAGAAAATCTTTGGAGGGAGTTGAAAGTCCGTGTTGCCCAGCGACAGCCCCAAAACATCACTGCTCTAGAGGAGATCTGCATGGAGGAATGGGCCAAAATACCAGCAACAATGTGTGAAAACCTTGTGAAGACTTACAGAAAACGTTTGACCTGTGTCATTGCCAACAAAGGGTATTTAACAAAGTATTGAGAAACTTTTGTTATTGACCAAATACTTATTTTCCACCATAATTTGCAAATAAATTCATTACAAATCCTACAATGTGATTTTCTGGATTTCTTTTCCTCATTTTGTCTGTCATAGTTGACGTGTACCTATGATGAAAATTACAGGCCTCTCTCATCTTTTTAAGTGGGAGAACTTGCACAATTGGTGGCTGACTAAATAAAAAAAATTCCCCCACTGTAGCTAACAAATCAACTTGCTTTTAAGGTTTAGGGTAGGGATGTCCCAAGGACTCTGGATTACACTAACCCTCTTCCCAGATATTGTCCTCGATGGTGCCAATAATGTTTGGGCAGGGCACCTCTTTTCCATATGTCGGGTTGATTTGTAATCCCTTATTTTTCTGGGTCTGAATTTGGTCAAAGCCATCTCCTCTTTGGCCTTGAGGTAAACGGAGTTACGTTTCATCTCCATCTCAGTTAGCTCTGCCACCTGTTGCCTGGTGTTGCTCCAGCCCTGCTGCTTCCTGTTTCCTGTCTGGTAGTAGACTAGTGGTGCTGCTTCCTGTTTCCTGTCTGGTAGTAGACTAGTGGTGTTGCTCCAGCCCTGCTGCTTCCTGTTTCCTGTCTGGTAGTAGACTAGTGGTGTTGCTTCCTGTTTCCTGTCTGGTAGTAGACTAGTGGTGTTGCTTCCTGTTTCCTGTCTGGTAGTAGACTAGTGGTGTTGCTCCAGCCCTGCTGCTTCCTGTTTCCTGTCTGGTAGTAGACTAGTGGTGTTGCTTCCTGTTTCCTGTCTGGTAGTAGACTAGTGGTGCTGCTTCCTGTTTCCTGTCTGGTAGTAGACTAGTGGTGCTGCTTCCTGTTTCCTGTCTGGTAGTAGACTAGTGGTGTTGCTTCCTGTTTCCTGTCTGGTAGTAGACTAGTGGTGTTGCTCCAGCCCTGCTGCTTCCTGTTTCCTGTCTGGTAGTAGACTAGTGGTGCTGCTTCCTGTTTCCTGTCTGGTAGTAGACTAGTGGTGTTGCTCCAGCCCTGCTGCTTCCTGTTTCCTGTCTGGTAGTAGACTAGTGGTGTTGCTTCCTGTTTCCTGTCTGGTAGTAGACTAGTGGTGTTGCTTCCTGTTTCCTGTCTGGTAGTAGACTAGTGGTGTTGCTCCAGCCCTGCTGCCTCCTGTTTCCTGTCTGGTAGTAGACTAGTGGTGTTGCTTCCTGTTTCCTGTCTGGTAGTAGACTAGTGGTGCTGCTTCCTGTTTCCTGTCTGGTAGTAGACTAGTGGTGCTGCTTCCTGTTTCCTGTCTGGTAGTAGACTAGTGGTGTTGCTTCCTGTTTCCTGTCTGGTAGTAGACTAGTGGTGTTGCTCCAGCCCTGCTGCTTCCTGTTTCCTGTCTGGTAGTAGACTAGTGGTGCTGCTTCCTGTTTCCTGTCTGGTAGTAGACTAGTGGTGCTGCTTCCTGTTTCCTGTCTGGTAGTAGACTAGTGGTGTTGCTTCCTGTTTCCTGTCTGGTAGTAGACTAGTGGTGCTGCTTCCTGTTTCCTGTCTGGTAGTAGACTAGTGGTGCTGCTTCCTGTTTCCTGTCTGGTAGTAGACTAGTGGTGTTGCTTCCTGTTTCCTGTCTGGTAGTAGACTAGTGGTGTTGCTTCCTGTTTCCTGTCTGGTAGTAGACTAGTGGTGTTGCTCCCGCCCTGCTGCTTCCTGTTTCCTGTCTGGTAGTAGACTAGTGGTGCTGCTTCCTGTTTCCTGTCTGGTAGTAGACTAGTGGTGCTGCTTCCTGTTTCCTGTCTGGTAGTAGACTAGTGGTGTTGCTTCCTGTTTCCTGTCTGGTAGTAGACTAGTGGTGTTGCTCCCGCCCTGCTGCTTCCTGTTTCCTGTCTGGTAGTAGACTAGTGGTGCTGCTTCCTGTTTCCTGTCTGGTAGTAGACTAGTGGTGCTGCTTCCTGTTTCCTGTCTGGTAGTAGACTAGTGGTGTTGCTCCAGCCCTGCACTTGTGGCCACTGAGCAAATTTCAGGTCTACTGAGTGCAAACTTGAACGTTGTGAATCTTCTGTGCAACTTCCTGTGCGCGTTTACTGTGAACACTGAGGCTGTACCCGCTTTAAGTTACAGTTTTAACAGTGACCAAAATGCATCCCATAACATTTTAACATGGAAATGGCTGTTCTATCATTCAGCCTACAGTAGCAGCCAATGTGTGGTGTTCAATGTAGGCCTACATTCCATGAGACTTTTGAAAAAACACATGCATGGCTTGACATTAACCTTTATCCACTCAGAGAAGGAGGTGACTGAATGTTCTGTTTACAAAATAAAATGCATTCAAAACAAGCACGTCTACTCACGACCGCTCATGCTGTAAACACAGTCCAGTTCAAAGTAAATGGCACAGATCCATATATGGCAATGCAGGCCTACTGCAGTTCTGAACAGGGAAACCTCTAGAAAGTTGAGTGAAGTTCAATCTGTGGGCTGATATTTCTCCTGTGGAGCTGGATGGCTGTCTTGGGGCTACCTGCGCGCACCGTTTAGAGCTAACATTGCTTGTCCTGGCACTTCATGTGCTTTTGGCTAAAGTTGTATGTTAGGTTGCTGGACCCAGTAGCAAAAGAAGTCTTCCCTGCTGCTATTTCTCCACACTTTCCACAGCACTCACAGAACATTGTGTTGCTAGTTTTGTCCCTGGCGTGTGATTTTAGTTTAATTGGCTACATTTTAACATTTGTAGCATTTTATAATTGGTTATGATTTGTAAGCAATGTATCGGCCTGTCTTGTTTGAGCAGGAAGAGAAGAGTGTTGCGACGAAATATTTTTACGCATTACGTTATAAAAATAATAATCATTTGTTTCAAGGTGCTTCCAAAATAGAAGGACTGGTCAGACAACAACTTTAGACCTGTTATTCATCTCATCTGTGTTGTCGCTCTCTGATGGGGAAGAACAAACTCATTCTGGCCTTTTAATAAAGCTCACATTGTCCCCTTTTTAAGGAAACTGTTATTTACCTCCTCTGACGGTTATGATGGGGAGGAAATCACTGTTATTTACCTCCTCCTCTGACGGTTATGATGGGGAGGAAACCACTGTTATTTACCTCCTCTGACGGTTATGATGGGGAGGAAACCACTGTTATTTACCTCCTCCGACGGTTATGATGGGGAGGAAACCACTGTTATTTACCTCCTCCGACGGTTATGATGGGGAGGAAACCACTGTTATTTACCTCCTCCGACGGTTATGATGGGGAGGAAACCACTGTTATTTACCTCCTCTGATGGTTATGATGGGGAGGAAACCACTGTTATTTACCTCCTCTGACGGTTATGATGGGGAGGAAACCACTGTTATTTACCTTCGACGACGGTTATGATGGGGAGGAAACCACTGTTATTTACCTCCTCTGACGGTTATGATGGGGAGGAAACCACTGTTATTTACCTCCTCCGACGGTTATGATGGGGAGGAAACCACTGTTATTTACCTCCTCCTCTGACGGTTATGATGGGGAGGAAACCACTGTTATTTACCTCCTCCGACGGTTATGATGGGGAGGAAATCAGAGCTGTACAAATATGAAAATATGAAATATTTTATGATACATTTCCTATTCAACAAAACTGTATGAATAAGGCTTGAAATGACTTTTATATGGTTTCTAAATATAGTATAATCAAATGATAAAACAACTAAAGATTTCCCCTTCCTTATCACTGTAAAATACATATTTGTATGTTTAGTGTTAGAGAAAATGTGCATTTATTCTAAAGGTCTCTGTTGATCAAAACGTCTGCCGCCATCACCGTGAACGTCTCACAGAGCTCTGGCATGGCCAAAACGTCTGCCGGCATCGCCGTGAACGTCTCACAGAGCTCTGGCATGGCCAAAACATCTGCCGCCATCACCGTGAACGTCTCACAGAGCTCTGGCATGGCCAAAACGTCTGCCGCCATCGCCGTGAACGTCTCACAGAGCTCTGGCATGGCCAAAACGTCTGCCGCCATCGCCGTGAACGTCTCACAGAGCTCTGGCATGGCCAAAACGTCTGCCGCCATCGCCGTGAACGTCTCACAGAGCTCTGGCATGGCCAAAACGTCTGCCGCCATCGCCGTGAACGTCTCACAGAGCTCTGGCATGGCCAAAACGTCTGCCGCCATCGCCGTGAACGTCTCACAGAGCTCTGGCATGGCCAAAACATCTGCCGCCATCGCCGTGAACGTCTCACAGAGCTCTGGCATGGCTTCCTGAACTCCGTCCGTATTTGACAAACAGAAAGTGTATTTTGTTTAAAATCTATGAATTGTTTTAGATGACTTTTGATAAAGTTGGCAATAAATGAATCTCTGAATATGCTGTGGTGATGAAACCACTCTCTCTTGCTGTGCTAAGATGTAAGGATTGCAGTGCTTTGTCAGTGTCGTAGGATTCAGCCTGGAGTTGATGGACAGTCGGAAGAGCCAATTAAATGGTAGGAGGGACATCCCAGCTTCAAGTGGTGTCAGATTTCACATCCTGGTTCACACAAGTGGAAGAGATATACTCCTGTCTCCATGGGAACCGGGGCTACCGCTCAACCATAAGCCATTTTGATCTACGGTGTCCACAGATCCATTTATAAGCCAGAATGTCGGTTGGAACCAGTACCAGAATCACGCAGGTCCCCTAAACGGGGGACTTTACATTAGTCTTGGGTAGTATACCATATCTATAACGTATACCGTGGTATTTGGAGGGAGAGACTGAAGAGGATGGAGGGGAGGTAGAGACTGAAGAGGATGGAGGGGAGGTAGAGAGACTGAAGAGGATGGAGGGGAGTTAGAGAGACTGAAGAGGAGAGGGATGGAGGAAAAGAGAGAGAAAGAGAGATGGATGTTAGTTTACCTCTTCACTAAGCGTTCCTCCTCTTCACTAAGCGTTCCTCCTCCTCCTCTTCACTAAGCGTTCCTCCTCCTCCTCTTCACTAAGCGTTCCTCCTCCTCTTCACCAACTGTTCCTCCTCTTCACTAAGCGTTCCTCCTCCTCCTCTTCACTAAGCGTTCCTCCTCTTCACTAAGAGTTCCTCCTCCTCCTCTTCACTAAGCGTTCCTCCTCTTCACTAAGCGTTCCTCCTCCTCCTCTTCACTAAGCGTTCCTTGTGTTAAGTGGGAGAACTTGCACAATTGGTGGCTGACTAAATACTTTTTTTCCCCACTGTATATCTGTCTGCTTCCTCCCCTCCTTCCCTTTTCTATATATCTGTCTGCCTCCTCCCCTCCCCTCCCTTTTCTATATATCTGTCTGCCTCCTCCCCTCCCCTCCCTTTTCTATATATCTGTCTGCCTCCTCCCCTCCTTCCCTTTTCTATATATCTGTCTGCCTCCTCCCCTCCTTCCATTTTCTATATATCTGTCTGCCTCCTCCCCTCCTTCCATTTTCTATATATCTGTCTGCCTCCTCCCCTCCTTCCATTTTCTATATATCTGTCTGCCTCCTCCCCTCCTTCCATTTTCTATATATCTGTCTGCCTCCTCCCCTCCTTCTCTTTTCTATATATCTGTCTGCCTCCTCCCCTCCTTCCATTTTCTATATATCTGTCTGCCTCCTCCCCTCCTTCCCTTTTCTATACATCTGTCTGCCTCCTCCCCTCCTTCCCTTTTCTATATATCTGTCTGCCT
>CM062511.1:33484642-33527142 GCA_031479575.1 Coregonus ussuriensis | reverse complement strand
AGTGTTGCCTCTCTGACCACCTCAGAGAAGGTGAGTGTTGCCTCTCTTGAACTGACCACCTCAGAGAAGGTGAGTGTTGCCTCTCTGACCACCTCAGAGAAGGTGAGTGTTGCCTCTCTTGAACTGACCACCTCAGAGAAGGTGAGTGTTGCCTCTCTGACCCCCTCAGAGAAGGTGAGTGTTGCCTCTCTTGAACTGACCACCTCAGAGAAGGTGAGTGTTGCCTCTCTTGAACTGACCACCTCAGAGAAGGTGAGTGTTGCCTCTCTTGAACTGACCACCTCAGAGAAGGTGAGTGTTGCCTCTCTTGAACTGACCACCTCAGAGAAGGTGAGTGTTGCCTCTCTGACCACCTCAGAGAAGGTGAGTGTTGCCTCTGACCACCTCAGAAGGTGAGTGTTGCCTCTCTTGAACTTGTCTTTACTCACTAGCACTGATTTGGCTGAGAGCTGTTTGTTTTGAGGAAGGATTTCTATATCCACCTACCTTATGTAGATGAACCACTAACTGGAAGTCCCTCTGGAGAGGAGCTAAATGACCCAAATGGAATGCGTGTGTTTGTGTGTTTGTGTGTTTGTGTGTTTGTGTGTTTGCGTGTTTGCGTGTTTGTGTGTTTGCGTGTTTAACTATAACACGTGTGTTCCAGAGGAGATGCATGCAGAGATCTGCTATGCTGAGTGCCTGCTGCAGAAAGCCACGCTAACCTTCGTACAGGTGAGATGTCCTCAACCTTATCCTAATATACACAGGTAACATATCCTACCCCTAATATACACAGGTAACATATCCCAACCCTGATATACACAGGTAACATATCCCAACCCTGATATATACAGGTAACATATCCTACCCCTAATATACTCAGGTAACATATCCTACCCCTAATATACACAGGTAACATATCCCAACCCTGATATATACAGGTAACATATCCTACCCCTAATATACACAGGTAACATATCCCAACCCTGATATACACAGGTAACATATCCCAACCCTAATATACACAGGTAACATATCCCAACCCTGATATACACAGGTAACATATCCTACCCCTAATATACACAGGTAACATATCCCAACCCTAATATACACAGGTAACATATCCTACCCCTAATATACACAGGTAACATATCCTACCCCTAATATACACAGGTAACATATCCTACCCCTAATATACACAGGTAACATATCCCAACCCTAATATACACAGGTAACATATCCCAACCCTAATATACACAGGTAACATATCCCAACCCTAATATACACAGGTAACATATCCCAACCCTGATATACACAGGTAACATATCCACCCCTAATATACACAGGTAACATATCCCAACCCTAATATACACAGGTAACATATCCTACCCCTAATATACACAGGTAACATATCCTACCCCTAATATACACAGGTAACATATCCTACCCCTAATATACACAGGTAACATATCCCAACCCTAATATACACAGGTAACATATCCCAACCCTAATATACACAGGTAACATATCCCAACCCTAATATACACAGGTAACATATCCCAACCCTAATATACACAGGTAACATATCCCAACCCTAATATACACAGGTAACATATCCCAACCCTAATATACACAGGTAACATATCCCAACCCTAATATACACAGGTAACATATCCCAACCCTAATATACACAGGTAACATATCCCAACCCTGATATACACAGGTAACATATCCCAACCCTAATATACACAGGTAACATATCCCAACCCTAATATACACAGGTAACATATCCCAACCCTAATATACACAGGTAACATATCCCAACCCTAATATACACAGGTAACATATCCCAACCCTAATATACACAGGTAACATATCCCAACCCTAATATACACAGGTAACATATCCCAACCCTAATATATACAGGTAACATATCCTACCCCTAATATACACAGGTAACATATCCCAACCCTAATATACACAGGTAACATATCCCAACCCTAATATACACAGGTAACATATCCCAACCCTAATATACACAGGTAACATATCCCAATCCTAATATACACAGGTAACATATCCCAACCCTGATATATACAGGTAACATATCCCAATCCTAATATACACAGGTAACATATCCCAACCCTAATATACACAGGTAACATATCCCAACCCTAATATACACAGGTAACATATCCCAATCCTAATATACACAGGTAACATATCCCAACCCTGATATATACAGGTAACATATCCCAACCCTAATATACACAGGTAACATATCCCAATCCTAATATACACAGGTAACATATCCCAACCCTGATATATACAGGTAACATATCCCAACCCTAATATACTCAGGTAACATATCCCAACCCTAATATATACAGGTAACATATCCTACCCCTAATATACACAGGTAACATATCCCAACCCTAATATACACAGGTAACATATCCCAACCCTGATATATACAGGTAACATATCCCAACCCTAATATACACAGGTAACATATCCCAAACCTAATATACTCAGGTAACATATCCTACCCCTAATATACACAGGTAACATATCCTACCCCTAATATACACAGGTAACATATCCCAACCCTAATATACACAGGTAACATATCCCAACCCTAATATACTCAGGTAACATATCCCAACCCTAATATACACAGGTAACATATCCCAACCCTGATAATGTTTTCTTCTTCTTCTCTTTTTCTTTCAACAGGATGAAAACATGATCAGCTTCATCAAAGGAGGGATCAAAATACGCACAAGTTACCAGATCTACAAGTCAGTGTTCCCCAAACCAGTCATAGTTACCAGATCTACAAGTCAGTGTTCCCCAAACCAGTCATAGTTACCAGATCTACAAGTCAGTGATCCCCAAACCAGTCATAGTTACCAGATCTACAAGTCAGTGTTCCCCAAACCAGTCATAGTTACCAGATCTACAAGTCAGTGTTCCCCAAACCAGTCATAGTTACCAGATCTACAAGTCAGTGTTCCCCAAACCAGTCATAGTTACCAGATCTACAAGTCAGTGATCCCCAAACCAGTCATAGTTACCAGATCTACAAGTCAGTGATCCCCAAACCAGTCATAGTTACCAGATCTACAAGTCAGTGATCCCCAAACCAGTCATAGTTACCAGATCTACAAGTCAGTGATCCCCAAACCAGTCATAGTTACCAGATCTACAAGTCAGTGATCCCCAAACCAGTCATAGTTACCAGATCTACAAGTCAGTGATCCCCAAACCAGTCATAGTTACCAGATCTACAAGTCAGTGTTCCCCAAACCAGTCATAGTTACCAGATCTACAAGTCAGTGATCCCCAAACCAGTCATAGTTACCAGATCTACAAGTCAGTGTTCCCCAAACCAGTCATAGTTACCAGATCTACAAGTCAGTGTTCCCCAAACCAGTCATAGTTACCAGATCTACAAGTCAGTGTTCCCCAAACCAGTCATAGTTACCAGATCTACAAGTCAGTGTTCCCCAAACCAGTCATAGTTACCAGATCTACAAGTCAGTGTTCCCCAAACCAGTCATAGTTACCAGATCTACAAGTCAGTGATCCCCAAACCAGTCATAGTTACCAGATCTACAAGTCAGTGTTCCCCAAACCAGTCATAGTTACCAGATCTACAAGTCAGTGTTCCCCAAACCAGTCATAGTTACCAGATCTACAAGTCAGTGATCCCCAAACCAGTCATAGTTACCAGATCTACAAGTCAGTGTTCCCCAAACCAGTCATAGATCCTAGTTGTAATAACTTCACTTGTTGAATCAGATGGAATAGATCTAATATGGGTATAACTGGCTGGGGGACTAGTAGATAGATCTAATATGGGTATAACTGGCTGGGGGACTAGTAGATAGATCTAATATGGGTATAACTGGCTGGGGGACTAGTAGATAGATCTAATATGGGTATAACTGGCTGGGGGACTAGTAGATAGATCTAATATGGGTATAACTGGCTGGGGGACTAGTAGATAGATCTAATATGGGTATAACTGGCTGGGGGACTAGTAGATAGATCTAATATGGGTATAACTGGCTGGGGGACTAGTAGATAGATCTAATATGGGTATAACTGGCTGGGTTGACTAGTAGATAGATCTAATATGGGTATAACTGGCTGGGTTGACTAGTAGATAGATCTAATATGGGTATAACTGGCTGGGGGACTAGTAGATAGATCTAATATGGGTATAACTGGCTGGGGGACTAGTAGATAGATCTAATATGGGTATAACTGGCTGGGGGACTAGTAGATAGATCTAATATGGGTATAACTGGCTGGGGGACTAGTAGATAGATCTAATATGGGTATAACTGGCTGGGTTGACTAGTAGATAGATCTAATATGGGTATAACTGGCTGGGTTGACTAGTAGATAGATCTAATATGGGTATAACTGGCTGGGGGACTAGTAGATAGATCTAATATGGGTATAACTGGCTGGAGGACTAGTAGATAGATCTAATATGGGTATAACTGGCTGGGGGACTAGTAGATAGATCTAATATGGGTATAACTAGCTGGGGGACTAGTAGATAGATCTAATATGGGTATAACTGGCTGGAGGACTAGTAGATAGATCTAATATGGGTATAACTGGCTGGGGGACTAGTAGATAGATCTAATATGGGTATAACTGGCTGGGGGACTAGTAGATAGATCTAATATGGGTATAACTGGCTGGGGGACTAGTAGATAGATCTAATATGGGTATAACTGGCTGGAGGACTAGTAGATAGATCTAATATGGGTATAACTGGCTGGAGGACTAGTAGATATATCTAATATGGGTATAACTGGCTGGGGGACTAGTAGATAGATCTAATATGGGTATAACTGGCTGGAGGACTAGTAGATAGATCTAATATGGGTATAACTGGCTGGGTTGACTAGTAGATAGATCTAATATGGGTATAACTGGCTGGGGGACTAGTAGATAGATCTAATATGGGTATAACTGGCTGGGGGACTAGTAGATAGATCTAATATGGGTATAACTGGCTTGGGGACAGTACTTATGACATAACATCTTAATTCTAGAAACTGTGACATACTTCCTGTGTTTGACATCACTTCCTGTGTGTGACATAATATCCTGTGCTCTCTTCCTATAGGGAATGTCAGAATATTCTGAACGTGACTCAGGACCATAGCAGTGAATCGTTCAGGCAGTTTGAAGGAGGAGTGAGACTGGGTATCGGATCCTTCAACCTGGTAAGGGAGACGGGTGGGGTGGGGTGGGGTGGGGTGGGGGGGGGGGGGGGGGGGGGTGCTTTTTGGTGTGAGAGAGAAAAATAAAGGTGTTTTCTTAACAAGTTTGTTTTCTCTGTCAGATGCTGTCCCTCCTTCCTCAAAGAATCCTCAGGTTGCTGGAGGTCATCGGCTTCTCTGGCAACAGAGTGAGTTATCAGCAATGAGCTGCTAGCAGGAGGTATGAGCTGCTATGAATGCTTACACGAGGTGTTATGTCTTGTGTCCTGTAGGACTTTGGCCTGTCTCAGCTGAAAGAAGGAGCGGCCAGCCACGGTCTCAGAGCTGTCCTCAGTGTGTTGACACTGCTGCTCTACCATACTTATGTTACGCTCATACTGGGTAGGGAATACACACACTGGTTCATAGTTGCTGCTCTACCATACTTATGTTACACTCATACTGGGTAGGGAATACACACACTGGTTCATAGTTGCTGCTCTACCATACTTATGTTACGCTCATACTGGGTAGGGAATACACACACTGGTTCATAGTTGCTGCTCTACCATACTTATGTTACGCTCATACTGGGTAGGGAATACACACACTGGTTCATAGTTGCTGCTCTACCATACTTATGTTACGCTCATACTGGGTAGGGAATACACACACTGGTTCATAGTTGCTGCTCTACCATACTTATGTTACGCTCATACTGGGTAGGGAATACACACACTGGTTCATAGTTGCTGCTCTACCATACTTATGTTACGCTCATACTGGGTAGGGAATACACACACTGGTTCATAGTTGCTGCTCTACCATACTTATGTTACGCTCATACTGGGTAGGGAATACACACACTGGTTCATAGTTGCTGCTCTACCATACTTATGTTACGCTCATACTGGGTAGGGAATACACACACTGGTTCATAGTTGCTGCTCTACCATACTTATGTTACGCTCATACTGGGTAGGGAATACACACACTGGTTCATAGTTGCTGCTCTACCATACTTATGTTACGCTCATACTGGGTAGGGAATACACACACTGGTTCATAGTTGCTGCTCTACCATACTTATGTTACGCTCATACTGGGTAGGGGATACACACACTGGTTCATAGTTGCTGCTCTACCATACTTATGTTACGCTCATACTGGGTAGGGAATACACACACTGGTTCATAGTTGCTGCTCTACCATACTTATGTTACGCTCATACTGGGTAGGGAATACACACACTGGTTCATAGTTGCTGCTCTACCATACTTATGTTACGCTCATACTGGGTAGGGAATACACACACTGGTTCATAGTTGCTGCTCTACCATACTTATGTTACGCTCATACTGGGTAGGGAATACACACACTGGTTCATAGTTGCTGCTCTACCATACTTATGTTACGCTCATACTGGGTAGGGGATACACACACTGGTTCATAGTTGCTGCTCTACCATACTTATGTTACGCTCATACTGGGTAGGGAATACACACACTGGTTCATAGTTGCTGCTCTACCATACTTATGTTACGCTCATACTGGGTAGGGAATACACACACTGGTTCATAGTTGCTGCTCTACCATACTTATGTTACGCTCATACTGGGTAGGGAATACACACACTGGTTCATAGTTGCTGCTCTACCATACTTATGTTACACTCATACTGGGTAGGGAATACACACACTGGTTCATAGTTGCTGCTCTACCATACTTATGTTACGCTCATACTGGGTAGGGAATACACACACTGGTTCATAGTTGCTGCTCTACCATACTTATGTTACGCTCATACTGGGTAGGGAATACACACACTGGTTCATAGTTGCTGCTCTACCATACTTATGTTACGCTCATACTGGGTAGGGAATACACACACTGGTTCATAGTTGCTGCTCTACCATACTTATGTTACGCTCATACTGGGTAGGGAATACACACACTGGTTCATAGTTGCTGCTCTACCATACTTATGTTACACTCATACTGGGTAGGGAATACACACACTGGTTCATAGTTGCTGCTCTACCATACTTATGTTACGCTCATACTGGGTAGGGAATACACACACTGGTTCATAGTTGCTGCTCTACCATACTTATGTTACACTCATACTGGGTAGGGGATACACACACTGGTTCATAGTTGCTGCTCTACCATACTTATGTTACGCTCATACTGGGTAGGGAATACACACACTGGTTCATAGTTGCTGCTCTACCATACTTATGTTACGCTCATACTGGGTAGGGAATACACACACTGGTTCATAGTTGCTGCTCTACCATACTTATGTTACACTCATACTGGGTAGGGAATACACACACTGGTTCATAGTTGCTGCTCTACCATACTTATGTTACGCTCATACTGGGTAGGGAATACACACACTGGTTCATAGTTGCTGCTCTACCATACTTATGTTACGCTCATACTGGGTAGGGAATACACACACTGGTTCATAGTTGCTGCTCTACCATACTTATGTTACGCTCATACTGGGTAGGGGATACACACACTGGTTCATAGTTGCTGCTCTACCATACTTATGTTACGCTCATACTGGGTAGGGAATACACACACTGGTTCATAGTTGCTGCTCTACCATACTTATGTTACGCTCATACTGGGTAGGGAATACACACACTGGTTCATAGTTGCTGCTCTACCATACTTATGTTACGCTCATACTGGGTAGGGAATACACACACTGGTTCATAGTTGCTGCTCTACCATACTTATGTTACACTCATACTGGGTAGGGGATACACACACTGGTTCATAGTTGCTGCTCTACCATACTTATGTTACGCTCATACTGGGTAGGGAATACACACACTGGTTCATAGTTGCTGCTCTACCATACTTATGTTACGCTCATACTGGGTAGGGAATACACACACTGGTTCATAGTTGCTGCTCTACCATACTTATGTTACACTCATACTGGGTAGGGAATACACACACTGGTTCATAGTTGCTGCTCTACCATACTTATGTTACGCTCATACTGGGTAGGGAATACACACACTGGTTCATAGTTGCTGCTCTACCATACTTATGTTACGCTCATACTGGGTAGGGAATACACACACTGGTTCATAGTTGCTGCTCTACCATACTTATGTTACGCTCATACTGGGTAGGGGATACACACACTGGTTCATAGTTGCTGCTCTACCATACTTATGTTACGCTCATACTGGGTAGGGAATACACACACTGGTTCATAGTTGCTGCTCTACCATACTTATGTTACGCTCATACTGGGTAGGGGATACACACACTGGTTCATAGTTGCTGCTCTACCATACTTATGTTACGCTCATACTGGGTAGGGAATACACACACTGGTTCATAGTTGCTGCTCTACCATACTTATGTTACGCTCATACTGGGTAGGGGATACACACACTGGTTCATAGTTGCTGCTCTACCATACTTATGTTACGCTCATACTGGGTAGGGAATACACACACTGGTTCATAGTTGCTGCTCTACCATACTTATGTTACACTCATACTGGGTAGGGAATACACACACTGGTTCATAGTTGCTGCTCTACCATACTTATGTTACGCTCATACTGGGTAGGGGATACACACACTGGTTCATAGTTGCTGCTCTACCATACTTATGTTACGCTCATACTGGGTAGGGAATACACACACTGGTTCATAGTTGCTGCTCTACCATACTTATGTTACACTCATACTGGGTAGGGAATACACACACTGGTTCATAGTTGCTGCTCTACCATACTTATGTTACGCTCATACTGGGTAGGGGATACACACACTGGTTCATAGTTGCTGCTCTACCATACTTATGTTACGCTCATACTGGGTAGGGAATACACACACTGGTTCATAGTTGCTGCTCTACCATACTTATGTTACGCTCATACTGGGTAGGGGATACACACACTGGTTCATAGTTGCTGCTCTACCATACTTATGTTACGCTCATACTGGGTAGGGAATACACACACTGGTTCATAGTTGCTGCTCTACCATACTTATGTTACGCTCATACTGGGTAGGGAATACACACACTGGTTCATAGTTGCTGCTCTACCATACTTATGTTACGCTCATACTGGGTAGGGAATACACACACTGGTTCATAGTTGCTGCTCTACCATACTTATGTTACGCTCATACTGGGTAGGGAATACACATACTGGTTCATAGTTGCTGCTCTACCATACTTATGTTACACTCATACTGGGTAGGGGATACACACACTGGTTCATAGTTGCTGCTCTACCATACTTATGTTACGCTCATACTGGGTAGGGAATACACACACTGGTTCATAGTTGCTGCTCTACCATACTTATGTTACACTCATACTGGGTAGGGAATACACACACTGGTTCATAGTTGCTGCTCTACCATACTTATGTTACGCTCATACTGGGTAGGGGATACACACACTGGTTCATAGTTGCTGCTCTACCATACTTATGTTACACTCATACTGGGTAGGGAATACACACACTGGTTCATAGTTGCTGCTCTACCATACTTATGTTACGCTCATACTGGGTAGGGGATACACACACTGGTTCATAGTTGCTGCTCTACCATACTTATGTTACACTCATACTGGGTAGGGAATACACACACTGGTTCATAGTTGCTGCTCTACCATACTTATGTTACACTCATACTGGGTAGGGGATACACACACTGGTTCATAGTTGCTGCTCTACCATACTTATGTTACACTCATACTGGGTAGGGAATACACACACTGGTTCATAGTTGCTGCTCTACCATACTTATGTTACGCTCATACTGGGTAGGGAATACACACACTGGTTCATAGTTGTGTAAAGGTTGTGTGATGGTTGAATGACGGTTGTTGTGTGTTCCAGGTTTCGGAGAAGGTTAGTAATTTTGTGATATTTGTTTGGTGGTTGTGGTTATTTGTGAAGGTTGTTGGTTGTATGGTGGTTGTATCATGGTTGTATGGTGGTTTTATCATGGTTGTATGGTGGTTTTATCATGGTTGTATGGTGGTTTTATTCTGGTTGTATCATGGTTGTATGGTGGTTTTATCTGGTTGTATCATGGTTGTATGGTGGTTTTATCATGGTTGTCTGGTGGTTTTATCATGGTTGTATGGTGGTTTTATTCTGGTTGTATCATGGTTGTATGGTGGTTTTATCATGGTTGTATGGTGGTTGTATTCTGGTTTTATCATGGTTGTATGGTGGTTTTATCATGGTTGTATGGTGGTTTTATTCTGGTTCTATCATGGTTGTATGGCGGTTGGGTTGTGGTTGTTGTGCGTTTCAGGTACCGAAGAAGGTAACCTTGTCACAGCATTGGTTGTGTGATGGTTGTGTGACGGTTGTGTGACGGTTGTTTCAGGTACTGGAGAAGGAAACCTTGTAGAGGCAGAATCCTTACTGCAACCCTACCTGGAGAAGTTCCCTAACGTAAGTATCACACACACGTACTGTAATACAGACAGACTGCATGGAAGTGTGAGTACTGATGTGAGTGTTCCTCTCCTAGGGGTCAATCATTCTGTTCTACTCTGCTCGGATCGCTGTGCTCAGAGGAAGCTTCGAGATGGTGGGTGAAACGTCAAATAAAACTTATATACAAATATTTTTTTTAAGTGTATTTCATACAGACGTTATGGACATAGAGGCTACTACAGTGAGGGGGAAAAAAGTATTTGATCCCCTGCTGATTTTGTACGTTTGCCCACTGACAAAGACAAGATCAGTCTATAATTTTAATGGTAGGTTTATTTGAACAGTGAGAGACAGAATAACAACCACAAAATCCAGAAAAACGCATGTCAAAAATGTTATAAATTGATTTGCATTTTAATGAGGGAAATAAGTGTTTGACCCCTCTGCAAAATAATGACTTAGTACTTGGTGGCAAAACCCTTGTTGGCAATCACAGAGGTCAGACGTTTCTTGTAGTTGGCCACCAGGTTTTCACACATCTCAGGAGGGATTTTGTCCCACTTCTCTTTTCAGATCTTCTCCAAGTCATTAAGGTTTCGAGGCTGACGTTTGGCAACTCGAACCTTCAGCTCCCTCCACAGATTTTCTATGGGATTAAGGTCTGGAGACTGGCTAGGCCACTCCAGGACCTTAATGTGCCTCTTCTTGAGCCACTCCTTTGTTGCCTTGGCCGTGTGTTTTGGGTCATTGTCATGCTGGAATACCCATCCACGACCCATTTTCAATGCCCTGGCTGAGGGAAGGAGGTTCTCACCCAAGATTTGACGGTACATGGCCCCGTCCATCGTCCCTTTGATGCGGTGAAGTTGTCCTGTCCCCTTAGCAGAAAAACACCCCCAAAGCATAATGTTTCCACCTCCATGTTTGACGGTGGGGATGGTGTTCTTGGGGTCATAGGTAGCATTCCTCCTCCTCCAAACACAGCGAGTTGAGTTGATGCCAAAGAGCTCGATTTTGTTCTTATCTGACCACAACACTTTCACCCAGTTCTCCTCTGAATCATTCAGATGTTAATTGGCAAACTTCAGACGGGCCTGTATATGTGCTTTCTTGAGCAGGGGGACCTTGCGGGCGCTGCAGGATTTCAGTCCTTCATGGCGTAGTGTGTTACCAATTGTTTTCTTGGTGACTATGGTCCCAGCTGCCTTGAGATCATTGACAAGATCCTCCCGTGTAGTTCTGGGCTGATTCCTCACCGTTGTCATGATCATTGCAACTCCACAAGGTGAGATCTTGCATGGAGCCCCAGGCTGAGGGAGATTGACAGTCTTTTGTGTTTCTTCCATTTGCGAATAATCGCACCAACTGTTGTCACCTTCTCACCAAGCTGCTTGGCGATGGTCTTGTAGCCCATTCCAGCCTTGTGTAGGTCTACAATCTTGTCCCTGACATCCTTGGAGAGCTCTTTGGTCTTGGCCATGGTGGAGAGTTTGGAATCTGATTGATTGATTGCTTCTGTGGACAGGTGTCTTTTATACAGGTAACAAGCTAAGATTAGGAGCACTCCCTTTAAGAGTGTGCTCCTAATCTCAGCTCGTTACCTGTATAAAAGACACTTGGGAGACAGAAATCTTTCTGATTGAGAGTGGGTCAAATACTTATTTCCCTCATTAAAATGCAAATCAATTTATAAAATTTTTGACATGGGTTTTTCAGGATTTTTTTGTTGTTATTCTGTCTCTCACTGTTCAAATAAACCTACCATTAAAATTATAGACTGATCATTTCTTTGTCAGTGGGCAAACGTACAAAATCAGCAGGGGATCAAATACTTTTTTCCCTCACTGTATTATCACATTTCATACAAACATTATGTGCATAGAAGCTACTATCATCACATTTCATACAAATGTTATGTACATAGAAGCTGCTATCATCACTACAGGAAATAAGACTAAGAACACAACACCAACCTGAAGAGAACTAAGTGGTATACAATGACATCTCCATCAACCTCTCTCTCTCCCTCTCCACCTCTCTCTCGCTCTCTCCCTCTCTCTCGCGCTCTCTCTCTCTCCCTCTCCACCTCTCTCTCTCTCTCTCTCCACCTCTCTCTCTCTCTCTCTCTCTCTCTCTCTCTCTCTCTACCTCTCTCTCCCTCTCCACCTCTCTCTCTCTCTACCTCTATCTCCCTCTCCACCTCTCTCTCTCTCTCTCTCTCTCTCTCTCTCTCTCTCTCTCTCTCTCTCTCTCTCTCTCTCTCTCTCTCCACCTCTCTCTCTGTCTCTCTCTCTCTCTCCCTCTCCACCTCTCTCTCTGTCTCTCCCTCTCTCTCTCTCCCTCTCCACCTCTCTCTCTCTCTCTTTCTCTCTCCACCTCTCTCCACCTCTCTCTCTCTCTCTCCACCTCTCTCTCTCTCTCTCTCCACCTCTCCCTCTCCACCCATCCCTCTCCACCTCTCCACCTCTCCCTCTCCACCTCTCTCTCTCTCTCTCTCTCGCTCTCTCCTCTCTCTCTCTCTCTCTCTCTCTCTCTCTCTCTCTCTCTCTCTCTCTCTCTCTCTCTCTCTCTCTCTCTCTCTCTCTCTCTCTCTCTCTCTCTCTCTCTCTCTCTCTCTCTCTCTCTCTCTCTCTCTCTCTCTCTCTCTCTCTCTCTCCCTCTCTCCCTCTCTCCCTCTCTCCCTCCCCAGGCCCAGTTAAAGTTTGAGGAGTGTATCTCAGCCCAGTCTCAGTGGAGACAGATCCACCACCTGTGTTACTGGGAGTTGATGTGGAGTCACTCCTTCACTCAGGACTGGCTGCAAGCATACAGATACGCTGACCTGCTCTGTAAGGAGAGTCGCTGGTCCAAGGTAGGGACACACACACACCCTGGAGAGGGACACACACACCCTGGAGAGGGACACACACCCTGGAGAGGGACACACACCCTGGAGAGGGACACACACCCTGGAGAGGGACACACACCCTGGAGAGGGACACACACACCCTGGAGAGGGACACACACACCCTGGAGAGGGACACACACACCCTGGAGAGGGAGACACACACCCTGGAGAGGGAGACACACACCCTGGAGAGGGACACACACCCTGGAGAGGGACACACACTGGAGAGGGACACACCCTGGAGAGGGACACACACCCTGGAGAGGGACACACACCCTGGAGAGGGACACACACCCTGGAGAGGGAGACACACACCCTGGAGAGGGAGACACACACCCTGGAGAGGGAGACACACACCCTGGAGAGGGAGACACACACCCTGGAGAGGGACACACACCCTGGAGAGGGACACACACCCTGGAGAGGGAGACACACACCCTGGAGAGGGACACACACCCTGGAGAGGGAGACACACCCTGGAGAGGGAGACACACACCCTGGAGAGGGAGACACACACCCTGGAGAGGGAGACACACACCCTGGAGAGGGAGACACACACCCTGGAGAGGGACACACACTGGAGAGGGAGACACACCCTGGAGAGGGACACACACCCTGGAGAGGGAGACACACCCTGGAGAGGGAGACACACACCCTGGAGAGGGAGACACACACCCTGGAGAGGGAGACACACACCCTGGAGAGGGAGACACACACCCTGGAGAGGGAGACACACACCCTGGAGAGGGAGACACACACCCTGGAGAGGGAGACACACACCCTGGAGAGGGACACACACCCTGGAGAGGGACACACACTGGAGAGGGACACACCCTGGAGAGGGACACACACCCTGGAGAGGGACACACACACCCTGGAGAGGGACACACACCCTGGAGAGGGACACACACACCCTGGAGAGGGAGACTCTCACCCTGACCCTGTGTCTCTGTAGGCCATCTATGTCTATCAGAAGGCTGCTATCCTGTCTATGTTGCCTGAAGAGGAGATCAAGAAGACAGGAGAGAACGTGGTAGAGCTGTTCAGGTGAGCTTACACCTCTTCACAGACAGCATTCATAACTGCTCATTGACAGCTCATAGTAGGTCATAAAACATTCATAGCAGCTCACTGGCCGGTCATACATTCTTCATGGGTCTGTATGAGGTCTAATATGTAGTCTGTCTGTCTGTCTGCGTGTCTGTCTGTCTGTCTGTCTGTCTGCGTGTCTGTCTGTCTGCGTGTCTGTCTGTCTGCGTGTCTGTCTGTCTGCGTGTCTGTCTGTCTGCGTGTGTGTCTGTCTGCGTGTGTGCAGGCAGGTGGAGGGGCTGAAGCAGAGACTAGCAGGGAAGTCCATACCTACAGAGAAGTTTGCAGTGAGGAAATCAAGACGATACAACACTAGTAACCCTGTCAAACTGGTGGTGCCAGCACTGGTGAGCGAAGCACACACACACACACACACACACACACACACACACACACACACACACACACACACACTTAATAACTATTTTCCATCCTGATGCTCTCTCTCTCTCTCTCTCCCCCTCCCCCCCTCTCTCTCTCTCTATCTCTCTCTCTCCCCCCCTCTCTCTCTCTCTCTCTCTCTCTCTCCCCCCCTCTCTCTCTCCCCCTCCCCCCCTCTCTCTCTCCCCCTCCCCCTCTCTCTCTCTCTCTCTCTCTCTCTCTCTCTGTGTGTGTGTAGGAGATGATGTATATATGGAATGGTTTCACCATCGTCGGAAAGAGAGCAGACGCCACAGAGAGTCTCCTCATCACCATTGAGAAGACAGAGGAGGAGCTATGCAACGACCCCAGTAAACACATTCACAACTCCTCTTTAACGAGCCGTTCAGACAAGCAGAGATAGACATCAAGTAATGAGATCTCCTTCAGACGGCAAGCATGACGGCGGTTTGGATGTTAGCCAAGCATGACGGCGGTTTGGATGTTAGCCAAGCATGACGGCGGTTTGGATGTTAGCCAATCATGACGGCGGTTTGGATGTTAGCCAAGCATGACGGCGGTTTGGATGTTAGCCAAGCATGATGGCGGTTTGGATGTTAGCCAAGCATGACGGCGGTTTGGATGTTAGCCAATCATGACGGCGGTTTGGTTGTTAGCCAAGCATGATGGCGGTTTGGATGTTAGCCAAGCATGACGGCGGTTTGGATGTTAGCCAAGCATGACGGCGGTTTGGATGTTAGCCAAGCATGACGGCGGTTTGGATGTTAGCCAAGCATGACGGCGGTTTGGATGTTAGCCAAGCATGACGGCGGTTTGGATGTTAGCCAATCATGACGGCGGTTTGGATGTTAGCCAAGCATGACGGCGGTTTGGATGTTAGCCAATCATGACGGCGGTTGTAGTCAAGCATGACGGCGGTTTGGATGTTAGCCAAGCATGACGGCGGTTTGGATGTTAGCCAATCATGACGGCGGTTTGGATGTTAGCCAAGCATGACGGTGGTTTGGATGTTAGCCAAGCATGACGGCGGTTTGGATGTTAGCCAAGCATGACGGCGGTTGGATGTTAGCCAAGCATGACGGCGGTTTGGATGTTAGTCAAGCATGACGGCGGTTTGGATGTTAGCCAAGCATGACAGCGGTTTGGATGTTAGCCAATCATGACGGCGGTTGTAGTCAAGCATGACGGCGGTTTGGTTGTTAGCCAAGCATGACGGCAGTTTGGTTGTTAGCCAAGCATGACGGCGATTTGGTTGTTAACCAAGCATGACGGCGGTTTGGTTGTTAGCCAAGCATGATGGCGGTTTGGTTGTTAGCCAAGCATGACGGCGGTTTGGTTGTTAGCCAAGCATGATGGCGGTTTGGTTGTTCGCCAAGCATGATGGCGGTTGTAGCCAAGCATGACAGTGGTTGTAGCCAAGCATGACAGTGGTTTGGTTGTTAGCCAAGCATGACGGCGGTTGTTAGCCAAGCATGACGCCAGTTTGGTTGTTAGCCAAGCATGATAAAGGTTTGGTTGTTAGCCAAGCATGATGGCGGTTTGGTTGTTAGCCAGGCATGACGGCGGTTTGGATGTTAGCCAAGCATGACGGCGGTTTAGTTGTTAGCCAAGCATGACGGCGGTTTGGTTCTTAGCCAAGCATGACAACGGTTTGGTTGTTAGTCAAGCATGGCGGCAGTTTGGATGTTAGCCAAGCATGACAGCGTTTTGGTTGTTAGCCAAGCATGACAGCGTCTTGGTTGTTAGCCAAGCATGACGGCAGTTTGGATGTTAGCCAAGCATGACGGCGGTTTGGTTGTTAGCCAAGCATGACAGTGTTTTGGTTGTTAGCCAAGCATGACAGCGTTTTGGTTGTTAGCCAAGCATGACGGCAGTTTGGATGTTAGCCAAGCATGACAGCGTTTTGGTTGTTAGCCAAGCATAACAGCGTTTTGGTTGTTAGCCAAGCATGACGGCAGTTTGGTTGTTAGCCAAGCATGACAGCAGTTTGGATGTTAGCCAAGCATGACAGCAGTTTGGATGTTAGCCAAGCTTGCAAGCGAGAGCTGCCTTCCCCCAATTGGCTGTTGCGCGGTAGTAGACGCTGGGTCTTTGTGTCTCCTCCTTTCATTGAAAAATAGTCGCTCATAGTCTTGCAAGTCTGAAGGGGAATACAATTCTTTAACCTCCCTTCCTCCCTCGCTCCCTCCCTCCAGGTCCGTCAGAGTACCATCCTGATGACCAGTGTCTGGTTCAGATGTTAAAAGGTCTCTGTCTTAAACACCTGGGAAGACTACTGCAGGCGGAGCTGTGCTTCACACAGGTTCTGTCCAGGTATGACACCCAAACAGGTTCTGTCCAGGTATGACACCCAAACAGGTTCTGTCCAGGTATGAAACACCCACATATACCATATTTATATTCACAGTTTCACACCTCATTTCCTGCCAAAAGTATGTGGACACCCCTTCAAAATAGTGGATTCGGCTATTTCAGCCACACCCGTTGCATTAAATCCAGCACACAGCCATGCAATCTCCATAGACAAACATTGGCAGTAGAATGGCCTTACTGAAGAGCTCAGTGACTTTCAACGTGGCACCGTCATAGGATGACACATTTCCAACAAGTCACTTTGTCAAATTTCTGCCCTGCTAGAGCTGCCCCGGTCAACTGTAAGTGCTGTTATTGTGAAGTGGAAACGTCTAGGAGCAGCAACGGCTTAGCTGCAAAGTGGTAGGCCGCACAAGCTCACGGAATGGGACCGCGAGTGCTGAAGCACGTAGCGCGTAAAATTTGTCTGTCCTCGGTTGCAACACTCACTACCGAGTTCCAAACTGCCTCTGGAAGTAACGTCAGCACAATAACTGTTTGTCAGGAGCTTAATTAAATGGGTTTCCACGGCCGAGCAGCCGCACACAAGCCTAAGATCACCATGTTCAATGCCAAGCGTCAGCTGGAGTGATGTAAAGCTCCCCGCCATTGACTCTGTAGCAGTGGGAACGCGTTCTCTGGAGTGATGAATCACGCTTCACCATCTGGCAGTGCGACGGACTAATCTGGGTTTGGCGGCTGCCAGGAGAACGCTACCTGCCCGAATGCATAGTGCCAACTGTAAAGTTTGGTGGAGGAGGAATAATGGTCTGTTTTTCATGGTTCAGGCACCTTAGTTCCAGTGAAGGGAACATTCTAGACGATTCTGTGCTTCCAACTTTGTGGCAACAGTTTGGGGAAGGCCCTTTCCTGTTTCAGCATGACAATGCCCCCATGCACAAAGCGAGGTCCATACAGAAATTGTTTGTTAAGATCGGTGTGGAAGAACTTGACTGGCCTGCACAGAGCCCTGACCTCAACCCCATCGAACACCTTTGGTATGAATTGGAGCACCGACTGCGAGCCAGGCCTAATCGCCCAACATCAGTGCCCGACCTCACTAATGCTCTTGTGGCTGAATGGAAGCAAGTCCCCGCAGCAATGTTCCAACATCTAGTGGAAAGCCTTCCCAGAAGAGTGGAGGCTGTTATAGCAGCAAAGGGGGGACCAACTCCATATTAATGCCCATGATTTTGGAATGAGATGTTCGACGAGCAGGTGTCCACATACTTTTGTCCACATACGTGTGTACTGTATATACAGGTAACTATCAAAATAATGGAAACACTCGGGCAAAGATTAGTTGACTATTTGAATCAGCTGTGGAATACATTAAATAAGTGGAATGGCTGGGGGAACTCAAGGAGAGGTTAAGGAAACCCTGTGTTAGGTACATAACCTACTGTATGGCTGGAGGTACCAGAGGAGAGGTTAAGGAAACCCTGTGTTAGGTACATAACCTACTGTATGGCTGGAGGTACCAGAGGAGAGGTTAAGGAAACCCTGTGTTAGGTACATAACCTACTGTATGGCTGGAGGTACCAGAGGAGAGGTTAAGGAAACCCTGTGTTAGGTACATAACCTACTGTATGGCTGGAGGTACCAGAGGAGAGGTTAAGGAAACCCTGTGGTAGGTACATAACCTACTGTATGGCTGGAGGTACCAGAGGAGAGGTTAAGGAAACCCTGTGTTAGGTACATAACCTACTGTATGGCTGGAGGTACCAGAGGAGAGGTTAAGGAAACCCTGTGTTAGGTACATAACCTACTGTATGGCTGGAGGTACCAGAGGAGAGGTTAAGGAAACCCTGTGTTAGGTACATAACCTACTGTATGGCTGGAGGTACCAGAGGAGAGGTTAAGGAAACCCTGTGTTAGGTACATAACCTACTGTATGGCTGGAGGTACCAGAGGAGAGGTTAAGGAAACCCTGTGTTAGGTACATAACCTACTGTATGGCTGGAGGTACCAGAGGAGAGGTTAAGGAAACCCTGTGTTAGGTACATAACCTACTGTATGGCTGGAGGTACCAGAGGAGAGGTTAAGGAAACCCTGTGTTAGGTACATAACCTACTGTATGGCTGGAGGTACCAGAGGAGAGGTTAAGGAAACCCTGTGTTAGGTACATAACCTACTGTATGGCTGGAGGTACCAGAGGAGAGGTTAAGGAAACCCTGTGTTAGGTACATAACCTACTGTATGGCTGTAGGTACCAGAGGAGAGGTTAAGGAAACCCTGTGTTAGGTACATAACCTACTGTATGGCTGGAGGTACCAGAGGAGAGGTTAAGGAAACCCTGTGGTAGGGACACACAGCCCTATACTACTAACACAACACACAACTCAGTAAAATCTTTGAAATTGTTGCATGTTGCGTTTATATTTTTTGTTCAGTGTATGTTGACAACCGTTTTCTAAAAGCAATAGGACCCTCTAACCCGGGGGAATAACGCCCCCTCCCCTCCTCTAACCCGGGGGAATAACGCCCCGTCCTCTAACCCGGGGGAATAACGCCCCCTCCTCTAACCCGGGGGAATAACGCCCCCTCCTCTAACCCGGGGGAATAACGCCCCCTCCTCTAACCCGGGGGAATAACGCCCCGTCCTCTAACCCGGGGGAATAACGCCCCCGTCCTCTAACCCGGGGGAATAACGCCCTCCTCTAACCCGGGTATACGCCCCCTCCTAAGGCCTGTTTTACGATGGCTCTCTCCAAGAGAACTTCCAATGTATGTACTTCTTGTACTTACAGATGGGAAATAAATACAACTTCAAATCTTTCTTTTCTCCCTCTCACCTCCCCATTGCTCCTCTCCTCTCCCCTCCGCTCCCTCTCCCCATACTCCTCCGCCCCCTCTCCCCTCCGCTCCCTCTCCCCTCTGCCCCCTCTCCCCTCCGCCCCCTCTCCCCTCCGCCCCCTCTCCCCTCCGCCCCCTCTCCCCTCCACTCCCTCTCTTCTCCTCTCTCCATACCCCTCCGCCCCCTCTCCCCTCCGCCCTCTCCCCTCCGCCCCCTCTCTCCTCCACTCCCTCTCTTCTCCTCTCTCCATACCCCTCCGCCCCCTCTCCCCTCCGCCCTCTCCCCTCCGCCCCCTCTCCCCTCCGCCCCCTCTCCCCTCCACCCCCTCTCCCCTCCACTCCCTCTCTTCTCCTCTCTCCATACCCCTCCGCCCCCTCTCCCCTCCGCCCTCTCCCCTCCGCCCCCTCTCCCCTCCGCTCTCTCCCCTCCGCCCCCTCTCCCCTCCGCACCCTCTCCCCTCCGCCCTCTCCCCTCCGCCCCCTCTCCCCTCCGCCCCCTCTCCCCTCCGCACCCTCTCCCCTCCGCCCCCTCTCCCCTCCGCCCTCTCCCCCCCTCCACTCCCTCTCCCCTCCGCCCCCTCTCCCCTCCATTCCCTCTCCCCTCCTCTCTCCATACCCCTCCGCCCCCTCTCCCCTCCGCCCCCTCTCCCCTCCGCCCTCTCCCCTCTGCCCCCTCTCCCCTCTCCCCTCTGCCCCCTCTCCCCTCCGCCCCCTCTCCCCTCCGCTCCCTCTCCCCTCCGCCCCCTCTGCCTCCTCTCCCCTCCGCCCCCTCTCCCCTCCGCCCCCTCTCCCCTCCACTCCCTCTCCCCTCCGCCCCCTCTCCCCTCCACTCCCTCTCCCCTCCACTCCCTCTCTTCTCCTCTCTCCATACCCCTCCGCCCCCTCTCCCCTCTGCCCTCTCCCCTCCGCCCCCTCTCCCCTCCACTCCCTCTCTTCTCCTCTCTCCATACCCCTCCGCACCCTCTCCCCTCCACCCTCTCCCCTCCGCCCTCTCCCCTCCACTCCCTCTCCCCTCCGCCCCCTCTCCCCTCCACTCCCTCTCCCCTCCTCTCTCATACCCATTCCACCCCCTCTCCCCTCTGCCCCCTCTCCCCTCCACTCCCTCTCCCCTCCACTCCCTCTCTTCTCCTCTCTCCATACCCCTCCGCCCCCTCTCCCCTCCGCCCTCTCCCCTCCACTCCCTCTCCCCTCCGCCCCCTCTCCCCTCCACTCCCTCTCCCCTCCTCTCTCCATACCCCTCCGCCCCCTCTCCCCTCCACCCCCTCTCCCCTCCGCCCCCTCTCCCCTCCGCCCCCTCTCCCCTCCGCCCCCTCTCCCCTCCACTCCCTCTCCCCTCCGCCCCCTCTCCCCTCCACTCCCTCTCTTCTCCTCTCTCCATACCCCTCCGCCCCCTCTCCCCTCCGCCCTCTCCCCTCCGCCCCCTCTCCCCTCCATTCCCTCTCTTCTCCTCTCTCCATACCCCTCCGCCCTCTCCCCTCCGCCCCCTCTCCCCTCCACTCCCTCTCTTCTCCTCTCTCCATACCCCTCCGCCCCCTCTCCCCTTCGCCCTCTCCCCTCCACTCCCTCTCTCCTCCACTCCCTCTCTTCTCCTCTCTCCATACCCCTCCGCCCCCTCTCCCCTCCGCCCTCTCCCCTCCACTCCCTCTCCCCTCCGCCCCCTCTCCCCTCCACTCCCTCTCCCTTCCTCTCTCCATACCCCTCCGCCCCCTCTCCTCTCTGCCCCCTCTCCCCTCCGCCCCCTCTCCCCTCCGCCCCCTCTCCCCTCCACTCCCTCTCTTCTCCTCTCTCCATACCCCTCCGCCCTCTCCCCTCCGCCCCCTCTCCCCTCCACTCCCTCTCTTCTCCTCTCTCCATACCCCTCCGCCCCCTCTCCCCTCCGCCCTCTCCCCTCCACTCCCTCTCCCCTCCGCCCCCTCTCCCCTCCACTCCCTCTCTTCTCCTCTCTCCATACCCCTCCGCCCCCTCTCCCCTCCGCCCTCTCCCCTCCGCCCCCTCTCCCCTCCACTCCCTCTCTTCTCCTCTCTCCATACCCCTCCGCCCCCTCTCCCCTCCGCCCTCTCCCCTCCACTCCCTCTCCCCTCCGCCCTCTCCCCTCCACTCCCTCTCCCCTCCGCCCCCTCTCCCCTCCACTCCCTCTCCCCTCCTCTCTCCATACCCCTCTGCCCCCTCTCCCCTCTGCCCCCTCTCCCCTCTGCCCCCTCTCCCCTCCGCCCCCTCTCCCCTCCGCCCCCTCTCCCCTCCACTCCCTCTCCCCTCCTCTCTCCATACCCCTCCGCCCCCTCTCCCCTCCACCCCCTCTCCCCTCCGCCCCCTCTCCCCTCCACTCCCTCTCTTCTCCTCTCTCCATACCCCTCCGCCCCCTCTCCCCTCCGCCCCCTCTCCCCTCCGCCCCCTCTCCCCTCCACTCCCTCTCCCCTCCTCTCTCCATACCCCTCCGCCCCCTCTCCCCTCTGCTCCCTCTCCCCTCCGCCCCCTCTCCCCTCCACTCCCTCTCCCCTCCGCCCCCTCTCCCCTCCACTCCCTCTCTTCTCCTCTCTCCATACCCCTCCGCCCCCTCTCCCCTCCGCCCTCTCCCCTCCGCCCCCTCTCCCCTCCGCCCTCTCCCCTCCGCCCTCTCCCCTCCGCCCCCTCCCCTCCGCCCCCTCTCCCCTCCGCCCCCTCTCCCCTCCACTCCCTCTCTTCTCCTCTCTCCATACCCCTCCGCCCCCTCTCCCCTCCACTCCCTCTCCCCTCCACTCCCTCTCCCCTCCGCCCCCTCTCCCCTCCACTCCCTCTCCCCTCTCCTCTCCCCTCCACTCCCTCTCCCCTCCTCTCTCCATACCCCTCCGCCCCCTCTCCCCTCTGCCCCCTCTCCCCTCTTCCCCCTCTCCCCTCCGCCCCCTCTCCCTTCCGCCCCCTCTCCCCTCCGCCCCCTCTCCCCTCCACTCCCTCTCCCCTCCTCTCTCCATACCCCTCCGCCCCCTCTCCCCTCCGCCCCCTCTCCCCTCCGCCCCCTCTCTTCTCCTCTCTCCATACCCCTCCACTCCCTCTCCCCTCCACTCCCTCTCCCCTCCGCCCCCTCTCCCCTCCACTCCCTCCATACCCCTCCGCCCCCTCTCCCCTCTGCCACCTCTCCCCTCCGCCCCCTCTCCCCTCCGCCCCCTCTCCCCTCCGCCCCCTCTCCCCTCCACTCCCTCTCCCCTCCACTCCCTCTCCCCTCCACTCCCTCTCTTCTCCTCTCTCCATACCCCTCCGCCCTCTCCCCTCCACTCCCTCTCCCCTCTGCCCCCTCTCCCCTCCGCCCCCTCTCCCCTCCACTCCCTCTCTTCTCCTCTCTCCATACCCCTCCGCCCCCTCTCCCCTCCGCCCTCTCCCCTCCACTCCCTCTCCCCTCCGCCCCCTCTCCCCTCCACTCCCTCTCTTCTCCTCTCTCCATACCCCTCCACTCCCTCTCCCCTCCGCCCCCTCTCCCCTCCACTCCCTCTCTTCTCCTCTCTCCATACCCCTCCGCCCCCTCTCCCCTCCGCCCTCTCCCCTCCACTCCCTCTCCCCTCCGCCCCCTCTCCCCTCCACTCCCTCTCTTCTCCTCTCTCCATACCCCTCCACTCCCTCTCCCCTCCGCCCCCTCTCCCCTCCACTCCCTCTCTTCTCCTCTCTCCATACCCCCAGTGAGCGGAGAATCAAATATGACCACTATCTGATCCCCTTCACCCTGTATGAGTTGGGTCTGCTCTACAAACAACAGGGGGACTACATCAAGGCTACACGCTACATAGAGAACGCCAAGTAAGTCTGTCCCAAACGGCACCATATTCCATATCTAGTACACTACTTTTGCACTAAATAGGGAATATGTTGTAATACTTACTTACTAAAAAGTTGTACACTATGTAGGGTAAAGGGTATATTTATAGCCTGAATCACATGTGGTGTATACCGTTTTAGCAGACACTTTTGTCCAGAGTGACTTACGGTCATGCTGTATATATTTTACATCTGGAATGGAACCCACTACCCTGGCGACGCAAGCGTCACGCTCCACCCACTTCTCGTCTGTCAGTTACACTAATACGATATGGGTTTAAAAATATGCGTGTGTTTGTTAATAGGTTGAACTACAAGGACTACTCCATGGAGTCCAGGCTTCACTTCCGGATCCACGCAGCCCTCAACAGTCTCAAGGGATCGCCTGTCAGCACACCATAACTACAGCCCAACTACAATCAGACTACAATCAGACTACAATCGATTTACACCATAACTACAGCCCAACTACAATCAGACTACAATCAGACTACATTCAGACTACAATCGATTTACACCATAACTACAGCCCAACTACAATCAGACTACAATCAGACTACATTCAGACTACAATCGATTTACACCATAACTACAGCCCAACTACAGATGGACACTAGAAATACCCCTAAAGCTACACTGACAACATTTGATATAAACCCCAAATACAACTCAACTACAGTTGGACTACACCAGAACCTGTCAGTCACACTATCAAGTACTATGAAGTGTATTATAACGTGTACTTAGGTAGTAAATATATATATACACTGCATATAATATGGAGAATATACTATATTGTCTGATAGTAACGACTGTATCTATGTATATATTCAAACGTTTTAGAACACCTACTCATTCAAGGGTTTTTCTTTATTTTTTACTATTTTCTACATTGTAGAATAATAGTGAAAACATCAAAACTAAGAAATAACACATATGGAATCATGTAGTAACCAAAAAAGTGTTAAACAAATCAAAATATATTTTATATTTGAGATTCTTCAAATAGCCACCCTTTGCCTTGATGACAGCTTTGCACACTCTTGGCATTCTCTCAACCAGCTTCACCTGGAATGCTTTTCCAACAGTCTTGAAGGAGTTCCCACATATGCTGAGCACGTTGGCTGCTTTTCCTTCACTCTGCGGTCCGACTCATCCCAAACCATCTCAATTGGGTTGAGGTCGGGGGATTGTGGAGGCCAGGTCATCTGTTGCAGCACTCCATCACTCTCCTTCTTGGTAAAATAGCCCTTACACAGCCTGGAGGTGTGTTGGGTCATTGTCCTGTTGAAAAACAAATGATAGGGATGGCGAATCGCTGCAGAATGCTTTGGTAGCCATGCTGGTTAAGTGTGCTTTGAATTCTAAATATATCACAGACAGTGTCACCAGCAAGGCACCCCCACACCATAACACCTCCTCCTCCATGCTTTACGGTGGGAAATACACATGCAGAGATCATCCGTTCACCCACACCGTGTCTCACAAAGACACGGCGGTTGGAATCAAAAATCTCCAATTTAGACTCCAGAGCAAAGGACACATTTCCACCGGTCTAATGTCCATTGCTCGTGTTTCTTGGCCCAAGCAGGTCTCTTCTTCTTATTGGTGTCCTTTAGTAATGGTTTCTTTGCAGCAATTCGACCATGAAAGCCTGATTCACACAGTCTCCTCTGAACAGTTGATGTTGGGATGTGTCTGTTACTTGAACTCTGTGAAGCATTTATTTGGGCTGCAATTTCTGAGGCTGGTAACTCTAATGAACTTAGTTTCTGCAGCAGTTCTTGAAATGTTCCGTATTGACTAACCTTCGTGTCTTAAAGTAATGATGGACTGTAATTTGTCTTTGCTTATTTGAGCTTATTTGCTTATTGCCATAATATGGACTTGGTCTTTTACCAAATAGGGCTATCTTCTGTATACCCCCCCCCTACCTTGTCACAACACAACTGATTGGCTAAAACGCATTAAGAAGGAAAGAAATTCCACAAGTTAACCTTTAAGAAGGCCCACCTGTTAATTGAAATGCATTCCAGGTACCTCATGAAGCTGGTTGAGAGAATGCCAAGTAGTGTGCAAAGCTGTCATCAAGGCCAAGGGTGGCTATTTGAAGAATCTCAAATATATAAAATATATTTTGATTTGTTTAACACTTTTGTGGTTACTACATGATTCCATATGTGTTATTTCATAGTTTTGATGTCTTCACTATTATTCTACAATGTAGAAAATAGTAAAAATAAAGAAAAACCCTGGAATGAGTAGGTGTTCTAAAACTTTTGACCGGTAGCGTATGTATGAAGGAAGGACGTATTTATTTGGACAGTGAAGCTAAAACGTTTCATTTGGCCCTACACTCCAGCATTTTAAATTTGAGATCAAATGTTTTATGAGGCGAAAGTATAGACCTTTTATTTACGTTCATACTGATTTACCGTTCAGAAATGAATGCACTTTATGTATCTAGTACCCCTACTTTTAAAGGTATCATAAGTAGTCTATTGGGACAAATTAACTTTTAGTTTATAACATTTTGTCAAAAGCTTAGTGTTGTGTTTCAGATTATGATGTGCCCAATAGAAATGAATGTGTGAATCGTGAATAATGATGAGTGAGTAAGTTAGAGGTGTAAATGCCATATAACCCCCCCCAAGAAAAAAAGCTTACCTTCCCTGTTATTGGTAATGGTGAGAGATTAGTATTCATTCAGAATGATCCGTAATCACGTAAAGTGTTTAGAAACATATTCTATTCTTATTTACAATAAAAGTGACTCCAAAATGACATAATACATTATCTACCATTCATTTCTATTGGGCACAAAATAATCTGAAACACAAGTAAACATTTGATCTCAAATCCAAAATCCTGGAGTATAGAGCCAAATTAAACGTTTTACACTGAACAAAAATATAAACGCAACATGCAACAATTTCAAAGATTTTACTGAGTTACAGTTCATATAAGGAAATCAGTCAATTGAAATAAATTCATTAGGCCCTAATCTATGGATTTCACATGACTGGGAATGCAGATATGAATCTGTTGGTCACAGATACCTTTAAAAAAAAAGGTAGAGGGGCGTTGTTCAGAAAACCAGTCAGTATCTGGTGTGACCACCATTTGCCTCATGCAGCGCAACACATCTCCTTCACATAGAGTTGATCAGGCTGTTGATTGTGCCTTGTGGAATGTTGTCCCACTCCTCTTCAATGGCTGTGCGAAGTTGCTGGATGTTGGTGGGAACTGGAACGTTGTCGTACACGTTGATCCAGAGCATCCCAAACATGCTCAATGGGTGACATGTCTGGTGAGTATGCAGGCCATGGAAGAACTTGGACATTTACAGCTTCCAGGAATTGTGTCCAGATCCTTGCGACATGGGGCTGTGCATTATCATGCTGAAACATGAGGTGATGGCAGCAGATGAATGGCACGACAATGGGCCTCAGGATCTCGTCACGGTATCTCTGTGCATTCAAATGGCCATCGATAAAATGCAATTGTGTTCGTTGTCCGTAGCTTATGCCTGTCCATACCATAACCCCACCGCCACTCTGTTCACAACGTTGACACCAGAAAACCGCTCGCCCACACAACTTGGGGCGGCGCGCAATTGGCCCAGCGTCGTCCACGGTAGGGGAGGGAATGGCCGGCAGGGATGTAGCTCAGTTGGTAGAGCATGGCGTTTGCAACGCCAGGGTTGTGGGTTCGATTCCCACAGGGGGTATGATTTTTTTATCTATGCACTAACTGTAAGTCGCTCTGGATAAGAGCGTCTGCTAAATGACTAAAATGTAAATGTAAACTTCATACACGCTGTCTGCCATCTGCCCGGTACAGTTGAAACCGGGATTCATCCGTGAAGAGCACACTTCTCCAGCGTGCCAGTGGCCATCGAAGGTGATCATTTGCCCTCTGAAGTCGGATACGAACTGCAGTCAGGTCAAGACCCTGGTGAGGACGACGAGCACGCAGATGAGCTTTTCCTGAGGCGGTTTCAAACAGTTTGGGTTTGCACAACCAAAGAATTTCTGCACAAAGTTTTATAAGCTGTCCTGGTGGCTGGTCTCGGATGATCCTGCAGGTGAAGAAGCCGGATGTGGAGGTCCTGGGTTGTCGTGGTTACAAGTGATCTGCGGTTGTGAGGCCAGTTGGACGTACTGCCATATTCTCTAAAATGACAGAGGCGGCTTATGGTATGAAAATGAACATTAAATGATCTGGCAGCAGCTCTGGTGGACATTCCTGCAGTCAGCATACCAATTGCACACTCCCTCAAAACTTGAGCCATCTGCGGCATTGTGTTGTGTGACAAAACTTCACATTTTAGAGTGGTCTTTTATTGTGCCCAGCACAAGTTGCACCTGTGTAATGATCATGCTGTTTAATCAGCTTCTTCATATGCTACACCTGTCAGGTGGATGGATTATCTTGGCAAAGGAGAAATGCAAATTAATTACTTAAAAATCATACAATGTGATTTTTTGGATTTTTGTTTTAGATTCCGTCTCTCACAGTTGAAGTGTACCTATGATAAAAATTACAGACCTCTACATGCTTTGTAAGTAGGAAAACCTGCAAAATCGGCAGTGTATCAAATACTTGTTCTCCCCACTGTAGGACCAACACTTTACATGTTGAGTTTATATTTTGGTTCAGTATAGCTTCACTGTCCAAATAAATACGTAGGAGAGTGTCTATACTGACATTTTGTCAGACTATATTTACGTTAGTTAGTAGTTGTGTAATTTGAATATAAATAAATATAGGATCTATTCTCAGCACAACCAAAGAGAGACTGGTATCATATTCCCTATATAGTACACTACTTTTGATCAGGGCCTATGGGTTTCCCTATAGGGGGGTTGGCAGCAGGTGATCGTGTCTCAAATGTAATCAAGGTAGGAAATTATTGTTATTTTCAAATATGATCTATTTTTGGGCTTAGATGTGGTCCATTTGCAGTGTTCTAGTTATTATAATTATGTTCCGGCCCCCCGACCATCCGCGGCTGAATCTATTTGCCTACCCCTGATATAGGGGATAGGGCATATAGGGTGGATAGGGTAGATAGGGGATAGGGCAGATAGGGGATAGGGTATATAGGGCATATAGGGGATAGGGCATATAGGGTGGATAGGGCAGATAGGGTATATAGGGGATAGGGCAGATAGGGGATAGGGCATATAGGGTGGATAGGGGATAGGGCATATAGGGGATAGGGCATATAGGGGATAGGGCATATAGGGTGGATAGGGCAGATAGGGGATAGGGCATATAGGGGATATAGGGGATAGGGCATATAGGGTGGATAGGGGATATAGGGCATATAGGGGATAGGGTATATAGGGGATAGGGCATATAGGGGATAGGGCATATAGGGGATAGGGTATATAGGGGATAGGGTATATAGGGGATAGGGCATATAGGGGATAGGGCATATAGGGGATAGGGCATATAGGGGATAGGCAGGGCATATAGGGGATAGGGCAGATAGGGGATAGGGCAGATAGGGGATAGGGCAGATAGGGGATAGGGCATATAGGGGATAGGGCATATAGGGGACAGGGCAGATAGGGGATAGGGCATATAGGGGATAGGGTAGATAGGGGATAGGGCAGATAGGGGATAGGGCAGATAGGGTGGATAGGGCAGATAGGGGATAGGGCATATAGGGGATAGGGCATATAGGGTAGATAGGGCATATAGGGGATAGGGCATATAGGGGACAGGGCATATAGGGGATAGGGTGGATAGGGGATAGGGCATATAGGGGATAGGGCATATAGGGGATAGGGTAGATAGGGGATAGGGTAGATAGGGGATAGGGCATATAGGGGATAGGGTAGATAGGGGATAGGGTAGATAGGGGATAGGGCAGATAGGGGATAGGGCATATAGGGGATAGGGCAGATAGGGGATAGGGCAG
Source organism: Coregonus ussuriensis (assembly GCA_031479575.1). Taxonomy (NCBI): domain Eukaryota; kingdom Metazoa; phylum Chordata; class Actinopteri; order Salmoniformes; family Salmonidae; genus Coregonus; species Coregonus ussuriensis. The sequence continues at coordinate 33,497,266 of CM062511.1, read as the reverse complement.
ATAGGGGATAGGGTAGATAGGGGATAGGGTGCCATTTGGAGCACACACTGGTTCTAGGGCATGGCCAGGGCATGGTTTCAGCATGGCCAGGTTTCAGTTATAGGATAGTCAGAACTAACCTAAAACCTCCTGGTCCTAACCAGACTGTATACAAAGAGAAGGCCAGAGGAGATTATAGACAGGAAAATGGCTGTCAAACAGGGCGGTGACCAATGAGAGTACAGTAGAATCCCAGTGACTAATGAGGGAGGAGGGGCTAAAGGGTAAGGACTAGGGAGTAGGAGCTAGGGATTAGGGACTAGGGATTAGGGGCTAGGGAGTATTGGCTAGGGAGTAGGGGCTAGGGAGAAGGGGCTAGGGAAGAGTGGCTAAGGGGAAGGGATTAGGGTGTAGGGGCTAGATAGTAGGGGCTAGAGAGTAGGGGCTAGGGAGTAGGGGCTAGGGAGTAGGGGCTAGGGACTAGGGAGTAAGGGCTAGGGAGTAGGGAGTCAGGTTTAGGGAGTAGGGGCTAGGGAGTATGGACTAGGGAGGAGGGGCTAAAGGGTAAGGACTAGGGAGTAGGGGAAAGGAAGTAGGGACTAGGGAGTAGACGCTAGGGAGTAGGGGCTAGGGACTAGGGAGTATGGGCTAGGGAGTTGAGGCTAGGGAGTCAGGGAAAGAGAGTAGGGGCTAGGGAGTTGAGACTAGGAAGTAGGGGATAGAGAGCAGGGACTAGGGAATAGGGACTAGGGAGTAGGGGCTAAGGAATAGGGGCTAGGGAGTAGTGGATAGGGAGTAGGGACTAGGTAGTTGAGGATAGGGAGTCGGGGAAAGAGAGTAGGGGCTAGGGAGTAGGGGCTAGGGAATAGGGGCAAAAGGGTAAGGACTAGGGAGTAGGGGCTAGGGAGTAGGAACTAAGGAGTAGGGGCAAGGGAGGAGGGGCTAAAGGGTAAGGACTAGGGAGTAGGGACTAGGGAGTAGGGACTAGGGAGTAGGGGCTAGGGTGTAGGTGCTAGGGAGTAAGGGCTAGGGAGTAGGGGCTAAGGAATTGGGGCTAGGGAGTAGGGGCTAGGGAGTAGGGGCTAGGGTGTAGGTGCTAGGGAGTAAGGGCTAGGGAGTAGGGGCTAAGGAATTGGGGCTAGGGAGTAGGGACTAGGGAGTAGTTGCTAGGGAATAGGGGCAAAAGGGTAAGAACTAGGGAGTAGGGGATAGGGAGAAGGGACTAGAGAGCAGGGAATAGGGAGTAGGGGCTAGGGAGTAGGGGCTAGGAAAAGGTGGCAAAAGGGTAAGGACTAGGGAGTAGGGGCTAGGGAGTAGGGGCTAGGGAGTAGGGGCTAGGGAGTAGGGACTAGGGAGTAGGGGCTAGGGAGTAGGGGCTAGGGAGTAGTTTCTAGGGAGGAGGGGTGAAGGGGTAAGGAGTAGGGAGTAGGGGTAGGGAATAGGGGCTAGGGAGTAAGGAGTAGGGGCAAGGGAGGAGGGGCTAGGGTGTAGGGACTAGGGAGTAGGGACTAGGGAGTAGGGACGATGGAGTAAGGGCTAGGGAGTTGAGGCTAGGTAGTAGAGGCTAGAGAGTAGGTGCTAGTGAATAGGGGCTAGGGAGAAGTGGCTAGGGAGGAAGGGCTAAGGGGTAGGGACTAGGGAGTAGGGGCTAGGGAGTATGGAGTAGGGGATAGGGAGTACGGATTAGGTAGTAGGGGCTAGGGAGTAGGGACTAAGGTGTAGGGGCTAGGGAGTAGGGCCTAGAGAATAGGGACTAGGGAGTAGGGGCTATGGAGTAGGGGCTAAGGAGTAGGGGCTAGGGAGGAGTGGCTAGGGAGGAGGGAGTAGGGACTAGGGACGATGGAGTAAGGGCTAGGGAGTTGAGGCTAGGGAGTAGAGGCTAGAGAGTAGGTGCTAGTGAATCGGGGCTAGGGAGAAGTGGCTAGGGAGGAAGGGCTAAGGGGTAGGGAATAGGGGCTAGGGAGTACGGAATAGGGAGTAGGGGCCAGGAGTAGGGAGTAGGGACTAGGGAGTAGGGGCTAGGGAGGAGTGGCTAGGGAGGAGGGGCTAGGGAGGAGGGGCTAGGGTGTAGGGAGTAGGGACTAGGGACGATGGAGTAAGGGCTAGGGAGTTGAGGCTAGGGAGTAGAGGCTAGAGAGTAGGTGCTAGTGAATCGGGGCTAGGGAGAAGTGGCTAGGGAGGAAGGGCTAAGGGGTAGGGAATAGGGGCTAGGGAGTACGGAATAGGGAGTAGGGGATAGGGAGTAGGGACTAGGTAGTAGGGGCTAGGGAGTAGGGACTAAGGTGTAGGGGCTAGGGAGTAGGGCCTAGAGAATAGGGAGTAGGGGCTATGGAGTAGGGGCTAAGGAGTAGGGGCTAGGGAGGAGTGGCTAGGGAGGAGGGAAGAGGAAGTAGGGGCCAGGAGTAGGGAGTAGGGACTAGGGAGTAGGGGCTAGGGAGTAGGCGCTAGGGAGTAGTTTCTAGGGAGGAGGGGCGAAGGGGTAAGGACTAGGGAGTAGGGGCTAGAGAGTAGGGGTAGGGAACAGGGGCTAGGGAGTAAGGAATAGGGAGTAGGGGCAAGGGAGGAGGGGCTAGGGTGTAGGGACTAGGGAGTAAGGGGCTAGGGAGTAGGGGCTATGGAGTACGGAGTAGGGAGTAAGAAAGACGGGGCTAAGGAGTAGTGACTAGGGATTAGGGGCTAGGGAGTTGAGGCTTGGGAGTAGGGGCTAAAGAGTAGGGGATAGGGAGTAGGGGCAAGTGGCTAGGGAGTATTGGCTAGAGACTAGGTGCTTAGGAGTAGGGGCTAAGGAGTAGGGGCTAGGGGCTAGGGGCTAGGGGCTAGGGAGTAGGGAGTAGGGAGTTGAGGCTTGGGAGTAGGGGCTAAAGAGTAGGGGCTAGGGAGTAGTGGCTAGGGAGTAGGGGCTAGGGAGTAGGGACTAGGGAGTAGGGGCTAGAGAGTAGGGGCTAGGGAGTAGGGGCTAGGGAGTAGTGGCTAGGGAGTAGGGGCTAGGGAGTAGTGGCTAGGGAGTAGGGGCTAGGGAGAAGGGGCTAGAGCGTAGGGGCTAGGGAGTAGGGGTTAGGGAGTAGGGGCTAGAGAGTAGGGGCTAGGGAGTAGGGGCTAGGGAGTAGGGGCTAGAGAGTAGGGGCTAGGGAGTAGGGGCTAGGGAGTAGGGGCTAGGGAGTAGGGGCTAGGGAGTAGGGGCTAGGGAGTTGGGGCTAGAGAGTAGGGGCTAGGGAGTAGGGGCTAGGGAGTAGGGGCTAGGGAGTAGGGGCTAGGGAGTAGGGACTAGGGAGTAAGGGCTAGGGAGTAAGGGCTAGGGAATAGGGGCTAGGGACTAGGGACTAGGGAGTAAGGGCTAGGGAGTCGGGGAAAGACAGTAGGAGCTAGGGAGTAGGGAGTCGGGTCTAGGGAGAAGGGGCTAGGGAGCTAAGGCTAGGGAGTAGGGGCTAGGGAGTAGGGACTAGGGAGTAGGGGCTAGGGAGTAGGGACTAGGGAGTTGAGGTTAGGGAGTAGGGGCTAGGGAGTAGGGGCTAGGGAGTAGGCGCTAGGGAGTAGGGACTACGGAGTTGAGGCTAGGGAGAAGGGGCAAGGGAGAAGGGGCAAGGGAGTAGGGGCTAGGGAGTAGGGGCTAGGGAGTAGGGACTAAGGAGTAGGGGCTAGGGAGGAGGGACTAGGGGTAGGGACTAGGGAGTAAGGGCTAGAGAGTAGGGGCTAGGGAGTAGGGGCTAGGGAGTAGGGACTAGGGAGTAAGGGCTAGGGAGAAGGGGCTAAGGAGTAGGGACTAGGGAGTAGGGGCTAGGGAGTTGAGGCTAGGGAGTAGGGGCTAAAGAGTAGGGGATAGGGAGTAGGGGCTAATGAGTAGGGGCTACGGAGTAGGGGCTAAAGGGTAAGGACTAGGGAGTAGGGGTTATGGAGTAGGGACTAGGGACTAGGGACTAGGGAGGAGGGGCTAGGGAGTAGGGGCTAGGGAGTAGGGGCAAAAGGGTAAGGACTAGGGAGTAGGGGTTATGGAGTAGGGACTAGGGACTAGGGACTAGGGAGGAGGGGCTAAAGGGTAAAGACTAGGGAGTAGAGGCTAGAGTGTAGGGGCTAGGGAGTAGGGGCTAGAGAGTAGGGGAAAGGAAGTAGGGACTAGGGAGTAGGAGCTAGGGAGTTGAGGCTAGGGAGTCAGGGAAAGAGAGTAGGGGCTAGGGACTAGGGAGTATGGGCTAGGGAGTTGAGGCTAGGGAGTCAGGGAAAGAGAGTAGGGGCTAGAGAGCAGGGACTATGGAATAGGGACTAGGGAGTAGGGGCTAAGGAATAGGGGCTAGGGAGTAGTGGATAGGGAGTAGGGACTACGTAGTTGAGAATAGGGAGTCGGGGAAAGAGAGTAGGGGCTAGGTAGTAGGGGCTAGGGAGTAGGGGCTAGGGAATAGGGACTAGGGAGTAGGGGCTAGGGAATAGGGGCTAGGGAGTAGTGGATAGGGAGTAGGGACTAGGTAGTTGAGAATAGGGAGTTGGGGAAAGACAGTAGGGGCTAGGTAGTAGGGGCTAGGGAGTAGGGACTAGGGAATAGGGGCAAAAGGGTAAGGACTAGGGAGTAGGGGCTAGGGAGTAGGAACTAAGGAGTAGGGGCTAGGGAGCAGGGGCTAAGGAGTACGGACTAGGGAGTAGGGGATAGGGAGTAGGGGCTAGGGAATAGGGGCTAGGGAGTAGGGGCTAGGGTGTAGGTGCTAGGGAGTAGGGGCTAGGGAGTATTGGCTAGGGAGTAGGGGCTAGGGAGAACGGGCTAGGGAAGAGTGGCTAAGGGGAAGGGTGTAGGGGCTAGGGAGTAGTTTCTAGGGAGGAGGGGCAAAGGGGTAAGGACTAGGGAGTAGGGAGTAGGGAGTAGGGGACAGTGAGTAGGGACTAGGGAGTAGGGGCTAGAGATTAGGGGTAGGGAATAGGGGCTAGGGAGTAAGGAATAGGGAGTAGGGGCAAGGGAGGAGGGGCTAGGGTGTAGGGACTAGGGACTAGGGACTAGGGAGAAAGTCCGTTTTAGGGAGTAGGGGCTAGGGAGTAGGGACTAGGGAGTAAGGGCTAGGGAGTTGAGGCTAGGGATTAGAGGCTAGAGAGTAGGTGCTAGTGAATAGGGGCTAGGGAGAAGTGGCTAGGGAGGAAGGGCTAAGGGGTAGGGACTAGGGAGTAGGGGCTAGGGAGCACGGAATAGGGAGTAGGGACTAGGGAGTAGGGACTAGGGAATAAGGGCTAGGGAATAAGGGATAGGGAGTAGGGACTGTGGAGTAGGGGCCAGGAGTTGAGGCTAGGGAATAGGGGCTAGGGAGTAGGGGCAAAAGGGTAAGGACTAGGGAGTAGGGGCTAGGGAGTAGGGGCTAGGGAGTAGGGACTAGGGAGTAGGGGCTAGGGAGGAGTGGCTAGGGAGTGGGGATTAGGGAATAGGGGCTAGAGATTAGGGGCTAGGGAGTAGGGGCTAGGGAGTTGAGGCTAGGGAGTAGGGGCTAAAGAGTAGGGGATAGGGAGTAGGGGCTAGAGACTAGGGGCTAATGAGTAGGGGCTACGGAGTAGGGGCTAAAGGGTAAGGACTAGGGAGTAGGGGCTAGGGAGTAGGGACTAGGGACTAGGGACTAGGGAGGAGGGGCTAGGGAGTAGGGGCTAGGGAGTAGGGGCTAGGGAGTAGGGGCTAAAGGGTAAGGACTAGGGAGTAGGGGTTATGGAGTAGGGACTAGGGACTATGGACTAGGGAGGAGGGGCTAAAGGGTAAAGACTAGGGAGTAGGGGCTAGAGTGTAGGGGCTAGGGAGTAGGGGCTAGAGAGTAGGGGAAAGGAAGTAGGGACTAGGGAGTAGGAGCTAGAGAGTAGGGGCTAGGGACTAGGGAGTATGGGCTAGGGAGTTGAGGCTAGGGAGTCAGGGAAAGAGAGTAGGGGCTAGAGAGCAGGGACTATGGAATAGGGACTAGGGAGTAGGGTCTAAGGAATAGAGGCTAGGGAATAGTGGATAGGGAGTAGGGACTAGGTAGTTGAGGATAGGGAATAGGGGAAAGAGAGTAGGGGCTAGGTAGTAGGGGCTAGGGAGTAGGGGCTAGGGAATAGGGACTAGGGAATAGGGGCTAAAGGGTAAGGACTAGGGAGTAGGAGCTAGGGAGTAGGGACTAGGGAGTAAGGGCTAGGGAGTTGAGGCTAGGGATTAGAGGCTAGAGAGTAGGTGCTAGTGAATAGGGGCTAGGGAGAAGTGGCTAGGGAGGAAGGGCTAAGGGGTAGGGACTAGGGAGCACGGAATAGGGAGTAGGGGATAGGGAGTAGGGACTAGGTAGTAGGGGCTAGGGAGTAGGGACTAAGTTGTTGGGGCTAGGGAGTAGGGCCTAGAGAATAGGGACTAGGGAGTAGGGGCTAGGGATTAGGGGCTAAGGAATTGGGGCTAGGGAGTAGGGACTAGGGAGTAGTTCCTAGGGAGGAGGGGCTAAGGGAATAAGGGATAGGGAGTAGGGAAGAGGAAGTAGGGGCCAGGAGTAGGGACTAGGGAGTAGGGGCTAGGGATTAGGGGCTAGGGAATAAGGGATAGGGAGTATGGACTAGGGTGTAGGGACTAGGGAGTAAGGGGTAGGGAGTTGAGGCTAGGGAATAGGGGCTAGGGAGGAGGGGCAAAAGGGTAAGGACTAGGGAGTAGGGGCTAGGGAGTAGGGACTAGGGAGTAGGGGCTAGGGAGGAGTGGCTAAGGGGTAAGGACTAGGGAGTAGGGGCTAGGGATGAGGGGCTAGGGAGTGGGGATTAGGGAATAGGGGCTAGAGATTAGGGGCTAGGGAGTAGGTGCTCGTGAGTAGAGACTAGGGAGTAGGGGCTAGGGAGTTGGGGCTAGGGAGTTGGGGCTAGGGAGTAGGGAGCAGAGGCTTGGGAGGAGGGGCTAGATAGTAGGGGCTAGGGAGTAGGGGATAGGGAGTAGGGACTAGGGAGTAAGGGGCTAGGGAGTAGGGGCTATGGAGTACGGAGTAGGGAGTAAGAAAGACGGGGCTAAGGAGTAGTGACTAGGGATTAGGGGCTAGGGAGTTGAGGCTTGGGAGTAGGGGCTAAAGAGTAGGGGATAGGGAGTAGGGGCAAGTGGCTAGGGAGTATTGGCTAGAGACTAGGTGCTTAGGAGTAGGGGCTAGGGAGTAGGGGCTAAGGGGTAAGGACTAGGGAGTAGGGGCTAGGGGTGAGGGGCTAGGGAGTGGGGATTAGGGAATAGGGGCTAGAGATTAGGGACTAGGGAATAGGGAGTAGGGGCTCTTGAGTAGAGACTAGGGAGTAGGGGCAAGGGAGTTGGGGCTAGGGAATTGGGGCTAGGGAGTAGGGAGCAGAGGCTAGGGAGGAGGGGCTAGATAGTAGGGGCTAGGGAGTAGGGGCTATGGAGTACGGAGTAGGGAGTAAGAAAGACGGGGCTAAGGAGTAGTGACTAGGGAGTAGGGGCTAGGGAGTTGAGACTTGGGAGTAGGGGCTAAAGAGTAGGGGATAGGGAGTAGGGGCAAGTGGCTAGGGAGTATTGGCTAGAGACTAGGTGCTTAGGAGTAGGGGCTAAGGAGTAGGGGCTAGGGGCTAGGGGCTAGGGGCTAGGGAGTAGGGAGTAGGGAGTTGAGGCTTGGGAGTAGGGGCTAAAGAGTAGGGGATAGGGAGTAGGGTCTAGGGAGTTGGTGCTAAGGGGTAGGGGCTAGGGAGTAGGGTTTAGGGAGTAGGGACTAGGGAGTAGAGGCTAGGGAGTAGGGACCAGGGAGTAGGGACTAGGGAGGAGGGGCTAAGGGTTAAGGACTAGGGAGTAGGGGCTAGGGGTGAGGGGCTAGGGGTGGGGATTAGGGAATAGGGGCTAGAGATTAGGGCTAGGGAGTAGGGGCAAGGGAGTTGGGTCTAGGGAGTAGGGAGCAGAGGCTAGGGAGGAGGGGCTAGATAGTAGGGGCTAGGGAGTAGGGGATAGGGACTAGGGACTAGGGAGTTAAGGGGGCTAGGGAGTAGGGACTATGGAGTAGGGAGTAGGGAGTAAGAAAGAAGGGGCTAAGGAGTAGGGACTATGGAGTAGGGGCTAGGGAGTTGAGGCTTGGGAGCAGGGGCTAAAGAGTAGGGTCTAGGGAGTTGGTGCTAGGGGTTAGGGGCTAGGGAGTAGGGGTTAGAGAGTAGGGACTAGGGAGTAGAGGCTAGGGCGTAGGGGCTAATGAGTTGGGACTAGGGAGTAGGGGGAAGGGGCAGGGGGTAGGGTCAATAGAGTAGGGCTAAGGAGTAGGGGGAAGGGAGTGAGGGCTAGGGAGGAGGGACTGTGGAGAAGAAGCTAGAGAGCAGGAAGAAGGGAGAAGGGTGTAGGGAGTAGAGGCTATGGTGCAGGGGCTAGGGTGCAGGGCTAGGGAGTAGGGGCTTGGGAGTAGTGGCTAGGGAGTAGGGACTATGGAGTAGGGGCTAGGGAGTAGGGGCTAGTGAATAGGGGAAGAGGGACTAGGAGTAGGGACTAAGGAGTAGAGGCTAGAGAGTAGGGGCTAGGGAGTAGGGGCTAGGGAGTAGAGGCTATGGTGCAGGGACTAGGGATTAGGGGCTAGGGAGTAGGGGAAGAGGGACTAGGGAGTAGGGACTAAGGAGAAGAGGCTAGAGAGTAGGGGCAACAGTGTAGGGAGTAGGGGCTAGAGAGTAGGGAGACAGGGCAAAGCTGTAGGGACTAGGGATTAAGGGCTAGGGGTTAGGGGCTAAGGAGTAGGGACTAGGGAGTAGGGACTAGGGTGTAGAGGCTAGAGAGTAGGGTGGAGGGACTAGGGAGTAGGGAGTCGAGACAAGAGAGTAGGGAGTTGGGGCTATGAAGTAGGGACTATCGAGTAGGGACTAGGAAGTAGGGGGTAGAGGCTAGAGAGTAGGGACTAGGGAGTAGGGACTAGGGAGTAGGGGAAGAGGGACTAGGGAGTAAGGACTAGGGAGTAGGGGCTAGGGATGAGTGGCTAAGGAGTAGGGACTAGGGTGTAGAGGCTAGGGACTTTGGGCTAGAGAGTATGGGCTATGGAGTAGGGGGTAGGGGCTAGAGAGTAGGGACTAGGAAGTAGGGGCTAGGGAGTAGGGGCTAGGGAGTAGGCTCTAGGGAGGAGTGGCTAAGGGGTAGGGACAAGGGATTAGGGACTAGAGAGTATGGGCTAGGGAGTGGGGATTAGGGAATTGGGGCTAGAGATTAGGGGCTAGGGAGTAGGGGCTAGTGAGTAGAGACTAGGGAGTAGGGGCTAGGGAGTTGGGGCTAGGGAGTTGGGGCTAGGGAGTAGGGAGCAGAGGCTAGGGAGGAGGGGCTAGATAGTAGGGGCTAGGGAGTAGGGGCTAGGGACTAGGGAGTAGGGAGTAAGAAAGAAGGGGCTAAGGAGTAGGGACTAGGGAGTAGGGGCTAGGGAGTTGAGGCTTGGGAGTAGGGGCTAAAGAGTAGGGGATAGGGAGTATTGGCTAGAGACTAGGTGCTTAGGAGTAGGGGCTAGGGAGTAGGGGCTAGGGAGTTGTGGCTATGGAGTACGGACTATGGAGTAGGGTCTAGGGAGTTGGGGCTAGGGGCTAGGGGCTAGGGAGTAGGGGTTAGGGATTAGGGGCTAATGAGTAGGGACTAGGGAGTAAGGACTATGGAGAAGAAGCTAGAGAGCAGGGAGTAGGGACTAGGGAATAGGGAGTAGAGGCTAAGGAATAGGGGCTAGGGAGTAGGGGCTAGGGAGTAGGGGCTAGGGGCTAGGGACTAGGAACTAGGGAGTAAGGACTAGAGAGTAGGGGCTAGGGTGTAGGGGCTAGGGAGTAGAGGCTAGGGAGTAGGGGGAAGGTAGTAGGATCTAGGGAGTAGAGGCTAGGGAGTAGGGGCTAATGAGTAGGGGCTAGAGAGTAGGGGCTAGAGAGTAGGGGCTAGAGAGTAGGGGCTAGGGAGTAGAGGCTAGGGAGTAGGGACAATCGAGAAGAAGCTAGAGAGCAGGGAGTAGGGACTAGGGACTAGGGAGTAGGGGCTAGGGAGTAGGGGCTATGGTGCAGGGACTAGGGAGTAGGGGCTAGGGAGTAGGGGAAGAGGGAATAGGGAGTAGCAACTAAGGAGAAGAGGCTAGAGATTAGGGGCAACAGTTTAGGTAGTAGGGACTAGGGATTAAGGGCTAGGGATTAGGGGCTAAGGAGCAGGGACTAGGGAGTAGGGACTAGGGTGTAGAGGTTAGAGAGTAGGGGGGAGGGACTAGGGATTAAGGGCTAGGGATTAGGGGCTAAGGAGAAGGGACTAGGGAATAGGGTGTACAATACAATTCACATACATTTATAACATTAACATGTAGTGTGTGCATCTATCAGTTACACATACATGTCAGTACAGGGAATAGGGGATAGGGTGTAGGGACTAGGGAGTTGAGACTAGGAAGTAGGGGCTAGGGAATAGGGGCTAGGGAGTAGGGGCTAGGGAGTAGGGGCTAGGGAGTAGGTGCTAGAGAGTAGGGGCTAGGGAATAGGGGCTAGGGAGTAGGGGCTAGGGAGTAGGGGCTAGGGAGTAGGGGCTAGAGAGTAGGGGCTAAGGAGTTGAGGCTAGGGAGTAGGTGCTAAAGAGTAGGGGATAGGGAGTAGGGGCTAGGGAGAAGGGGCTAAGAAGTAGGGACTAGGGTGTAAGGACTAGGGAGTTGAGGCTAGGGAGTAGGGACTAGGGAGTTGAGGCTAGGGAGTAGGGGCTAAAGAGTAGGGGATAGTGAGTAGGGGCTAGAGACTAGGGGCTAATGAGTAGGGGCTAGGGATTAGGGGCTTGGGTGTAGGGACTAGGGAGTAAGGACTAGGCATTAGGGACAAGGGAGTAGGGAGTCAGGTTTAGGGAGTAAGGGCTAGGGAGTTGAGACTAGAAAGTAGAGGCTAGAGATAAGGGAATAGGGAGTAGGGGCTAGGGTGTAGGGGCTAGGGTGTAGGGGCTAGGGTGTAAGGACTAGGCATTAGGGACAACGGAGTAGGGAGAAGTTTAGGGAGGAGAGGCTAGAGATTAGGGGCTAGGGAGTAGGGGCTAGGGAGTATTGGCCAGGGAGTAGGTACTAGGGAGTAGGGTTAAGGGAGTAGAGGCTAGGAAAGAAGGGCTAATTGGTAGGGACTAGGGAGTAGGGGCTAGAGAGAAGGGGCTATGAAGTAGGGAGTAGGGAGTAGGGAGTAGGGACTATGCAGTAGAGGCTAGGGAAGAAGGGCTAATTGGTAGGGACTAGGGAGTAGGGGCTAGGGAGTAGGGGCCAGTGAGGAGGGACTAGGTTTTAGGGGCTACGGAGTATGGGTTATGGAGTAGGGACTAGGGAGTAAGGACTCGGGACTAGGGACTAGGGACTATGGAATAGGGGTTAGGGATTAGGGAGTTAGGCCTATGTAGTAGGGAGTAGGGCCTAGGGAGTATGGACTAAGGAGTACGGACTAGGGAGTAGGGGCTAGTGAGTAGGGGACAGGGAGTAGGGGCTAAGGGTTGGTTAGAACCAGAGAGGCACCAACACAATGTTGTTCACTTAACTACCTTGTTCCTGTCCTCTGTACCTGTAAAACCACAGTAAATCACAGGGGGTGTTGATATCTCACCTGACATTATTAGACTACCCCTTGATGTAGCTGTAATACCACAGTAAACCACAGGGGGTGTTGATAACTCACCTGACATTATTAGACTACCCCTTGATGTAGCTGTAATACCACATTAAACCACAGGGGGTGTTGATAACTCACCTGACATTATTAGACTACCTTTGTTTCTAAGCCTTCAATTTCAAATCATCTAATGCCTCTCTTCTCTCTGTCTCTCTTCTCTCTCTGTCTCTCTTCTATCTCTCTCTTCTCTCTGTCTCTCTTCTCTCTCTGTCTCTCTTCTTTCTGTGTCTCTCTTCTCTCTGTGTCTCTCTTCTCTCCCTGTCTCTCTCTCTGTGTCTCTCTTCTGTCTGTGTCTCTCTTCTCCCTGTGTCTCTCTTCTCTCTCTGTCTCTCTTCTCTCTCTCTCTCTCTCTCTCTCTCTTCTCTCTGTGTCTCTTCTCTCTGTCTCTCTTCTCTCCGTGTCTCTCTGTCTCTCATCTCTCTATGTCTCTCTCTCTGTCTCTGTCTCTCTTCTCTCTGTGTCTCTCCTCTCTGTGTCTCTCTGTTTCTCTTCTCTCTCTGTCTCTCTCTCTATCTGTCTCTCTTCTCTCTGTGTCTCTCTTCTCTCTGTGTCTCTCTTCTCTCTGTGTCTCTCTTCTCTCTGTGTCTCTCTTCTCTCTGTGTCTCTCTTCTCTCTGTCTCTCTTCTCTCTGTCTCTCTTCTCTCTGTCTCTCTTCTCTCTGTGTCTCTCTTCTCTCTCTGTCTCTCTTCTCTCTGTGTCTCTCTTCTCTCTCTGTCTCTCTTCTCTCTCTGTCTCTCTTCTCTCTGTGTCTCTCTTCTCTCTCTGTCTCTCTTCTCTCTCTCTCTCTCTCTCTCTCTCTCTGTCACTCTTCTCTCTGTGTCTCTCTTCTCTCTGTGTCTCTCTACTCTCTGTCTCTCTTCTCTCTGTCTCTCTTCTCTCTGTCTCTCTTCTCTCGGTCTCTCTTCTCTCTGTCTCTCTTCTCTCTGTGTCTCTCTTCTCTCTCTGTCTCTCTTCTCTCTCTGTCTCTCTTCTCTCTCTGTCTCTCTCTCTCTGTCTCTCTTCTCTCTGTGTCTCTCTTCTCTCTCTGTCTCTCTTCTCTCTCTCTCTCTCTCTCTCTCTCTGTCTCTCTTCTCTCTGTGTCTCTTCTCT
>CM062511.1:33449642-33482142 GCA_031479575.1 Coregonus ussuriensis | reverse complement strand
CTCCCTGTCTCTCTCTCTGTGTCTCTCTTCTCTCTGTCTCTCTTCTCTCTCTGTCTCTCTTCTCTCTTTCTCTCTCTCTCTTCTCTCTGTCTCTCTTCTCTCCCTGTCTCTCTTCTGTCTGTGTCTCTCTTCTTTCTGTGTCTCTCTTCTCTCTCTGTCTCTCTTCTCTCTCATTCTCTCTCTCTCTCTCTCTCTGTCTCTCTTCTCTCTGTGTCTCTCTTCTCTCTGTGTCTCTGTCTATCTTCTCTCTCTGTCTCTCTCTCTCTCTGTCTCTCTCTCTCTCTCTGTCTCTCTTCTCTCTGTGTCTATCTTCTCTCTGTGTCTCTCTTCTCTCTCTGTCTCTCTTCTCTCTGTGTCTCTCTTCTCTCTCTGTCTCTCTTCTCTCTGTCTCTTTTCTCTCTGTCTCTCTCTCTCTGTCTCTCTTCTCTCTGTCTCTCTTCTCTCTGTGTCTCTCTTCTCTCTCTGTCTCTCTTCTCTCTGTGTCTCTCTTCTCTCTCTGTCTCTCCTCTCTCTGTCTCTCTTCTCACTGTCTCTCTTCTCTCTGTGTCTCTCTTCTCTCTCTGTCTCTCTTCTCTCTGTCTCTCTTCTCTCTGTCTCTCTCTCTCTGTCTCTCTTCTCCCTGTCTCTCTTCTCTCTGTGTCTCTTTTCTTTGTGTCTCTCTTCTCTCTGTGTCTCTCTTCTCTCTCTGCCTCTCTTCTCTCTGTCTCTCTTCTCTCTCTCTCTCTCTCTGTCTCTCTTCTCTCTGTCTCTCTTCTCTCTGTGTTCTCTTCTCTCTGTCTCTCTTCTCTCTGTGTCTCTCTTCTCTCTGTGTCTCTCTTCTCTCTGTGTCTCTCTTCTCTCTCTGTCTCTCTTCTCCCGGTGTCTCTCTCTCTCTCCATCTCTCTTCTCTCTGTGTCTCTCTTCTCTCTGTGTCTCTCTTCTCTCTGTGTCTCTTCTCTCCCTGTCTCTCTCTCTGTCTCTCTTCTCTCTCTGTCTCTCTTCTCTCTGTGTCTCTCTTCTCCCTGTGTCTCTCTTCTCTCTGTCTCTCTTCTCTCCCTGTCTCTCTCTCTGTGTCTCTCTTCTCTCCCTGTCTCTCTCTCTCTCTGTCTCTCTTCTCTCTGTGTCTCTCTGTCTCTCTTCTCTCTGTCTCTCTTCTCTCTCTGTTTCTCTCTCTCTCTCTGTCTCTCTTCTCTTTGTGTCTCTCTTCTCTCCGTGTCTCTCTTCTCTCTCTGTCTCTCTTCTCTCTGTCTCTCTTCTCTCTCTGTCTCTCTAACTCTGTCTCTCTTCTCTCTCTGTCTCTCTTCTCTCTCTCTCTCTCTCTCTCTCTCTCTCTCTCTCTGTCTCTCTTCTCTCTGTGTCTCTCTTCTCTCTCTCTACTCTCTCGGTCTCTCTTCTCTCTGTGTCTCTCTTCTCTCTGTGTCTCTCTTCTCTCTGTGTCTCTCTTCTCTCTGTCTCTCTTCTCTCTGTCTCTCTTCTCTCTGTCTCTCTTCTCTCTGTCTCTCTTCTCTCTGTCTCTCTTCTCCCTGTCTCTCTTCTCTCTGTGTCTCTCTTCTCTCTCTGTCTCTCTTCTCTCTGTGTCTCTCTTCTCTCTCTGTCTCTCTTCTCTCTCTGTCTCTCTTCTCTCTGTGTCTCTCTTCTCTCTCTGTCTCTCTTCTCTCTCTCTCTCTCTCTCTCTCTCTGTCACTCTTCTCTCTGTGTCTCTCTTCTCTCTGTGTCTCTCTTCTCTCTGTCTCTCTTCTCTCTGTCTCTCTTCTCACTGTCTCTCTTCTCTCGGTCTCTCTTCTCTCTGTCTCTCTTCTCTCTGTGTCTCTCTTCTCTCTCTGTCTCTCTTCTCTCTCTGTCTCTCTTCTCTCTCTGTCTCTCTCTCTCTGTCTCTCTTCTCTCTGTCTCTCTTCTCTCTCTGTCTCTCTTCTATCTCTCTCTCTCTCTCTCTCTGTCTCTCTTCTCTCTGTGTCTCTCTTCTCTCTGTGTCTCTCTCCTCTGTGTCTCTCTTCTCTCTGTCTCTCTTCTCTCCCTGTCTCTCTCTCTCTCTGTGTCTCTCTTCTCTCTGTGTCTCTCTCCTCTGTGTCTGTCTTCTCTCCCTGTCTCTCTTCTCTCTCTCTCTCTCTCTCTTCTCTCTGTCTCTCTTTTCTCCATGTCTCTCTCTCTGTGTCTCTCTTCTCTCTGTGTCTCTCTTCTCTCTCTGTCTCTCTTCTCTCTCTATCTCTCTTCTCTCTGTCTCTCTTCTCTCCCTGTCTCTCTTCTGTCTGTGTCTCTCTTCTCTCTGTGTCTCTCTTCTCTCTCTGTCTCTCTTCTCTCTGTGTCTCTTCTCTCTGTCTCTCTTCTCTCCGTGTCTCTCTTCTGTCTGTGTCTCTCTTCTCTCTCTGTCTCTCTCTCTCTCTGTCTCCCTTCTCTCTGTGTCTCTCTTCTCTCTGTGTCTCTCTTCTCTCTCTTTCTCTCTTCTCTCTGTCTCTCTTCTCTCTGTCTCTCTCTCTGTCTCTCTTCTCTCTGTCTCTCTTCTCTCTGTGTCTCTCTTCTCTCTCTCTCTCTCTTCTCTCTCTCTCTTCTCTCTGTGTCTCTCTTCTCTCTCTCTCTCTCTCTCTGTCTCTCTTCTCTCTGTGTCTCTCTTCTCTCTCTCTTCTCTCTGTGTCTCTCTTCTCTCTCTGTCTCTCTTCTCTCACTCTCTCTCTCTCTGTCTCTCTTCTCTCTGTGTCTCTCTTCTCTCTCTCTTCTCACTCTGTCTCTCTTCTCTCTCTGTCTCTCTTCTCTCTCTGTCTCTCTTCTCTCTGTGTCTCTCTTCTCTCTGTGTCTCTCTCCTCTGTGTCTCTCTTCTCTCCCTGTCTCTCTCTCTCTGTCTCTCTTCTCTCCCTGTCTCTCTCTCTGTGTCTCTCTTCTCTCTCTCTTCTCACTCTGTCTCTCTTCTCTCTCTGTCTCTCTTCTCTCTCTCTCTTCTCTCTTCTCTCTTCTCTCTTCTCTCTTCTCTCCCTGTCTCTCTCTCTGTGTCTCTCTTCTCTCTGTCTCTCTTCTCTCTCTGTCTCTCTTCTCTCTTTCTCTCTCTCTCTTCTCTCTGTCTCTCTTCTCTCCCTGTCTCTCTTCTGTCTGTGTCTCTCTTCTTTCTGTGTCTCTCTTCTCTCTCTGTCTCTCTTCTCTCTCTGTCTCTCTCTCTCTCTCTCTCTGTCTCTCTTCTCTCTGTGTCTCTCTTCTCTCTGTGTCTCTGTCTATCTTCTCTCTCTGTCTCTCTCTCTCTCTGTCTCTCTCTCTCTCTCTGTCTCTCTTCTCTCTGTGTCTCTCTTCTCTCTCTGTCTCTTCTCTCTGTGTCTCTCTTCTCTCTCTGTCTCTCTTCTCTCTGTCTCTTTTCTCTCTGTCTCTCTCTCTCTGTCTCTCTTCTCTCTGTCTCTCTTCTCTCTGTGTCTCTCTTCTCTCTCTGTCTCTCTTCTCTCTGTGTCTCTCTTCTCTCTCTGTCTCTCCTCTCTCTGTCTCTCTTCTCGCTGTCTTTCTTCTCTCTGTGTCTCTCTTCTCTCTCTGTCTCTCTTCTCTCTGTCTCTCTTCTCTCTGTCTCTCTCTCTCTGTCTCTCTCCTCCCTGTCTCTCTTCTCTCTGTGTCTCTTTTCTTTGTGTCTCTCTTCTCTCTGTGTCTCTCTTCTCTCTCTGTCTCTCTTCTCTCTGTCTCTCTTCTCTCTCTCTCTCTCTCTCTGTCTCTCTTCTCTCTGTCTCTCTTCTCTCTGTGTTCTCTTCTCTCTGTCTCTCTTCTCTCTGTGTCTCTCTTCTCTCTGTGTCTCTCTTCTCTCTGTGTCTCTCTTCTCTCTGTGTCTCTCTTCTCTCTCTGTCTCTCTTCTCCCGGTGTCTCTCTCTCTCTCCATCTCTCTTCTCTCTGTGTCTCTCTTCTCTCTGTGTCTCTCTTCTCTCTGTGTCTCTTCTCTCCCTGTCTCTCTCTCTGTCTCTCTTCTCTCTCTGTCTCTCTTCTCTCTGTGTCTCTCTTCTCCCTGTGTCTCTCTTCTCTCTGTCTCTCTTCTCTCCCTGTCTCTCTCTCTGTGTCTCTCTTCTCTCCCTGTCTCTCTCTCTCTGTGTCTCTCTGTCTCTCTTCTCTCTGTCTCTCTTCTCTCTCTGTTTCTCTCTCTCTCTCTGTCTCTCTTCTCTTTGTGTCTCTCTTCTCTCCGTGT
Organism: Coregonus ussuriensis; assembly: GCA_031479575.1. Taxonomy (NCBI): domain Eukaryota; kingdom Metazoa; phylum Chordata; class Actinopteri; order Salmoniformes; family Salmonidae; genus Coregonus; species Coregonus ussuriensis. Next base: position 33,478,025 of record CM062511.1, on the reverse strand, counting down.
CTCTCTTCTCTCTCTGTCTCTCTTCTCTCTGTCTCTCTTCTCTCTCTGTCTCTCTAACTCTGTCTCTCTTCTCTCTCTGTCTCTCTTCTCTCTCTCTCTCTCTCTCTCTCTCTCTGTCTCTATTCTCTCTGTGTCTCTCTTCTCTCTCTCTACTCTCTCGGTCTCTCTTCTCTCTCTCTCTCTCTTCTCTCTGTGTCTCTCTTCTCTCTGTGTCTCTCTTCTCTCTCTGTCTCTCTTCTCTCTCTCTCCCTGTCTCTCTTCTCTCTGTGTCTCTCTTCTCTCTCTCTTCTCTCTGTCTCTCTTCTCTCTGTGTCTCTCTTCTCTCTCTGTCTCTCTTCTCTCTCTCTCCCTGTCTCTCTTCTCTCTGTGTCTCTCTTCTCTCTCTCTTCTCTCTGTCTCTCTTCTCTCTGTGTCTCTCTTCTCTCTGTGTCTCTCTTTTCTCTGTGTCTCTTCTCTCTGTGTCTCTCTTCTCTCCCTGTCTCTCTCTCTGTCGCTATTCTCTCCCTGTCTCTCTCTCTGTGTCTCTCTTCTCTCTGTGTCTCTCTTCTCTCTCTGTCTCTCTTCTCTCTCTCTCTCTCTTCTCTCTGTCTCTCTTCTCTCCCTGTCTCTCTTCTGTCTGTGTCTCTCTTCTCTCTCTGTCTCTCTTCTCTCTCTGTCTCTCTTCTCTCTGTGTCTCGTCTCTCTGTCTCTCTTCTCTCCGTGTCTCTATGTCTCTCTTCTCTCTCTGTCTCTCTCTCTCTCTGTCTCTCTTCTCTCTGTGTCTCTCTTCTCTCTGTGTCTCTCTGTCTCTCTTCTCTCTCTGTCTCTCTCTCTCTCTGTCTCTCTTCTCTCTGTGTCTCTCTGTCTCTCTTCTCTCTCTGTCTCTCTCTCTGTGTCTCTCTTCTCTCTGTGTCTCTCTTCTCTCTGTGTCTCTCTTCTCTCTCTGTCTCTCTTCTCTCTCTGTCTCTCTTCTCTCTGTGTCTCTCTTCTCTCTCTGTCTCTCTTCTCTCTGTCTCTTTTCTCTCTCTCTCTCTCTCTCTCTCTCTCTCTCTCTCTCTCTCTCTCTCTCTCTGTCTCTCTTCTCTCTGTCTCTCTTCTCTCTCTGTCTCTCTTCTCTCTCTCTCTCTCTGTCTCTCTTCTCTCTCTCTTCTCTCTCTGTCTCTCTTCTCTCTCTGTCTCTCTTCTCTCTGTGTCTCTCTTCTCTCTGTGTCTCTCTTCTCTCTCTGTCTCTCTTCTCTCTCTCTCTCTCTCTCTCTGTCTCTCCTCTCTCTGTGTCTCTCTTCTCTCTCTCTTCTCTCTCTGTCTCTCTTCTCTCTCTGTCTCTCTTCTCTCTGTGTCTCTCTTCTCTCTGTCTCTCTTCTCTCTCTGTCTCTCTTCTCTCTCTGTCTCTCTTCTCTCTGTGTCTCTCTTCTCTCTGTGTCTCTCTCCTCTGTGTCTCTCTTCTCTCCCTATCTCTCTCTCTCTGTCTCTCTTCTCTCCCTGTCTCTCTCTCTGTGTCTCTCTTCTCTCTCTGTCTCTCTTCTCTCTCTCTCTCTTCTCTCGGTCTCTCTTCTCTCCCTGTCTCTCTTCTGTCTGTCTCTCTTTTCTCTGTGTCTCTCTTCTCTCTCTGTCTCTCTTCCCTCTCTGTCTCTCTTCTCTCTGTGTCTCTTCTCTCTGTCTCTCTTCTCTCCGTGTCTCTCTGTCTCTCTTCTCTCTCTGTCTCTCTCTCTCTCTGTCTCTCTTCTCTCTGTGTCTCTCTTCTCTCTGTGTTTCTCTGTCTTTCTTCTCTCTCTGTCTCTCTCTCTCTCTGTCTCTCTTCTCTCTGTGTCTCTCTGTCTCTCTTCTCTCTCTGTCTCTCTATCGGTCTCTCTTCTCTCTGTGTCTCTCTTCTCTCTGTGTCTCTCTTCTCTCTCTGTCTCTCTTCTCTCTGTGTCTCTCTTCTCTCTTTGTCTCTTTTCTCTCTGTCTCTCTCTCTCTCTGTCTCTCTTCTCTCTGTCTCTCTTCTCTCTGTCTCTCTTCTCTCTGTGTCTCTCTCTGTCTCTCTTCTCTCTGTGTCTCTCTTCTCTCTGTGTCTCTCTTCTCTCTGTGTCTCTCTTCTCTCTGTGTCTCTCTTCTCTCTGTGTCTCTCTTCTCTCTGTGTCTCTCTTCTCTCTCTGTCTCTCTTCTCTCGGTGTCTCTCTCTCTCTCCGTCTCTCTTCTCTCTGTGTCTCTCTTCTCTCTGTGTCTCTCTTCTCTCTGTCTCTCTTCTCTCCCTGTCTCTCTCTCTGTGTCTCTCTTCTCTCTGTGTCTCTCTGTCTCTCTTCTCTCTCTGTCTCTCTTCTCTCTCTGTCTCTCTTCTCTCTGTGTCTCTCTTCTCCCTGTGTCTCTCTTCTCTCTGTCTCTCTTCTCTCCCTGTCTCTCTCTCTGTGTCTGTAATCGCTGCCAAAGGTGCTTCAACAAAGTACTGAGTAAAAGGTCTGAATACTTATGTAAATGTAATATTTCAGATGTTTTTTTAATTCATCAAACATTTCTAAAAAAAACATTTTGTTTGTTTGTAATTATGGGGTATTGTATGGAGATTGATTCATCACCTAGTAGTAACATTTCTCTATATTCATCACCTGCTCTATAATAGTAACATTTCTCATTATTCATCACCTGTTCTATAATAGTAACATTTCTCTTTATTCATCACCTGCTCTATAATAGTAACATTTCTCTATATTCATCACCTGCTCTATAATAGTAACATTTCTCTATATTCATCACCTGCAAAATAACAGTAGCAAAGTTTGGACACACCTATTCATTCAATGGTTTTTCTACATTATAGAATAATAGTGAAGACATCAAAACTATGAAAATAACACATATGGAATCATGTAGTAACCAAAAAAGTGTTAAACAAATGAAAATATACTTTAGATTTTAGATTCTTCAAAGTCGCCACCCTTTGCCTTGATGACAGCTTTGCACACTCTTGGCATTCTCTCAACCAGCGTCACCTGGAATGCTTTTCCAACAGTCTTGAAGGAGTTCCCACATATGCTGAGCACTTGTTGGCTGCTTTTCCTTCACTCTGCGTTCCAACTCATCCCAAACCATCTCAATTGGGTTGAGGTCGAGTGATTGTGGAGGCCAGGTCATCTGATGCAGCACTCCATCACTCTCCTTCTTGGTCAAATAGCCCTTACACAGCCTGGATGTGTGTTGGGTCATTGTCCTGTTGAAAAACAAATGATAGTCCCACTAGACGCAAACCAGATGGGATGGCGTATCACTGCAGAATGCTGTGTTATCCATGCTGGTTAAGTGTGCCTTGAATTCTAAATAAATCACCCACAGTGTCACCAGCAAAGCACCCCCACACCATAACACCTCCTCCTCCATGCTTCACGGTGGGAACTACACATGTGGAGATCATCCGTTCACCTACTCTGCGTCTCACAAAGACACGGCGGTTGGAACAAGAAATCTCAAATTTGGACAGATATCCACTGGTCTATTGTCCATTGCTCATGTTTCTTGGCCCAAGCAAGTTCAAATCAAATCAAATCAAATTTTATTGGTCACATGCGCCGAATAAACAGGTGCAGACATTACAGTGAAATGCTTACTTACAGCCCTTAACCAACAGTGCATTTATTTTAAACAAAAAAGTAAGAATAAAACAACAACAAAAAAAGTGTTGAGAAAAAAAGAGCAGAAGTAAAATAAAGTGACAGTAGGGAGGCTATATATACAGTAAAATAAAGTGACAGTAGGGAGGCTATATATACAGGGGGGTACCGTTGCAGAGTCAATGTGCGGGGGCACCGGCTAGTTGAGGTAGTTGAGGTAATATGTACATGTGGGTAGAGTTAAAGTGACTATGCATAAATACTTACTTAACAGAGTAGCAGCAGCGTAAAAAGGATGGGGTGGGGGGGCAGTGCAAATAGTCCGGGTAGCCATGATTAGCTGTTCAGGAGTCTTATGGCTTGGGGGTAGAAGCTGTTGAGAAGTCTTTTGGACCTAGACTTGGCACTCCGGTACCGCTTGCCGTGCGGTAGCAGAGAGAACAGTCTATGACTAGGGTGGCTGGAGTCTTTGACAATTTTGAGGGCCTTCCTCTGACACCGCCTGGTATAGAGGTCCTGGATGGCAGGGAGCTTTGCCCCAGTGATGTACTGGGCCGTACGCACTACCCTCTGTAGTGCCTTGCGGTCAGAGGCCAAGCAGTTGCCATACCAGGCGGTGATGCAACCAGTCAGGATGCTCTCGATGGTGCAGCTGTAGAATTTTTTGAGGATCTGAGGACCCATGCCAAATCTTTTTAGTCTCCTGAGGGGGAATAGGCTTTGTCGTGCCCTCTTCACGACTGTCTTGGTGTGTTTGGACCATGATAGTTCGTTGGTGATGTGGACACCAAGGAACTTGAAGCTCTCAACCTGTTCCACTACAGCCCCGTCGATGAGAATGGGGGCATGCTCAGTCCTCTTTTTTTTCCTGTAGTCCACAATCATCTCCTTTGTCTTGGTCACGTTGAGGGAGAGGTTGTTGTCCTGGCACCACACGGCCAGATCTCTGACCTCCTCCCTATAGGCTGTCTCATCGTTGTCGGTGATCAGGCCTACCACTGTTGTGTCGTCGGCAAACTTAATGATGGTGTTGGAGTCGTGCCTGGCCATGCAGTCATGGGTGAACAGAGAGTACAGGAGGGGACTGAGCACGCACCCCTGAGGGGCCCCCGTGTTGAGGATCAGGATCTGGGGGCGGCCCGTCAGGAAGTCCAGGATCCAGTTGCAGAGGGAGGTGTTTAGTCCCAGGATCCTTAGCTTAGTGATGAGCTTAGAGGGCACTATGGAAGTTTCTTCTTCTTATTGGTGTCCTTTAGTAGTGGTTTCTTTGCAGCAATTCGACCATGAAGGCCTGATTCACACAGTCCCCTCTGAACAGTTGATGTTGAGATGTGTCTGTTACTTCAACACTGTGAAGCATTTATAGCTAGTTGTTTCTATAGACACCATGTAACAGACACAAGCTAGTTGTTTCTCCAGACACCATGTAACAGACACAAGCTAGTTGTTTCTCTAGACACCATGTAACAGACACAAGCTAGTTGTTTCTCTAGACACCATGTAACAGACACAAGCTAGTTGTTTCTCTAGACACCATGTAACAGACACAAGCTAGTTGTTTCTCTCTAGACAGCATGTAACAGACACAAGCTAGTTGTTTCTCTCCAGACACCATGTAACAGACACAAGCTAGTTGTTTCTCTAGACACCATGTAACAGACACAAGCTAGTTGTTTCTCTCTAGACACCATGTACCAGACACAAGCTAGTTGTTTCTCTCCAGACACCATGTAACAGACACAAGCTAGTTGTTTCTCTCCAGACACCATGTAACAGACACAAGCTAGTTGTTTCTCTAGACACCATGAAACAGACACAAGCTAGTTGTTTCTCTCTAGACACCATGTAACAGACACAAGCTAGTTGTTTCTCTCCGGACACCATGTAACAGACAAAAGCTAGTTGTTTCTCTAGACACCATGTAACAGACACAAGCTAGTTGTTTCTCTCTAGACACCATGCAACAGACATAAGCTAGTTGTTTCTCTAGACACCATGTAACAGACACAAGCTAGTTGTTTCTCTCTAGACACCATGTAACAGACACAAGCTAGTTGTTTCTCTATTGACACCATGTAACAGACACAAGCTAGTTGTTTCTCTCCAGACACCATGTAACAGACACAAGCTAGTTGTTTCTCTCCAGACACCATGTAACAGACACAAGCTAGTTGTTTCTCCAGACACCATGTAACAGATACAAGCTAGTTGTTTCTCTCTAGACACCATGTAACAGACACAAGCTAGTTGTTTCTCTCTAGACACCATGTAACAGACACAAGCTAGTTGTTTCTCTCCAGACACCATGTAACAGACACAGGCTAGTTGTTTCTCCAGACACCATGTAACAGACACAAGCTAGTTGTTTCTCTCCAGACACCATGTAACAGACACAAGCTAGTTGTTTCTCTCTAGACACCATGTAACAGACACAAGCTAGTTGTTTCTCTCCAGACACCATGTAACAGACACAAGCTAGTTGTTTCTCTATTGACACCATGTAACAGACACAAGCAGGTTGTTTCTCTCCAGACACCATGTAACAGACACAAGCTAGTTGTTTCTCTCTAGACACCATGTAACAGACACAAGCTAGTTGTTTCTCTCTAGACACCATGTAACAGACACAAGCTAGTTGTTTCTCTACAGACACCATGTAACAGACACAAGCTAGTTGTTTCTCTCCAGACACCATGTAACAGACACAAGCTAGTTGTTTCTCTATTGACACCATGTAACAGACACAAGCTAGTTGTTTCTCTAGACACCATGTAACAGACACAAGCTAGTTGTTTCTCTCCAGACACCATGTAACAGACACAAGCTAGTTGTTTCTCTCTAGACACCATGTAACAGACACAAGCTAGTTGTCTCTCTCCAGACATGTAACAGACACAAGCTAGTTGTTTCTCTCTAGACACCATGTAACAGACACAAGCTAGTTGTTTCTCTCCAGACACCATGTAACAGACACAAGCTAGTTGTTTCTCTCCAGACACCATGTAACAGACACAAGCTAGTTGTTTCTCTATTGACACCATGTAACAGACACAAGCTAGTTGTTTCTCTCCAGACACCATGTAACAGACACAAGCTAGTTGTTTCTCTCTAGACACCATGTAACAGACACAAGCTAGTTGTTTCTCTCCAGACACCATGTAACAGACACAAGCTAGTTGTTTCTCTCTAGACACCATGTAACAGACACAAGCTAGTTGTTTCTCTCTAGACACCATGTAACAGACACAAGCTAGTTGTTTCTCTAGACACCATGTAACAGACACAAGCTAGTTGTTTCTCTCTAGACACCATGTAACAGACACAAGCTAGTTGTTTCTCTCTAGACACCATGTAACAGACACAAGCTAGTTGTTTCTCTCCAGACACCATGTAACAGACACAAGCTAGTTGTTTCTCCAGACACCATGTAACAGACACAAGCTAGTTGTTTCTCTCCAGACACCATGTAACAGACACAAGCTAGTTGTTTCTCTCTAGACACCATGTAACAGACACAAGCTAGTTGTTTCTCTCCAGACACCATGTAACAGACACAAGCTAGTTGTTTCTCTATTGACACCATGTAACAGACACAAGCTAGTTGTTTCTCTCCAGACACCATGTAACAGACACAAGCTAGTTGTTTCTCTCTAGACACCATGTAACAGACACAAGCTAGTTGTTTCTCTCTAGACACCATGTAACAGACACAAGCTAGTTGTCTCTCTCCAGACATGTAACAGACACAAGCTAGGTTGTTTCTCTAGACACCATGTAACAGACACAAGCTAGTTGTTTCTCTAGACACCATGTAACAGACACAAGCTAGTTGTTTCTCTCTAGACACCATGTAACAGACACAAGCTAGTTGTTTCTCTCTAGACACCATGTAACAGACACAAGCTAGTTGTTTCTCTCCAGACACCATGTAACAGACACAAGCTAGTTGTTTCTCTAGACACCATGTAACAGACACAAGCTAGTTGTTTCTCTCTAGACACCATGTAACAGACACAAGCTAGTTGTTTCTCTACAGACACCATGTAACAGACACAAGCTAGTTGTTTCTCTCCAGACACCATGTAACAGACACAAGCTAGTTGTTTCTCTCTAGACACCATGTAACAGACACAAGCTAGTTGTTTCTCTCAGACACCATGTAACAGACACAAGCTAGTTGTTTCTCTAGACACCATGTAACAGACACAAGCTAGTTGTTTCTCTCTAGACACCATGTAACAGACACAAGCTAGTTGTTTCTCTCCAGACACCATGTAACAGACACAAGCTAGTTGTTTCTCTCTAGACACCATGTAACAGACACAAGCTAGTTGTCTCTCTCCAGACATGTAACAGACACAAGCTAGTTGTTTCTCTCTAGACACCATGTAACAGACACAAGCTAGTTGTTTCTCTCCAGACACCATGTAACAGACACAAGCTAGTTGTTTCTCTCCAGACACCATGTAACAGACACAAGCTAGTTGTTTCTCTATTGACACCATGTAACAGACACAAGCTAGTTGTTTCTCTCCAGACACCATGTAACAGACACAAGCTAGTTGTTTCTCTCTAGACACCATGTAACAGACACAAGCTAGTTGTTTCTCTCCAGACACCATGTAACAGACACAAGCTAGTTGTTTCTCTCTAGACACCATGTAACAGACACAAGCTAGTTGTTTCTCTCTAGACACCATGTAACAGACACAAGCTAGTTGTTTCTCTAGACACCATGTAACAGACACAAGCTAGTTGTTTCTCTCTAGACACCATGTAACAGACACAAGCTAGTTGTTTCTCTCTAGACACCATGTAACAGACACAAGCTAGTTGTTTCTCTCCAGACACCATGTAACAGACACAAGCTAGTTGTTTCTCCAGACACCATGTAACAGACACAAGCTAGTTGTTTCTCTCCAGACACCATGTAACAGACACAAGCTAGTTGTTTCTCTCTAGACACCATGTAACAGACACAAGCTAGTTGTTTCTCTCCAGACACCATGTAACAGACACAAGCTAGTTGTTTCTCTATTGACACCATGTAACAGACACAAGCTAGTTGTTTCTCTCCAGACACCATGTAACAGACACAAGCTAGTTGTTTCTCTCTAGACACCATGTAACAGACACAAGCTAGTTGTTTCTCTCTAGACACCATGTAACAGACACAAGCTAGTTGTCTCTCTCCAGACATGTAACAGACACAAGCTGGTTGTTTCTCTAGACACCATGTAACAGACACAAGCTAGTTGTTTCTCTAGACACCATGTAACAGACACAAGCTAGTTGTTTCTCTAGACACCATGTAACAGACACAAGCTAGTTGTTTCTCTCTAGACACCATGTAACAGACACAAGCTAGTTGTTTCTCTCCAGACACCATGTAACAGACACAAGCTAGTTGTTTCTCTCTAGACACCATGTAACAGACACAAGCTAGTTGTTTCTCTCTAGACACCATGTAACAGACACAAGCTAGTTGTTTCTCTACAGACACCATGTAACAGACACAAGCTAGTTGTTTCTCTCCAGACACCATGTAACAGACACAAGCTAGTTGTTTCTCTCTAGACACCATGTAACAGACACAAGCTAGTTGTTTCTCTCCAGACACCATGTAACAGACACAAGCTAGTTGTTTCTCTAGACACCATGTAACAGACACAAGCTAGTTGTTTCTCTCTAGACACCATGTAACAGACACAAGCTAGTTGTTTCTCTAGACACCATGTAACAGACACAAGCTAGTTGTTTCTCTCTAGACACCATGTAACAGACACAAGCTAGTTGTTTCTCTATTGACACCATGTAACAGACACAAGCTAGTTGTTTCTCTCCAGACACCATGTAACAGACACAAGCTAGTTGTTTCTCTCCAGACACCATGTAACAGACACAAGCTAGTTGTTTCTCCAGACACCATGTAACAGATACAAGCTAGTTGTTTCTCCAGACACCATGTAACAGACACAAGCTAGTTGTTTCTCTCCAGACACCATGTAACAGACACAAGCTAGTTGTTTCTCTCTAGACACCATGTAACAGACACAAGCTAGTTGTTTCTCTCCAGACACCATGTAACAGACACAAGCTAGTTGTTTCTCTCTAGACACCATGTAACAGACACAAGCTAGTTGTTTCTCTCTAGACACCATGTAACAGACACAAGCTAGTTGTCTCTCTCCAGACACCATGTAACAGACACAAGCTAGTTGTTTCTCTCTAGACACCATGTAACAGACACAAGCTAGTTGTTTCTCTAGACACCATGTAACAGACACAAGCTAGTTGTTTCTCTAGACACCATGTAACAGACACAAGCTAGTTGTTTCTCTCTAGACACCATGTAACAGACACAAGCTAGTTGTTTCTCTCCAGACACCATGTAACAGACACAAGCTAGTTGTTTCTCTAGACACCATGTAACAGACACAAGCTAGTTGTTTCTCTCTAGACACCATGTAACAGACACAAGCTAGTTGTTTCTCTAGACACCATGTAACAGACACAAGCTAGTTGTTTCTCTCCAGACACCATGTAACAGACACAAGCTAGTTGTTTCTCTCTAGACACCATGTAACAGACACAAGCTAGTTGTTTCTCTCAGACACCATGTAACAGACACAAGCTAGTTGTTTCTCTCTAGACACCATGTAACAGACACAAGCTAGTTGTTTCTCTCTAGACACCATGTAACAGACACAAGCTAGTTGTTTCTCTAGACACCATGTAACAGACACAAGCTAGTTGTTTCTCTCTAGACACCATGTAACAGACACAAGCTAGTTGTTTCTCTATTGACACCATGTAACAGACACAAGCTAGTTGTTTCTCTCCAGACACCATGTAACAGACACAAGCTAGTTGTTTCTCTCCAGACACCATGTAACAGACACAAGCTAGTTGTTTCTCTCCAGACACCATGTAACAGACACAAGCTAGTTGTTTCTCTCAGACACCATGTAACAGACACAAGCTAGTTGTTTCTCTCCAGACACCATGTAACAGACACAAGCTAGTTGTTTCTCTCTAGACACCATGTAACAGACACAAGCTAGTTGTTTCTCTCCAGACACCATGTAACAGACACAAGCTAGTTGTTTCTCTATTGACACCATGTAACAGACACAAGCTAGTTGTTTCTCTCCAGACACCATGTAACAGACACAAGCTAGTTGTTTCTCTCTAGACACCATGTAACAGACACAAGCTAGTTGTTTCTCTCTAGACACCATGTAACAGACACAAGCTAGTTGTTTCTCTACAGACACCATGTAACAGACACAAGCTAGTTGTTTCTCTTCAGACACCATGTAACAGACACAAGCTAGTTGTTTCTCTATTGACACCATGTAACAGACACAAGCTAGTTGTTTCTCTAGACACCATGTAACAGACACAAGCTAGTTGTTTCTCTCCAGACACCATGTAACAGACACAAGCTAGTTGTTTCTCTCTAGACACCATGTAACAGACACAAGCTAGTTGTCTCTCTCCAGACATGTAACAGACACAAGCTAGTTGTTTCTCTCTAGACACCATGTAACAGACACAAGCTAGTTGTTTCTCTCCAGACACCATGTAACAGACACAAGCTAGTTGTTTCTCTCCAGACACCATGTAACAGACACAAGCTAGTTGTTTCTCTCTAGACACCATGTAACAGACACAAGCTAGTTGTTTCTCTCCAGACACCATGTAACAGACACAAGCTAGTTGTTTCTCTCTAGACACCATGTAACAGACACAAGCTAGTTGTTTCTCTCCAGACACCATGTAACAGACACAAGCTAGTTGTTTCTCTCCAGACACCATGTAACAGACACAAGCTAGTTGTTTCTCTCTAGACACCATGTAACAGACACAAGCTAGTTGTTTCTCTCCAGACACCATGTAACAGACACAAGCTAGTTGTTTCTCTCTAGACACCATGTAACAGACACAAGCTAGTTGTTTCTCTCCAGACACCATGTAACAGACACAAGCTAGTTGTTTCTCTCTAGACACCATGTAACAGACACAAGCTAGTTGTTTCTCTCTAGACACCATGTAACAGACACAAGCTAGTTGTTTCTCTCCAGACACCATGTAACAGACACAAGCTAGTTGTTTCTCTCTAGACACCATGTAACAGACACAAGCTAGTTGTTTCTCTAGACACCATGTAACAGACACAAGCTAGTTGTTTCTCTCTAGACACCATGTAACAGACACAAGCTAGTTGTTTCTCTCTAGACACCATGTAACAGACACAAGCTAGTTGTTTCTCTCTAGACACCATGTAACAGACACAAGCTAGTTGTTTCTCTCCAGACACCATGTAACAGACACAAGCTAGTTGTTTCTCTAGACACCATGTAACAGACACAAGCTAGTTGTTTCTCTCTAGACACCATGTAACAGACACAAGCTAGTTGTTTCTCTCCAGACACCATGTAACAGACACAAGCTAGTTGTTTCTCTCTAGACACCATGTAACAGACACAAGCTAGTTGTTTCTCCAGACACCATGTAACAGACACAAGCTAGTTGTTTCTCTCTAGACACCATGTAACAGACACAAGCTAGTTGTTTCTCTCCAGACACCATGTAACAGACACAAGCTAGTTGTTTCTCTCTAGACACCATGTAACAGACACAAGCTAGTTGTTTCTCTCTAGACACCATGTAACAGACACAAGCTAGTTGTTTCTCTCAGACACCATGTAACAGACACAAGCTAGTTGTTTCTCTCTAGACACCATGTAACAGACACAAGCTAGTTGTTTCTCTCTAGACACCATGTAACAGACACAAGCTAGTTGTTTCTCTCCAGACACCATGTAACAGACACAAGCTAGTTGTTTCTCTCAGACACCATGTAACAGATACAAGCTAGTTGTTTCTCTCTAGACACCATGTAACAGACACAAGCTAGTTGTTTCTCTCTAGACACCATGTAACAGACACAAGCTAGTTGTTTCTCTCTAGACACCATGTAACAGACACAAGCTAGTTGTTTCTCTCCAGACACCATGTAACAGACACAAGCTAGTTGTTTCTCTCAGACACCATGTAACAGACACAAGCTAGTTGTTTCTCTCTAGACACCATGTAACAGACACAAGCTAGTTGTTTCTCTCTAGACACCATGTAACAGACACAAGCTAGTTGTTTCTCTCCAGACACCATGTAACAGACACAAGCTAGTTGTTTCTCTCTAGACACCATGTAACAGACACAAGCTAGTTGTTTCTCTCCAGACACCATGTAACAGACACAAGCTAGTTGTTTCTCTCTAGACACCATGTAACAGACACAAGCTAGTTGTTTCTCTCTAGACACCATGTAACAGACACAAGCTAGTTGTTTCTCTCCAGACACCATGTAACAGACACAAGCTAGTTGTTTCTCTCAGACACCATGTAACAGACACAAGCTAGTTGTTTCTCTCTAGACACCATGTAACAGACACAAGCTAGTTGTTTCTCTAGACACCATGTAACAGACACAAGCTAGTTGTTTCTCTCCAGACACCATGTAACAGACACAAGCTAGTTGTTTCTCTCTAGACACCATGTAACAGACACAAGCTAGTTGTTTCTCTCCAGACACCATGTAACAGACACAAGCTAGTTGTTTCTCTCTAGACACCATGTAACAGACACAAGCTAGTTGTTTCTCTCCAGACACCATGTAACAGACACAAGCTAGTTGTTTCTCTCCAGACACCATGTAACAGACACAAGCTAGTTGTTTCTCTCTAGACACCATGTAACAGACACAAGCTAGTTGTTTCTCTCTAGACACCATGTAACAGACACAAGCTAGTTGTTTCTCTCTAGACACCATGTAACAGACACAAGCTAGTTGTTTCTCCAGACACCATGTAACAGACACAAGCTAGTTGTTTCTCTCTAGACACCATGTAACAGACACAAGCTAGTTGTTTCTCTCTAGACACCATGTAACAGACACAAGCTAGTTGTTTCTCTCTAGACACCATGTAACAGACACAAGCTAGTTGTTTCTCTCTAGACACCATGTAACAGACACAAGCTAGTTGTTTCTCTCTAGACACCATGTAACAGACACAAGCTAGTTGTTTCTCTCAGACACCATGTAACAGACACAAGCTAGTTGTTTCTCTCTAGACACCATGTAACAGACACAAGCTAGTTGTTTCTCTCAGACACCATGTAACAGACACAAGCTAGTTGTTTCTCTCTAGACACCATGTAACAGACACAAGCTAGTTGTTTCTCTCCAGACACCATGTAACAGACACAAGCTAGTTGTTTCTCTCTAGACACCATGTAACAGACACAAGCTAGTTGTTTCTCTCAGACACCATGTAACAGACACAAGCTAGTTGTTTCTCTCTAGACACCATGTAACAGACACAAGCTAGTTGTTTCTCTCTAGACACCATGTAACAGACACAAGCTAGTTGTTCTCTCCAGACACCATGTAACAGACACAAGCTAGTTGTTTCTCTAGACACCATGTAACAGACACAAGCTAGTTGTTTCTCTCAGACACCATGTAACAGACACAAGCTAGTTGTTTCTCTCTAGACACCATGTAACAGACACAAGCTAGTTGTTTCTCTCTAGACACCATGTAACAGACACAAGCTAGTTGTTTCTCTCAGACACCATGTAACAGACACAAGCTAGTTGTTTCTCTAGACACCATGTAACAGACACAAGCTAGTTGTTTCTCTAGACACCATGTAACAGACACAAGCTAGTTGTTTCTCTAGACACCATGTAACAGACACAAGCTAGTTGTTTCTCTCTAGACACCATGTAACAGACACAAGCTAGTTGTTTCTCTCCAGACACCATGTAACAGACACAAGCTAGTTGTTTCTCTCTAGACACCATGTAACAGACACAAGCTAGTTGTTTCTCTCTAGACACCATGTAACAGACACAAGCTAGTTGTTTCTCTCTAGACACCATGTAACAGACACAAGCTAGTTGTTTCTCTCTAGACACCATGTAACAGACACAAGCTAGTTGTTTCTCTCTAGACACCATGTAACAGACACAAGCTAGTTGTTTCTCTCTAGACACCATGTAACAGACACAAGCTAGTTGTTTCTCTCTAGACACCATGTAACAGACACAAGCTAGTTGTTTCTCTCCAGACACCATGTAACAGACACAAGCTAGTTGTTTCTCTTCAGACACCATGTAACAGACACAAGCTAGTTGTTTCTCTCAGACACCATGTAACAGACACAAGCTAGTTGTTTCTCTCTAGACACCATGTAACAGACACAAGCTAGTTGTTTCTCTCCAGACACCATGTAACAGACACAAGCTAGTTGTTTCTCTCTAGACACCATGTAACAGACACAAGCTAGTTGTTTCTCTCTAGACACCATGTAACAGACACAAGCTAGTTGTTTCTCTCTAGACACCATGTAACAGACACAAGCTAGTTGTTTCTCTCAGACACCATGTAACAGACACAAGCTAGTTGTTTCTCTCTAGACACCATGTAACAGACACAAGCTAGTTGTTTCTCTCTAGACACCATGTAACAGACACAAGCTAGTTGTTTCTCCAGACACCATGTAACAGACACAAGCTAGTTGTTTCTCTCCAGACACCATGTAACAGACACAAGCTAGTTGTTTCTCTCTAGACACCATGTAACAGACACAAGCTAGTTGTTTCTCTCTAGACACCATGTAACAGACACAAGCTAGTTGTTTCTCTAGACACCATGTAACAGACACAAGCTAGTTGTTTCTCTCTAGACACCATGTAACAGACACAAGCTAGTTGTTTCTCTAGACACCATGTAACAGACACAAGCTAGTTGTTTCTCTCAGACACCATGTAACAGACACAAGCTAGTTGTTTCTCTCTAGACACCATGTAACAGACACAAGCTAGTTGTTTCTCTCCAGACACCATGTAACAGACACAAGCTAGTTGTTTCTCTCCAGACACCATGTAACAGACACAAGCTAGTTGTTTCTCTCTAGACACCATGTAACAGACACAAGCTAGTTGTTTCTCTCTAGACACCATGTAACAGACACAAGCTAGTTGTTTCTCTCTAGACACCATGTAACAGACACAAGCTAGTTGTTTCTCTCCAGACACCATGTAACAGACACAAGCTAGTTGTTTCTCTCTAGACACCATGTAACAGACACAAGCTAGTTGTTTCTCTCTAGACACCATGTAACAGACACAAGCTAGTTGTTTCTCTCTAGACACCATGTAACAGACACAAGCTAGTTGTTTCTCTCTAGACACCATGTAACAGACACAAGCTAGTTGTTTCTCTCTAGACACCATGTAACAGACACAAGCTAGTTGTTTCTCTCTAGACACCATGTAACAGACACAAGCTAGTTGTTTCTCTCTAGACACCATGTAACAGACACAAGCTAGTTGTTTCTCTCTAGACACCATGTAACAGACACAAGCTAGTTGTTTCTCTCTAGACACCATGTAACAGACACAAGCTAGTTGTTTCTCTCTAGACACCATGTAACAGACACAAGCTAGTTGTTTCTCTCTAGACACCATGTAACAGACACAAGCTAGTTGTTTCTCTCTAGACACCATGTAACAGACACAAGCTAGTTGTTTCTCTCTAGACACCATGTAACAGACACAAGCTAGTTGTTTCTCTCTAGACACCATGTAACAGACACAAGCTAGTTGTTTCTCTCTAGACACCATGTAACAGACACAAGCTAGTTGTTTCTCTCTAGACACCATGTAACAGACACAAGCTAGTTGTTTCTCTCTAGACACCATGTAACAGACACAAGCTAGTTGTTTCTCTCTAGACACCATGTAACAGACACAAGCTAGTTGTTTCTCTCTAGACACCATGTAACAGACACAAGCTAGTTGTTTCTCTCTAGACACCATGTAACAGACACAAGCTAGTTGTTTCTCTAGACACCATGTAACAGACACAAGCTAGTTGTTTCTCTAGACACCATGTAACAGACACAAGCTAGTTGTTTCTCTCTAGACACCATGTAACAGACACAAGCTAGTTGTTTCTCTCTAGACACCATGTAACAGACACAAGCTAGTTGTTTCTCTCTAGACACCATGTAACAGACACAAGCTAGTTGTTTCTCTAGACACCATGTAACAGACACAAGCTAGTTGTTTCTCTCTAGACACCATGTAACAGACACAAGCTAGTTGTTTCTCTCAGACACCATGTAACAGACACAAGCTAGTTGTTTCTCTCTAGACACCATGTACTAGTTGTTTCTCTCCAGACACCATGTAACAGACACAAGCTAGTTGTTTCTCTCTAGACACCATGTAACAGACACAAGCTAGTTGTTTCTCTAGACACCATGTAACAGACACAAGCTAGTTGTTTCTCTCTAGACACCATGTAACAGACACAAGCTAGTTGTTTCTCTCCAGACACCATGTAACAGACACAAGCTAGTTGTTTCTCTCCAGACACCATGTAACAGACACAAGCTAGTTGTTTCTCTAGACACCATGTAACAGACACAAGCTAGTTGTTTCTCTCTAGACACCATGTAACAGACACAAGCTAGTTGTTTCTCTCCAGACACCATGTAACAGACACAAGCTAGTTGTTTCTCTCTAGACACCATGTAACAGACACAAGCTAGTTGTTTCTCTCCAGACATGTAACAGACACAAGCTAGTTGTTTCTCTCCAGACACCAATCATCTCCTTTGTCTTGGTCACGTTGAGGGAGAGGTTGTTATCCTGGCACCAACCATGTAACAGACACAGGTCTCTGACCTCCTCCCTATAGGCTGTCTCATCGTTGTCGGTGATCAGGCCTACCACTGTTGTGTCGTCAGCAAACTTAATTATGGTGTTGGAGTCATGCTTGGCCAAGCAGTCATGGGTGAACAGGGAGTACAGGAGGGGACTAAGCACGTACCCTTGAGGAGCCCCCATGTTGAGGATCAGCGTGGCAGTTGTGTTGTTGCCTACCCTTACCACCTGTGGGTGGCCTGTCAGGAAGTCCAGGATCCAGCTGCAGAGGGATGTGTTTAGTCCCAGGGTCCTTAGCTTAGTGATGAGCTTTGTGGGCACTATGGTGTTGAACGCTGAGCTGTAGTCAATTAACAGCATTCTCACATAGGTGTTCCTTTTGTCCAGGCGGGAAAGGGCAGTGTGGAGTGCATTTGAAATTGCGTAATCTTTGGATCTGTTGGGGCGGTATGCGAATTGGAGTGGGTCTAGGTTTTCCGGGATGACCTTTCAAAGCACTTCATGGCTACCGACGTCAGTGCTACGGGCGGTAGTCATTTAGGCAGGTTACCTTTGGGTTCTTGGCCACAGGGACTATAGTGGTCTGCTGAAACATGTAGGTATTACACTTGGTCAGGGAGAGGTTGAAAATGTTATTGAATACACTTACCAGTTGGTCCACTCACGCTCTGAGTACACATCCTGGTAATCTGTCTGGCCCTGTGGCCTTGTGAATGTTGAATTTCCCTGTATTTAGCGCCATCCATCATTCCTTCAATTCTGACCAGTTTCCCAGTCCCTGCCGATGAAAAACATCCCCACAGCATGATGCTGCCACAACCATGCTTCACTGTGGGGATGGTGTTCTCGGGGTGATGAGAGGTGTTGGGTTTGAGCCAGACATAGCATTTTCCTCGATGGCCAAAAAGCTCAATATTAGTCTCATCTGACCAGAGTACCTTCTTCCATATGTTTGGGGAGTCTCCCACATGCCTTTTGGTGAACACCAAACGTATTTGCTCAGTCTCTAACCCTTCCAGGTAATTTTGTCCAAAATCTTGTTAGTTGGTTTCAAGTTTTGATTTGGAGTGAAGGTTATGTTGTGGAGGGTAGTATCCTGTACAGTTGAATATAATATACATAATATACATATATATGAATACATGTATAGTTGTATATGTCCTTGTATTTTGTTTTTCCAACAAAAAATAATTAAATAAATGCTGAAAGATTCAGGAGCTCATCTTCTCATGACCTTCTCGCTCTGTTAATAACGCTATCTTTATCTCTCTCTCTCTCTCTCTCCATTCTCTCTCTCTTTCTCTCTCTCTCTTACTCTCTGATCTCTCTCTTCCAGCCTCTCTGAGTGTCAATCCTGACAGATCTCAGTTCTTTGAATATGAGCGTGTCTCTCTGAGCTGTGAGGTTCAGGGGAACTCTGCTGGATGGAGAGTGGTGAGGAACCCAGAGAGAAGAGAGGAATCCTTTCAGAGTGTAATACTGACTGGGGAAAACAACAAGGGTCTTCATGCAACGTGTTACTAATATCATCATTTACATTTACATTTACGT
Source organism: Coregonus ussuriensis (assembly GCA_031479575.1). Lineage (NCBI taxonomy): Eukaryota > Metazoa > Chordata > Actinopteri > Salmoniformes > Salmonidae > Coregonus > Coregonus ussuriensis. The sequence continues at coordinate 33,459,169 of CM062511.1, read as the reverse complement.
CATTTAACAGACGCTCTTATCCAGAGCGACTTACAAATAGGTGCATTCACCCTATAGCCAGTGGGATAACCACTTTACAATATTTATTTTTTTTTAGGGGGGGGGGGGGGGGGGGGGGGGGGGTAGAAGGATTACTTTATCCTATCCCAGGTATTTCTTAAAGAGGTGGGGTTTCAAATGTCTCCGGAAGGTGGTGAGTGACTCCGCTGTCCTGGCGTCGTGAGGGAGCTTGTTCCACCATTGGGGTGCCAGAGCAGCGAACGAACAGTTTTGACTGGGCTGAGCGGGAACTATGCTTCCGCAGAGGAAGGGGAGCCAGCAGGCCAGAGTTGGATGAACGCAATGCCCTCGTTTGGATGTAGGGACTGATCAGAGCCTGAAGGTACAGAGGTGCCGATCCCCTCACAGCTCCATAGGCAAGCACCATGGTCTTGTAACAGATGCGAGCTTCAACTGGAAGCCAGTGGAGTGTGCGGAGGAGCGGGGTGACGTGAGAGAACTTGGGAAGGTTGAACACCAGACGGGCTGCGGCATTCTGGATGAGTTGTAGGGGTTTAATGGCACAGGCGTGGAGCCCAGCCAACAGCGAGTTGCAGTAATCCAGACGGGAGATGACAAGTGCCTGGATTAGGACCTGTGCCGCTTCCTGTGTAAGGCAGGGTCGTACTCTCCGAATTTTGTAGAGCATGAACCTGCAGGATCGGGTCACCGCCTTGATGTTAGCGGAGAACGACAGGGTGTTGTCCAGGGTCACGCCACGCCAAGGCTCTTCGCACTCTGGGAGGAGGACACAATGGAGTTGTCAACCGTGATGGCGAGATCATGGAACGGGCAGTCCTTCCCCGGGAGGAAGAGCAGCTCCGTCTTGCCAAGGTTCAGCTTGAGGTGGTGATCCGTCATCCATACTGATATGTCTGCCAGACATGCAGAGATGCGATTCGCCACCTGGTTATCAGAAGGGGGAAAGGAGAAGATTAGTTGTGTATCGTCAGCGTAGCAATGATAGGAGAGGCCATGTGAGGATATGACAGAGCCAAGTGACTTGGTGTATAGGGAGAATAGGAGAGGGCCTAGAACTGAGCCCTGGGGGACACCAGTGGTGAGAGCATGTGGTGCGGAGACAGCTTCTCGCCACGCCACTTGGTAGGAGCGACCGGTCAGGTAGGACGCGATCCAGGAGTGAGCCACGCCGGAGATGCCCAGCTCGGAGAGGGTGGAGAGGAGGATCTGATGGTTCACAGTATCAAATCAAAGGCAGCAGACAGGTCTAGAAGGACAAGAGCAGAGGAGAGAGAGTTAGCTTTAGCAGTGCGGAGAGCCTCCGTGACACAGAGAAGAGCAGTCTCAGTTGAATGACCAGTCCTGAAACCTGACTGGTTTGGATCAAGAAGGTCATTCTGAGAGAGATAGCAAGAGAGTTGGCTAAAGACGGCACGCTCAATAGTTTTGGAAAGAAAAGAAAGAAGGGATACTGGTCTGTAGTTGTTGACATCAGTGGGATCGAGTGTTGGTTTTTTGAGAAGGGGTGCAACTCTTGCTCTCTTGAAGACGGAAGGGACATAGCCAGCGGTCAAGGATGAGTTGATCAGCGAGGTGAGGTAGGGGAGAAGGTCACAGGAGATGGTCTGGAGAAGAGAGGAGGGGATGGGGTCAAGCGGGCAGGTTGTTGGGCGGCCTGCAGTCACAAGTCGCAAGATTTTATCTGGAGAGAGAGGGGAGAAAGAAGTCAAAGCATAGGGTAGGGTAGGGCAGTGTGAGCAGGACCAGCAGTGTCATTAGACTTAACAAACGAGGATCGGATGTCGTCAACCTTCTTTTCAAAGTGGTTGACGAAGTCATCCACAGAGAGAGGGGGGGGGGGGGGGGGATTCAGCAGGGAGGAGAATGTGGCAAAGAGCTTCCTAGGGTTAGAGGCAGATGCTTGGAATTTAGAGTGGTAGAAAGTGGCCTTAGCAGCAGAAACAGATGAAGAAAATGTAGAGAGGAGGGAGTGAAAAGATGCCAGGTCGGCAGGGAGTTTAGTTTTCTTCCATTTCCGCTCCGCTGCCCGGAGCTCTGTTCTGTGAGCTCGCAATGAGTCATCAAGCCACGGAGCTGGAGGGGAGAACCGAGCCGGCCGGGAGGATAGGGGACACAGAGAGTCAAAGGATGCAGAAAGGGAGGAGAGGAGGGTTGAGCAGGCAGAATCAGGAGATTGGAGGGAGAAGGATTGAGTTGAGCAGAGGGAAGAGATGATAGGATGGAAGAGGAGAGAGTAGTGGGAGAGAGAGAGCGAAGGTTGCGGCGGCGCATTACCATCTGTGTAGGGGCAGAGTGAGTAGTGTTGGAGGAGAGCGAGAGAGAAAAGGATACAAAGTAGTGGTCGGAGACATGGAGGGGAGTTGCAGTGAGATTAGTAGAAGAGCAGCATCTAGTAAAGATGAGGTCAAGCGTATTGCCTGCCTTGTGAGTAGGGGGGGACGGTGAGAGGGTGAGGTCAAAAGAGGAGAGGAGTGGAAAGAAGGAGGCAGAGAGAAATGAGTCAAATGTAGACGTAGGGAGGTTGAAATCCCCCAAAACTGTGAGGGGTGAGCCATCCTCAAGAAAGGAACTTATCAAGGCGTCAAGCTCATTGATGAACTCTCCAAGGGAACCTGGAGGGCGATAGATGACAAGGATATTAAGCTTAAATGGGCTAGTGACTGTGACAGCATGGAATTCAAATGAGGAGAGGAGATAGACAGATGGGTTAGGGGAAAAATTGAGAATGTCCACTTGGGAGAGATGAGGATTCCTGTGCCACCACCACTCTGACCAGATGCTCTCGGGGTATGCGAGAACACATGGTCAGACGAGGAGAGAGCAGTAGGAGTAGCAGTGTTTTCAGTGGTAATCCATGTTTCCGTCAGCGCCAGGAAGTTGAGGGACTGGAGGGTAGCATAGGCTGGGATGAAGTCAGCCTTGTTGGCAGCAGAACGGCAGTTCCAGAGGCTGCCTGAGACCTGGAACTCCACGTGGATGGTGCGTGCAGGGACCACCAGGTTAGAGAGGCAGCAGCCACGCGGTGTGAGGCGTTTGTGTAGCCTGTGCGGAGAGGAGAGAACAGGGATAGGCAGAGGCATAGTTGACAGGCTGTAGAAAATGGCTACAATAATGCAGAGGAGATCGGAATGAAATGAACTAAACATCTGGGAAAGGAGAGAGTAAAAACCAAAACTCCCAAATATAATATAACTCTCCCAACTTCACCTCAGAAACTATAATTGTTTCACTGAACCACCCGAATAAAACTCTCCCAACTTCCACTTTAGAAATTAGAATTGTTGTGAACTACAGCGGTTCAATGTTTCAAGGAATAGACTCAACTTACTTTATTCAGCTAGCTAACTATGACGCTATAGCTAACTAGCATGCTAGCATCCAATAACACACAGTTTAGCACCAATACTTGGTTACAACAAACTACCAATAGTGTGTTAACACACTAAACAGATAATTCGTGTCCGTGTCTAGTTCCTTTCATAACGCAGCAATAATTAAACGTTGGCTAGCTAGCACAAATATATTGTATTTAGCTGCTACAGTACAGTTAGCTGGTCGTGTTGGCTAGCTAGCAATGGCTGCTGTGTTGACTTTGTTTGAATAACGGCGGCGCTGCGAACAAATGTAGCTGGCTAAAAGGATATTGTATTTAGTTGCTACCGTTGCTAATAGCTACTCGCCTCGCCAGCTAGTCCAGGAGGTGAGTTAGCTAGCTAGCTAGCTTCGTGCTACACCCGGCACCGCCGAATACAATGCTAACCTACAATAACTACCCACAACAGCCCACGATGCCTACCTATAATACCTAATAATATACAGCCCACGATGCCTACCTGTAATACCTAACTACAATCTAAATACATAGTTTAAGCCTTACTCGACAAAGCCCAAGCTGTGTATAAAGCCAAACTTACCCGACGCCAGCTGTCTGGGTGGCAGACTGCAATCAGTAGCTGTAATTAAGTACAGCAGCTACCAACCACCTAACGTTAATGCCTCGGATAATGAGGTTAGAAAAACAGCTGAATGGTAGGTAGCTAGCTGGCCCAATTACAGGTACTCTTAAGCGTGAAATAACATTGGAAACAGCTATCCACAGTTGCTAAAAGTTACCAGTAGCTACCCGCTAGCTAGCTAGCTTTGTTGGTCCAGGTAGTGGGTTAGCTAGCCTCGCCTCGTGCTTCGCCGAATACAATACTTACCTACAATAATTACCTACAATAACCTACAATAACTACCTAAGTAAACTACCTACAATACCTAACTACAATACCTACCTACAATCTAAATACATGGTTTAAGCTTTACTCAACACCATATAAGAAGCCAAGCTTACCTCCTGCTAGAGAAAACACAACCTCTCCCGACCAGGAACAGCAGATCACATACTCTCTGGTGTATGTGATCTGGTGCTGTGAGCTGGTGCTGTGATCATCAGACAGTGGAGTGTTAATTTAATAAATAAATGCTGAAAGATTCAGGAGCTCATCTTCTCATGACCTTCTCGCTCTGTTAATAACGCTCTCTTTATCTCTCTCTCTCTCTCTTTCTCTCTCTCTTACTCTCAGATCTCTCTCTTCCAGCCTCTCTGGTTGTCAGTCCTGACAGATCTCAGTTCTTTGAATATGAGTATGTCTCTCTGAGCTGTGAGGTTCAGGGGAACTCTTCTGGATGGAGAGTGGTGAGGAACCCAGAGAGAGGAATCCTTTCAGAGTGTAATACTGACTGGGGAAAACAACAAGGGTCTTCATGCTCCGTGTCACTAATATCATCAGACAGTGGAGTGTACTGGTGTGAGTCTGGGTCTGGAGAACACAGCAATGCTGTCAACATCACAGTACATGGTATGTCCACAAACACCATCTACTAACATTATAGTGTTTAATGGTTCATCTGGTTTCAGATAGCTGATGTTATGTTTATATATGATGTTTATATATTATATACAGCTGGTGCTGTGATCCTGGAGAGACCTGTTTATATATGATGTTTATATATTATATACAGCTGGTGCTGTGATCCTGGAGAGACCTGTTTATATATGATGTTTATATATTATATACAGCTGGTGCTGTGATCCTGGAGAGCCCTGTTTATATATGATGTTTATATATTATATACAGCTGGTGCTGTGATCCTGGAGAGCCCTGCCCTTCCTGTGACTGAGGGAGATTCAGTGACTCTGCGCTGCAGATATCAGAGAACTCCCTCTAACCTCACAGCTGATTTCTACAAAGATGGATCCCTCATCAGGACTGAGACTACAGGAGAGATGACCATCCCTGCAGTATCCAAGTCAGATGAAGGACTCTACAAGTGTACCAACTCTGAAGGAGAATCACCAGAGAGCTGGATGACTGTGATGACAGAGACAGGTGAGACATTATATTCATAATAACCTGTGTTCTTATAATCTCTGCCAAGTGCCCCACCCCACCATTATGTCTAAGATCATATTAATCTGCCAAGTGCTTGGTCATTAGAAGTAATAAATATGTCTAAGATAATATTAATCAGATTACAGTTTGAAAATAACTATTTACTGTGTTGTTTCCTCTTGTGTTTGTGAAGATAGGGGCTCTGCCTCATCCCCTCCCTCTCTCCTCCTCCCTCTGTCTGTGTCTGGGTCGGTGGCTGCTCTCTCCATCTCTCTGATCATTCTACTGGTCCTGTTCTGCAAGAGGAACAAAGATGTAGCAGCTGAACCCATAGATGTTACGTATGCTGACGTTAGAATCACGGACCCAGAACCCAGGAGAAGGAGAGGTACACTCTCACACACACACACACACACACACACACACACACACACACACACACACACACACACACACACACACACACACACACACACACACACACACACACACACACACACACACAGTACAATGTGTTTATGTTTTTAACCCATTGTCTCGTCTCCTCCAGAGAAGTCTCCAGGAGATGATCCAGTCTACTCTGCAGTGAAGACCTCCAACACCACAGGTACTATAATACTGTTTAACACTATAAGATACAGCTCATGTATTATGAGTATTCAACACCACAGGTACTATAATACTGTATAACACTATAAGATACAGCTCATGTATTATGAGTATTCAACACCACAGGTACTATAATACTGTATAACACTATAAGATACAGCTCATGTATTATGAGTATTCAACACCACAGGTACTATAATACTGGTCCAGTCTGTGTTAATATCCTCTCTCTCCTGTGTTTAGTTCCAGGTGGATCCAGTCCAGTCTGTGTTAATATCCTCTCTCTCTCCTGTGTTTAGTTCCAGGTGGATCCAGTCCAGTCTGTATTAATATCCTCTCTCTCCTGTGTTTAGTTCCAGGTGGATCCACTCCAGTCTGTGTTAATATCCTCTCTCTCTCCTGTGTTTAGTTCCAGGTGGATCCAGTCCAGTCTGTGTTAATATCCTCTCTCTCCTGTGTTTAGTTCCAGGTGGATCTGGTCCAGTCTGTGTTAATATTCTCTCTCTCTCCTGTGTTTAGTTCCATGTGGATCCAGTCCAGTCTGTGTTAATATCCTCTCTCTCTCCTGTGTTTAGTTCCAGGTGGATCCAGTCCAGTCTGTGTTAATATCCTCTCTCTCCTGTGTTTAGTTCCAGGTGGATCTGGTCCAGTCTGTGTTAATATCCTCTCTCTCCTGTGTTTAGTTCCAGGTGGATCCAGTCCAGTCTGTGTTAATATCCTCTCTCTCCTGTGTTTAGTTCCAGGTGGATCCAGTCCAGTCTGTGTTAATATCCTCTCTCTCTCCTGTGTTTAGTTCCAGGTGGATCCAGTCCAGTCTGTGTTAATATCCTCTCTCTTGCCTGTGTTTAGTTCCAGGTGGATCCAGTCCAGTCTGTGTTAATATCCTCTCTCTCCTGTGTTTAGTTCCAGGTGGATCTGGTCCAGTCTGTATTAATATCCTCTATCTCCTGTGTTTAGTTCCAGGTGGATCCAGTCCAGTCTGTGTTTTAATATCCTCTCTCTCTCCTGTGTTTAGTTCCAGGTGGATCCAGTCCAGTCTGTGTTAATATCCTCTCTCTCTCCTGTGTTTAGTTCCAGGTGGATCCAGTCCAGTCTGTGTTAATATCCTCTCTCTCTCCTGTGTTTAGTTCCAGGTGGATCCAGTCCAGTCTGTGTTAATATCCTCTCTCTCTCCTGTGTTTAGTTCCAGGTGGATCCAGTCCAGTCTGTGTTAATATCCTCTCTCTCTCCTGTGGTTAGTTCCAGGTGGATCCAGTCCAGTCTGTGTTAATATCCTCTCTCTCCTGTGTTTAGTTCCAGGTGGATCTGGTCCAGTCTGAGTTAATATCCTCTCTCTCTCCTGTGTTTAGTTCCAGGTGGACCCAGTCCAGTCTGTGTTAATATCCTCTCTCTCCTGTGTTTAGTTCCAGGTGGATCCAGTCCAGTCTGTGTTAATATCCTCTCTCTCTCCTGTGTTTAGTTCCAGGTGGACCCAGTCCAGTCTGTGTTAATATCCTCTCTCTCTCTCCTGTGTTTAGTTCCAGGTGGATCCAGTCCAGTCTGTGTTAATATCCTCTCTCTCTCCTGTGTTTAGTTCCAGGTGGATCCAGTCCAGTCTGTGTTAATATCCTCTCTCTCCTGTGTTTAGTTCCAGTTGGATCTGGTCCAGTCTGTGTTAATATCCTCTCTCTCTCCTGTGTTTAGTTCCAGGTGGATCTGGTCCAGTCTGTGTTAATATCCTCTCTCTCTCCTGTGTTTAGTTCCAGGTGGATCTGGTCCAGTCTGTATTAATATCCTCTCTCTCTCCTGTGTTTAGTTCCAGGTGGATCTGGTCCAGTCTGTGTTAATATCCTCTCTCTCTCTCCTGTGTTTAGTTCCAGGTGGATCCAGTCCAGTCTGTGTTAATATCCTCTCTCTCTCCTGTGTTTAGTTCCAGGTGGATCCAGTCCAGTCTGTATTAATATCCTCTCTCTCCTGTGTTTAGTTCCAGGTGGATCTGGTCCAGTCTGTGTTAATATCCTCTCTCTCTCCTGTGTTTAGTTCCAGGTGGATCCAGTCCAGTCTGTGTTAACATCCTCTCTCTCTCCTGTGTTTAGTTCCAGGTGGATCCAGTCCAGTCTGTGTTAATATCCTCTCTCTCTCTCCTGTGTTTAGTTCCAGGTGGATCTGGTCCAGTCTGTATTAATATCCTCTCTCTCCTGTGTTTAGTTCCAGGTGGATCTGGTCCAGTCTGTGTTAATATCCTCTCTCTCTCCTGTGTTTAGTTCCAGGTGGATCCAGTCCAGTCTGTATTAATATCCTCTCTCTCCTGTGTTTAGTTCCAGGTGTATCCGGTCCAGGTGATGTGAACTATGCTGACATAAACCACACAGAGAAAAGACAACACAACAGGAGGAGAGGTAGGAGAAGGGACAGACCAACAATACTCCCCTCATCTTTCTGAAGTAAATAATATGTTTTTACAGTGTTTCAACATGTCACTAGTTGTAACCTGTTTATGTGTTTCTTTCAGAGAAGGTCGTTCCAGATCCTGTCTACTCAGCAGTGAAGACAGACAGACAGAGATACAGGTCAGAAGGTCGTTCCAGATCCTGTCTACTGAGACAGACAGACAGACAGACAGAGATACAGGTCAGAAGGTCGTTCCAGATCCTGTCTACTCAGACAGACAGACAGACAGACAGAGATACAGGTCAGAAGGTCGTTCCAGATCCTGTCTACTCAGACAGACAGACAGACAGAGATACAGGTCAGGAGGTCGTTCCAGATCCTGTCTACTCAGCAGTGAAGACAGACAGACCGAGATACAGGTCAGAAGGTCGTTCCAGATCCTGTCTACTCAGACAGACAGACAGACAGAGTTACAGGTCAGAAGGTCGTTCCAGACCCAGTCTACTCAGATAGACAGACAGACAGACAGAGATACAGGTCAGAAGGTCGTTCCAGACCCTGTCTACTCAGCAGTGAAGACAGACAGACAGAGATACAGGTCAGAAGGTCGTTCCAGATCCTGTCTACTCAGACAGACAGACAGACAGACAGACAGACAGACAGACAGACAGACAGACAGACAGACAGACAGACAGACAGACAGACAGACAGACAGACAGACAGACAGACAGACAGACAGACAGACAGACAGACAGACAGACAGACAGACAGAGATACAGGTCAGAAGGTCGTTCCAGATCCTGTCTACTCAGACAGACAGACAGACAGACAGACAGAGATACAGGTCAGAAGGTCATTCCAGACCCTGTCTACTCAGCAGTGAAGACAGACAGACAGAGATACAGGTCAGACTCTATAATGAGGATGAAAAGTAGTGATCATGGCAGCCATTTTGTTCCAGTGGGCTCAGCACCATTCATCAGAGATAAGAGGATTTTATTCCTACATCTGTGCCACTGTGTCCTATTGTATCGGTAGTCATTTAGAGGTAAAGTTGCACTATGCTCCGCCATTCCTGGTTGTTAAAACTCTACTAATATCCTCTAAATGACTACCGATACAAAAAGTTACATATTGCCACTTTAACAA
>CM062511.1:33437463-33449142 GCA_031479575.1 Coregonus ussuriensis | reverse complement strand
GTCCCCACTCCCCCTCAGCGCTGAGTCCATTCTCTACCCCCCCCCCCCCCCCCCCCCCCCCCCAGAGGCCACAGGCACCATATCCCCACTCCCCCTCAGCTGCTGAGTCCATTCTCTTCCCCCCAGAGGCCCACAGGCACCATGTCCCCACTCCCCCTCAGCACTGAGTCCATTCTCTACCCTCCAGAGGCCACAGGCACCATGTCCCCACTCCCCCTCAGCACTGAGTCCATTCTCTACCCTCCAGAGGCCCACAGGCACCATGTCCCCACTCGCCCCTCAGCACTGAGTCCATTCTCTACCCTCCAGAGGTCCAGCAGGCACCATGTCCCCACTCCCCCTCAGCAGCTGAGTCCATTCTCTACCCTCCAGAGGCCACAGGCACCATGTCCCCACTCCCCCTCAGCACTGAGTCAATTCTCTACCCTCCAGAGGCCCACAGGCACCATGTCCCCACTCCCCCTCAGCACTGAGTCCATTCTCTACCCTCCAGAGGCCACAGGCACCATGTCCCCACTCCCCCTCAGCATTGAGTCCATTCTCTACACCCCAGAGGCCCACAGGCACCATGTCCCCACTCCCCCTTCAGCACTGAGTCATTCTCTACCCTCCAGAGGCCACAGGTACCATGTCCCCACTCCCCCTCAGCACTGAGTCCATTCTCTACACTCCAGAGGCCCACAGGCACCATGTTCCACTCCCCCTCAGCGCTGAGTCCATTCTCTACCCTCCAGAGGCCCACAGGCACCATGTCCCCACTCCCCCTCAGCGCTGAGTCCATTCTCTACACTCCAGAGGCCTACAGGCACCATGTCCCCACTCCCCCTCAGCGCTGAGTCCATTCTCTACCCTCCAGAGGCTCACAGGCACCATGTCCCCACTCCCCCTCAGCACTGAGTCCATTCTCTACCCTCCAGAGGCCCACAGGCACCATGTCCCCACTCCCCCTCAGCACTGAGTCCATTCTCTACACTCCAGAGGTCTGCAGGCACCATGTCCCCACTCCCCCTCAGCGCTGAGTCCATTCTCTACCCTCCAGAGGCCACAGGCACCATGTCCCCACTCCCCCTCAGCGCTGAGTCCATTCTCTACCCTCCAGAGGCCACAGGCACCATGTCCCCACTCCCCCTCAGCGCTGAGTCCATTCTCTACCCCCCAGAGGCCCACAGGCACCATGTCCCCACTCCCCCTCAGCGCTGAGTCCATTCTCTACCCTCCAGAGGCCCACAGGCACCATGTCCCCACTCCCCCTCAGCACTGAGTCCATTCTCTACCCTCCAGAGGCCACAGGCACCATGTCCCCACTCCCCCTCAGCGCTGAGTCCATTCTCTACCCTCCAGAGGCCCACAGGCACCATGTCCCCACTCCCCCTCAGCACTGAGTCCATTCTCTACCCTCCAGAGGCCACAGGCACCATGTCCCCACTCCCCCTCAGCGCTGAGTCCATTCTCTACCCTCCAGAGGCCACAGGCACCATGTCCCCACTCCCCCTCAGCGCTGAGTCCATTCTCTACCCTCCAGAGGCCCACAGGCACCATGTCCCCACTCCCCCTCAGCGCTGAGTCCATTCTCTACCCTCCAGAGGCCCACAGGCACCATGTCCCCACTCCCCCTCAGCACTGAGTCCATTCTCTACCCTCCAGAGGCCACAGGCACCATGTCCCCACTCCCCCTCAGCACTGAGTCCATTCTCTACCCTCCAGAGGCCACAGGCACCATGTCCCCACTCCCCCTCAGCACTGAGTCCATTCTCTACCCTCCAGAGGCCCACAGGCACCATGTCCCCACTCGCCCTCAGCACTGAGTCCATTCTCTACACTCCAGAGGCCTGCAGGCACCATGTCCCCACTCCCCCTCAGCGCTGAGTCCATTCTCTACCCCCCCCCCCAGAGGCCACAGGCACCATATCCCCACTCCCCCTCAGCGCTGAGTCCATTCTCTACCCTCCAGAGGCCACAGGCACCATGTCCCCACTCCCCCTCAGCACTGAGTCCATTCTCTACCCTCCAGAGGCCACAGGCACCATGTCCCCACTCCCCCTCAGCACTGAGTCCATTCTCTACCCTCCAGAGGCCCACAGGCACCATGTCCCCACTCCCCCTCAGCACTGAGTCCATTCTCTACCCTCCAGAGGCCACAGGCACCATGTCCCCACTCCCCCTCAGCGCTGAGTCCATTCTCTACCCTCCAGAGGCCCACAGGCACCATGTCCCCACTCCCCCTCAGCACTGAGTCCATTCTCTACCCTCCAGAGGCCCACAGGCACCATGTCCCCACTCCCCCTCAGCACTGAGTCCATTCTCTACCCTCCAGAGGCCACAGGCACCATGTCCCCACTCCCCCTCAGCACTGAGTCCATTCTCTACCCTCCAGAGGCCCACAGGCACCATGTCCCCACTCCCCCTCAGCACTGAGTCCATTCTCTACCCTCCAGAGGCCACAGGCACCATGTCCCCACTCCCCCTCAGCACTGAGTCCATTCTCTACACTCCAGAGGCCCACAGGCACCATGTTCCACTCCCCCTCAGCGCTGAGTCCATTCTCTACCCTCCAGAGGCCCACAGGCACCATGTCCCCACTCCCCCTCAGCGCTGAGTCCATTCTCTACCCTCCAGAGGCCTACAGGCACCATGTCCCCACTCCCCCTCAGCGCTGAGTCCATTCTCTACCCTCCAGAGGCTCACAGGCACCATGTCCCCACTCCCCCTCAGCACTGAGTCCATTCTCTACCCTCCAGAGGCCCACAGGCACCATGTCCCCACTCCCCCTCAGCGCTGAGTCCATTCTCTACACTCCAGAGGTCTGCAGGCACCATGTCCCCACTCCCCCTCAGCGCTGAGTACATTCTCTACCCTCCAGAGGCCACAGGCACCATGTCCCCACTCCCCCTCAGCGCTGAGTCCATTCTCTACCCTCCAGAGGCCACAGGCACCATGTCCCCACTCCCCCTCAGCGCTGAGTCCATTCTCTACCCTCCAGAGGCCCACAGGCACCATGTCCCCACTCCCCCTCAGCGCTGAGTCCATTCTCTACCCTCCAGAGGCCCACAGGCACCATGTCCCCACTCCCCCTCAGCACTGAGTCCATTCTCTACCCTCCAGAGGCCACAGGCACCATGTCCCCACTCCCCCTCAGCACTGAGTCCATTCTCTACCCTCCAGAGGCCCACAGGCACCATGTCCCCACTCCCCCTCAGCACTGAGTCCATTCTCTACCCTCCAGAGGCCCACAGGCACCATGTCCCCACTCCCCCTCAGCACTGAGTCCATTCTCTACCCTCCAGAGGCCCACAGGCACCATGTCCCCACTCCCCCTCAGCCTGAGTCCATTCTCTACCCTCCAGAGGCCCACAGGCACCATGTCCCCACTCCCCCTCAGCGCTGAGTCCATTCTCTACCCCCCAGTGGCCCACAGGCACCATGTCCCCACTCCCCCTCAGCACTGAGTCCATTCTCTACCCTCCAGAGGCCACAGGCACCATGTCCCCACTCCCCCTCAGTGCTGAGTCCATTCTCTACCCCCCCCCCCCCCCAGAGGCCCACAGGCACCATGTCCCCACTCCCCCTCAGCACTGAGTCCATTCTCTACCCTCCAGAGGCCACAGGCACCATGTCCCCACTCCCCCTCAGCACTGAGTCCATTCTCTACCCTCCAGAGGCCACAGGCACCATGTCCCCACTCCCCCTCAGCACTGAGGCCATTCTCTACCCCCCCACAGAGGCCACAGGCACCATGTCCCCACTCCCCCTCAGCGCTGAGTCCATTCTCTACCCTCCAGAGGCCCACAGGCACCATGTCCCCACTCCCCCTCAGCGCTGAGTCCATTCTCTACCCCCCCCCAGAGGCCACAGGCACCATGTCCCCACTCCCCCTCAGCTGCTGAGTCCATTCTCTACCCTCCAGAGGCCCACAGGCACCATGTCCCCACTCCCCCTCAGCGCTGAGTCCATTCTCTACCCCCCCCCCCCAGAGGCCACAGGCACCATGTCCCCACTCCCCCTCAGTGCTGAGTCCATTCTCTACCCCCCAGAGGCCCACAGGCACCATGTCCCCACTCCCCCTCAGCACTGAGTCCATTCTCTACCCTCCAGAGGCCACAGGCACCATGTCCCCACTCCCCCTCAGCACTGAGTCCATTCTCTACCCTCCAGAGGCCCACAGGCACCATGTCCCCACTCCCCCTCAGCACTGAGTCCATTCTCTACACTCCAGAGGTCTGCAGGCACCATGTCCCCACTCCCCCTCAGCTGCTGAGTCCATTCTCTACCCTCCAGAGGCCACAGGCACCATGTCCCCACTCCCCCTCAGCACTGAGTCCATTCTCTACCCTCCAGAGGCCCACAGGCACCATGTCCCCACTCCCCCTCAGCACTGAGTCCATTCTCTACCCTCCAGAGGCCACAGGCACCATGTCCCCACTCCCCCTCAGCACTGAGTCCATTCTCTACCCCCCAGAGGCCCACAGGCACCATGTCCCCACTCCCCCTCAGCACTGAGTCCATTCTCTACCCTCCAGAGGCCACAGGCACCATGTCCCCACTCCCCCTCAGCACTGAGTCCATTCTCTACCCTCCAGAGGCCCACAGGCACCATGTTCCACTCCCCCTCAGCGCTGAGTCCATTCTCTACCCTCCAGAGGCCCACAGGCACCATGTCCCCACTCCCCCTCAGCGCTGAGTCCATTCTCTACCCTCCAGAGGCCCACAGGCACCATGTCCCCACTCCCCCTCAGCGCTGAGTCCATTCTCTACCCTCCAGAGGCCCACAGGCACCATGTCCCCACTCCCCCTCAGCACTGAGTCCATTCTCTACCCTCCAGAGGCCACAGGCACCATGTCCCCACTCCCCCTCAGCGCTGAGTCCATTCTCTACCCCCTCCCAGAGGCCCACAGGCACCATGTCCCCACTCCCCCTCAGCACTGAGTCCATTCTCTACCCTCCAGAGGCCACAGGCACCATGTCCCCACTCCCCCTCAGCACTGAGTCCATTCTCTACCCTCCAGAGGCCCACAGGCACCATGTCCCCACTCCCCCTCAGCACTGAGTCCATTCTCTACCCTCCAGAGGTCCAGCAGGCACCATGTCCCCACTCCCCCTCAGCGCTGAGTCCATTCTCTACCCTCCAGAGGCCACAGGCACCATGTCCCCACTCCCCCTCAGCACTGAGTCCATTCTCTACCCCTCCAGAGGCCACAGGCACCATGTCCCCACTCCCCCTCAGCGCTGAGTCCATTCTCTACCCCCCAGAGGCCCACAGGCACCATGTCCCCACTCCCCCTCAGCACTGAGTCCATTCTCTACCCTCCAGAGGCCACAGGCACCATGTCCCCACTCCCCCTCAGCACTGAGTCCATTCTCTACCCTCCAGAGGCCCACAGGCACCATGTCCCCACTCCCCCTCAGCGCTGAGTCCATTCTCTACCCTCCAGAGGCCCACAGGCACCATGTCCCCACTCCCCCTCAGCACTGAGTCCATTCTCTACCCTCCAGAGGCCACAGGCACCATGTCCCCACTCCCCCTCAGCACTGAGTCCATTCTCTACACTCCAGAGGTCTGCAGGCACCATGTCCCCACTCCCCCTCAGCGCTGAGTCCATTCTCTACCCTCCAGAGGCCACAGGCACCATGTCCCCACTCCCCCTCAGCACTGAGTCCATTCTCTACCCTCCAGAGGCCACAGGCACCATGTCCCCACTCCCCCTCAGCACTGAGTCCATTCTCTACCCTCCAGAGGCCCACAGGCACCATGTCCCCACTCCCCCTCAGCGCTGAGTCCATTCTCTACCCTCCAGAGGCCTGCAGGCACCATGTCCCCACTCCCCCTCAGCGCTGAGTCCATTCTCTACCCTCCAGAGGCCACAGGCACCATGTCCCCACTCCCCCTCAGCACTGAGTCCATTCTCTACCCTCCAGAGGCCCACAGGCACCATGTCCCCACTCCCCCTCAGCGCTGAGTCCATTCTCTACCCTCCAGAGGCCACAGGCACCATGTCCCCACTCCCCCTCAGCACTGAGTCCATTCTCTACCCTCCAGAGGCCACAGGCACCATGTCCCCACTCCCCCTCAGCACTGAGTCCATTCTCTACCCTCCAGAGGCCACAGGCACCATGTCCCCACTCCCCCTCAGCGCTGAGTCCATTCTCTACCCTCCAGAGGCCACAGGCACCATGTCCCCACTCCCCCTCAGCACTGAGTCCATTCTCTACCCTCCAGAGGCCACAGGCACCATGTCCCCACTCCCCCTCAGCACTGAGTCCATTCTCTACCCTCCAGAGGCCCACAGGCACCATGTCCCCACTCCCCCTCAGCACTGAGTCCATTCTCTACCCTCCAGAGGCCACAGGCACCATGTCCCCACTCCCCCTCAGCGCTGAGTCCATTCTCTACCCTCCAGAGGCCACAGGCACCATGTCCCCACTCCCCCTCAGCACTGAGTCCATTCTCTACCCTCCAGAGGCCCACAGGCACCATGTCCCCACTCCCCCTCAGCGCTGAGTCCATTCTCTACCCTCCAGAGGCCACAGGCACCATGTCCCCACTCCCCCTCAGCGCTGAGTCCATTCTCTACCCTCCAGAGGCCACAGGCACCATGTCCCCACTCCCCCTCAGCACTGAGTCCATTCTCTACCCTCCAGAGGCCCACAGGCACCATGTCCCCACTCCCCCTCAGCACTGAGTCCATTCTCTACCCTCCAGAGGCCACAGGCACCATGTCCCCACTCCCCCTCAGCGCTGAGTCCATTCTCTACCCTCCAGAGGCCACAGGCACCATGTCCCCACTCCCCCTCAGCGCTGAGTCCATTCTCTACCCTCCAGAGGCCCACAGGCACCATGTCCCCACTCCCCCTCAGCGCTGAGTCCATTCTCTACCCCCCCAGAGGCCACAGGCACCATGTCCCCTACTCCCCCTCAGCACTGAGTCCATTCTCTACCCTCCAGAGGCCACAGGCACCATGTCACCACTCCCCCTCAGCGCTGAGTCCATTCTCTACCCTCCAGAGGCCACAGGCACCATGTCCCCACTCCCCCTCAGCACTGAGTCCATTCTCTACCCTCCAGAGGCCACAGGCACCATGTCCCCACTCCCCCTCAGCGCTGAGTCCATTCTCTACCCTCCAGAGGCCACAGGCACCATGTCCCCACTCCCCCTCAGCTGCTGAGTCCATTCTCTACCCTCCAGAGGCCACAGGCACCATGTCCCCACTCCCCCTCAGCGCTGAGTCCATTCTCTACCCTCCAGAGGCCACAGGCACCATGTCCCCACTCCCCCTCAGCGCTGAGTCCATTCTCTACCCTCCAGAGGGATATTAGTCACTTTCAGGCCCAAGGCAATGTGCTGGTCTGTGGAGACCTGAATGCTAGAACAGCAGAAGAACTAGACACTATTAATAGTCATGGGGACAAACACCTACCGGGAAGCAACAACCTTTCCCTCCCCACATACCCTCCCTAGAAACAACTATGACAAAGTGAAAAACAAAAATGGAGCACAGCTCCTGAAGCTCTGTCTAACACTGGATCTGTACATAGTCAATGGTAGGTTAAGAGGGGACTCTTTTGGTAGGTACACCTACAGCTCATCCCTTGGCAGCAGTACTGTAGACTACTTCATCACCGACCTCAACCCAGAGTCTCTCAGAGCCTTCACAGTCAGCCCACTAACACCTCTCTCTGACCACAGTAAAATCACAGTGTATCTGAGAAGAGCAGAACCCAACCATGAAGCATCACAGCCCAATAAATTACATGGTACTAAACAGGCCTATAGATGGAGTGCAAACAGTACAGAAATCTACCAAAAAGCAATTAGTAGTCAAAAAATACAATCTCTCCTGGACAACTTTTTAGCCTTAACATTCTCCTACAGCAATGAAGGTGTACATTTGGCCGTTTGGAACATAAACTTTATATTTGACAAATTAGCCTCCTTGGCTAATCTAAAGAAACATAAAAGCAAACCAAAAAGAATAGATCATTAAAAATGGTTTGATAATGATAGCAAAAATCTAAGAAAGTCATTGAGAAATCTATCTAATCAAAAACACAGAGACCCAGACAAATTTGACCCAAATAATTACAGAGGAATTTGCGTTAACAGCAACTTGGGGAAAATTCTCTGCAGTACCATAAATAACAGACTACATCATTTCCTTGATGAACACAACGTCCTAAGCAGAAGCCAGATTGGATTTTTTAACAATTATCGTACAACAGACCACATTTACACCCTCCAGACTCTAATTGACAAACAAGTCAACCAAAACAAAGGCAAAATCTACTCGTGTTTTGTAGACTTCAAGAAAGCATTTGATTCAATTTGGCACAAAGGTCATTTTTTATAAACTATTGGAGGGAAAATATATGATGTTATTAAATCAATGTACACTAAAAACAAATGTGTGGTTAAAATCGGCAACAAGCAAACAGACTTCTCTCAGGGACGTGGAGTGAAACAGGGCTGCCCAATAAGTCCAACACTATTTAACATCTACATTAATGAATTGGCAAAAACATTAGAAGAGTCAGCAGCACCTGGTCTCACCCTACACAACACTGAAATCAAGTGTCTGCTGTACGCAGACGACCTGGTGCTACTGTCTCCCACTAAGGAGGGGTTACAGCAGCATCTAGATCATCTGCACAGGTTCTGTCAGACCGTTAATCTAAAAAAAACCGAATATAATGATATTCCTAAAGAGGCCCGGAAATCAGTATCACAAATATAAATTATATTTGGACACTTCTATTAGAACACACCAAAAACTACACGTATCTAGGACTAAATATTGGCAACACAGGTAGCTTTCACATGGCTGTGAACGAGCTGAGAGACAAAGCAAGAAGAGCATTCTATGCCATTAAAAGGAATATTAAAATCGAAATTCCAATTAGAATCTGGCTCAAAATGTTCAAATCAGTTATAGAACCAATTGCTCTATATGGCAGCGAAGTATGGGGTCCGCTCTCTAATACTGAATTTACCAAATGGGACAAACATCCAATCGAAATACTGCATGCAGAGTTTTGCAAGACTGTATTGCAAGTGCAAAGAAAAACTCCAAATAACGCATGTAGAGCAGATTTGGGCCAATACCCCCTCCTTATTTGAATAGAAAAAAGAGCCATCAAATTTTACAACCATCTAAAAACAAGTGACCCCAAAACATTCCATCACACAGCTCTACTATGTCAAGAGATGAAACAAGAGAAGAGTCCCCTCAGCCAGCTGGTTCTGAGGCTCAGTTCACTAACCAAAACCAACCTCATAGAGCCTCAGGACAACACTCAGAAAATCTGGCCCAACCAAATCATCACAAAGCAAAAAGAAAAAGATATCACCTATTGGAAAAACACCACAAAAAATCAAAGTAAACTTCAATGCTATTTGGCTCTAAACAGACAGTACATGGTGGCAGACTATCTGACCACTGTGACTGATAGAAAACTGAGGAAAACAATGACTAGGTACAGACTCAGTGAGCACAGTCTGGCTATAGAGACCGGTCATCACAGGCAAACCTGGCTGCCCAGAGAGGACAGGCTGTGCTCACTCTGCCCCCGGGGAGAGGTAGAGACAGAGCTGCATTTCCTATTACACTGTGACAAATACTCAGACCTAAGAGAATCTTTATTGAATTGAATTGAGAGAAAGAGAGAGAGACTTTTGACTTTTTGTCTTTCTTTAATGGTACATCCTAATTTCATTAAAACCTCGCCCCCCCCACCCCCCACCCCCTAGAAATAAAGTAAACAAATGACCAATATCCCCTGTACTGCATACTCACCTTTTCCTCTACCCCACGACACAAAAAACAACACCACACATCACAATGACCCAAACCTCACCACTTCTACAACCGTATATCCAGACCATCTTCTGTGCATTAACCTAGGCTCCTCCCACACCCACAGCCCAGGCTCCACACCCCCTTCTCGTGTGGGCCTTAGCAGCTGCCAGGCCCTCAGCACCTCAGAGTAATAATCAGAGAGACCTGCTGTACTCAGCCCCTCCAGCCTCATGAGGAATAGCTGCCGGTCTAACCCTAATCCGCCAGCTCTCCTCAGCAGCGCGCATGCTGGCTCCCTCCATCCGACATCAGTATGGTACAGCAGTCTCTGTGCCGCCTTTAGTCGGAATGCAGCCACCCTGCTCTCCAGTTCCACCGGGCCCTGTCCTCCTTCATTTACGGACATATACAACACTGCCGTCCTCAGCCAGTGATGGCCCGACCAGAAATAATCCACCAGCTTGCGTTGCAGGTCTGCGAGCAGCCCGGCGGGGGGGTTGAGGACAGCCAGTTTATGCCACAGGGAAGATGCCACCAGGTTGTTGATTATCAGCACCCTCCCTCTATATGACACTTGGGACAGGAGCCACCTCCACCTGGCCAGTCTTGACACCACTGCCTGTGACAGCCCCTCCCAGTTCTTCCTGACCCACCTCTCCGAGCCCAGGTACAACCTAATATTTTAAGCCCTTCACAACCCCACTGCAACCCCCTGGAAGCAGAGGAGGGGCCCTATCCACCCATGCCCCACATAACAGAGCTTTACTCTTTCCCCAGTTTACCTTAGCTGACGAAGCTCCCTCGGACACCTTCAGACTATTCTCTAGTGCCTGCATATCCTGACCATCCCTGACCATCACAGAAACGTAATCTGCATATGCTGACACTGCTATGCCTGTCCAGCACACTCCCTGCAGTCTCATGCGTAGCAGGCCCAAAAAAGGCTCAATGGCTAGTGTATATAACTGCCCTGATAGAGGGCATCCTTGTCTAATGCCCCGCCTCACCCAGACTGGCCTACTGAGCCCCCCTCCCACCTTGACCATACATGATGCCCCAGCATACAACATCTTCACATAGGCCAAAAACCTTTCCCCAAACCCAAACACAGACATCACATTAAACAGATACTCATGGTCCACTCTATCAAAAGCCTTCTCTTGATCTAAAGAGACCAGTCCAAAGTTCACATTAGAACTTCTCGACAAGTCCAACATGTCCCTGATTAAGAACAAGTTGTCCATGATTAAGCGTCCTGGTACGCAATACGTCTGGTCCTTGTGTACTATAGAGTCCAGATGGGACTTTAGTCTGTTAGCGAGGACCTTGGCAAATATATTGTAGTCCGCACAGAGCAATGCCACAGGC
This sequence comes from Coregonus ussuriensis, assembly GCA_031479575.1. NCBI lineage: Eukaryota > Metazoa > Chordata > Actinopteri > Salmoniformes > Salmonidae > Coregonus > Coregonus ussuriensis. Next base: position 33,437,984 of record CM062511.1, on the reverse strand, counting down.
CTCCAGTTCTTAAGTTCACACAAGTCCCCTTTTTTGGGCAGGAGAGTCAGAGCCGCCCGATGGCAGCTCATCGGCAATTTTTTATAAAACTCCACTGGGAGTCCATCGACCCCCGGTGCACGGCCGGGGGACATCTGGGTTACGGCCTCTGCCAGTTCATGGGACAACAGGGGAATGTCAATTTCATCCCTTTGTACCAGAGAGAGCTTAGGGAGTTCGGCAAACAAAACCTGAGCACACATAGGATCACACAGTTCTGCCTTATACAATTCAGTATAAAACTCCACATTCCGCTCCCGCATCTCCCCCACCACAGAGGTCACCTGCCCATCCGAAAGCCGAAGACAATGAATACCCTTGGCTTCACCGCTCTGTCTTTCCAAACCAGAGAAGAAGGAGCTGGGAGCATCCATCTCCTTGAGCATGGAGAACCTAGCTCTTACAAGTGCTCCCTTTGCTTTAACCTGGAAAAAACTGCCCTGGTCCCTACGTAGTTCAGCTAGATTAGCCTGGAGGCCTAC
>CM062511.1:33397463-33432463 GCA_031479575.1 Coregonus ussuriensis | reverse complement strand
TCGGCAGGGACTGGGAAACTGGTCAGAATAGAAGGAATGATGGCTGGCGCTAAATACAGGGAAATTCAACATTCACAAGGCCACAGGGCCAGACAGATTACCAGGATGTGTACTCAGAGCGTGAGTGGACCAACTGGTAAGTGTATTCAATAACATTTTCAACCTCTCCCTGACCAAGTGTAATACCTACATGTTTCAAGCAGACCACTATAGTCCCTGTGGCCAAGAACCCGAAGGTAACCTGCCTAAATGACTACCGACCCGTAGCACTCACGTCGGTAGCCATGAAGTGCTTTGAAAGGCTGGTCATGGCTCACATCAACACCATCATCCCGGAAAACCTAGACCCACTCCAATTCACATACCGCCCCAACAGATCCAAAGATTACGCAATTTCAAATGCACTCCACACTGCCCTTTCCCGCCTGGACAAAAGGAACACCTATGTGAGAATGCTGTTAATTGACTACAGCTCAGCGTTCAACACCATTGTGCCCACAAAGCTCATCACTAAGCTAAGGACCCTGGGACTAAACACATCCCTCTGCAGCTGGATCCTGGACTTCCTGACAGGCCACCCCCAGGTGGTAAGGGTAGGCAACAACACAACTGCCACGCTGATCCTCAACATGGGGGCTCCTCAAAGGTACAGTGGGGAGAACAAGTATTTGATACACTGCCGATTTTGCAGGTTTTCCTACTTACAAAGCATGTAGAGGTCTGTAATTTTTATCATACGTACACTTCAACTGTGAGAGACGGAATCTAAAATAAAAATCCAGAAAATCACAATGTATGATTTTTAAGTAATTAATTTGCATTTTATTGCATGACATAAGTATTTGATACATCAGAAAAGCAGAACTTAATATTTGGTACAGAAACCTTTGTTTGCAATTACAGAGATCATACGTTTCCTGTAGGTCTTGACCAGGTTTGCACACACTGCAGCAGGGATTTTGGCCTACTCCTCCATACAGACCTTCTCCAGATCCTTCAGGTTTCTGGGCTGTCGCTGGGCAATACGGACTTTCAGCTCCCTCCAAAGATTTTCTATTGGGTTCAGGTCTGGAGACTGGCTAGGCCACTCCAGGACCTTGAGATGCTTCTTACGGAGCCACTCCTTAGTTGCCCTGGCTGTGTGTTTCGGGTCGTTGTCATGCTGGAAGACCCAGCCACGACCCATCTTCAATGCTCTTACTGAGGGAAGGAGGTTGTTGGCCAAGATCTTGCGATACATGGCTCCATCCATCCTCCCCTCAATACGGTGCAGTCGTCCTGTCCCCTTTGCAGAAAAGCATCCCCAGAGAATGATGTTTCCACCTCCATGCTTCACGGTTGGGATGGTGTTCTTGGGGTTGTACTCATCCTTCTTCTTCCTCCAAACACGGCGAGTGGAGTTTAGACCAAAAAGCTATATTTTTGTCTAATTAGACCACATGACCTTCTCCCATTCCTCCTCTGGATCATCCAGATGGTCATTGGCAAACTTCAGACGGACCTGGACATGCGCTGGCTTGAGCAGGGGGACCTTGCGTGCGCTGCAGGATTTTAATCCATGACGGCGTAGTGTGTTACTAATGGTTTTCTTTGAGACTGTGGTCCCAGCTCTCTTCAGGTCATTGACCAGGTCCTGCCGTGTAGTTCTGGGCTGATCCCTCACCTTCCTCATGATCATTGATGCCCCACAAGGTGAGATCTTGCATGGAGCCCCAGACCGAGGGTGATTGACCATCATCTTGAACTTCTTCCGTTTTCTAATAATTGCGCCAACAGTTGTTGCCTTCTCACCAAGCTGCTTGCCTATTGTCCTGTAGCCCATCCCAGCCTTGTGCAGGTCTACAATTTTATCCCTGATGTCCTTACACAGCTCTCTGGTCTTGGCCATTGTGGAGAGGTTGGAGTCTGTTTGATTGAGTGTGTGGACAGGTGTCTTTTATACAGGTAACGAGTTCAAACAGGTGCAGTTAATACAGGTAATGAGTGGAGAACAGGAGGGCTTCTTAAAGAAAAACGAACAGGTCTGTGAGAGCCAGAATTCTTACTTGTTGGTAGGTGATCAAATACTTATGTCATGCAATAAAATGAAAATTTATTACTTAAAAATGATACAATGTGATTTTCTGGATTTTTGTTTTAGATTCCGTCTCTCACAGTTGAAGTGTACCTATGATTCAGGGCTCAGGTACTCCTGAGTGGCTAACTGTGCCACTAGAGATCCTGGTTCGAATCCAGGCTCTGTCGCAGCCGGCCGCGACCGGGAGACTCATAGGCGACGCACAATTGGCACAGCGTCGTCCAGGGTAGGGGAGGGAATGGCCGGCAGGGATGTAGTTCAGTTGATAGAGCATGGCGTTTGCAACGCCAGGGTTGTGGGTTCGATTCCCACGGGGGGCCAGTATAAAAAATATATATATGTATTCACTAACTGTAAGTCGCTCTGGATAAGAGCGTCTGCTAAATGACTAAAATGTAAATGTAAATGATACAAATGACAGACCTCTACATGCTTTGTAAGTAGGAAAACCTGCAAAATCGGCAGTGTATCAAATACTTGTTCTCCCCACTGTACGTGCTTAGTCCCCTCCTGTACTCCCTGTTCACCCATGACTGCTTGGCCAAGCATGACTCCAACACCATAATTAATTTTGCTGACGACACAACAGTGGTAGGCCTGATCACCGACAACGATGAGACAGCCTATAGGGAGGAGGTCAGAGACTTGTGTCTGTTACATGGTGTATAGAGAGAAACAACTAGCTTGTGTCTGTTACATGTCTGGAGAGAAACAACTAGCTTGTGTCTGTTACATGGTGTCTGGAGAGAAACAACTAGCTTGTGTCTGTTACATGGTGTCTACAGAGAAACAACTAGCTTGTGTCTGTTACATGGTGTCTGGAGAGAAACAACTAGCTTGTGTCTGTTACATGGTGTCTGGAGAGAAACAACTAGCTTGTGTCTGTTACATGGTGTCTGGAGAGAAACAACTAGCTTGTGTCTGTTACATGGTGTCTGGAGAGAAACAACTAGCTTGTGTCTGTTACATGTCTGGAGAGAAACAACTAGCTTGTGTCTGTTACATGGTGTCTAGAGAAACAACTAGCTTGTGTCTGTTACATGGTGTCTAGAGAAACAACTAGCTTGTGTCTGTTACATGGTGTCTGGAGAGAAACAACTAGCTATAAATGCTTCACAGAGTTCAAGTAACAGACACATCTCAACATCAACTGTTCAGAGGAGACTGCGTGAATCAGGCCTTCATGGTCGAATTGCTGCAAAGAAACCACTACTAAAGGACACCAATAATAAGAAGAAACTTGCTTGGGCCAAGAAACATAAGCAATGGACAATAGACCAGTGGATATCTCCAAACTTTGCTACTGTCATTGAGCAGGTGATGAATATAGAGAAATGTTACTATTATAGAACAGGTGATGAATATAGAGAAATGTTACTATTATAGAGCAGGTGATGAATATAGAGAAATGTTACTATTATAGAACAGGTGATGAATATAGAGAAATGTTACTATTATAGAGCAGGTGATGAATATAGAGAAATGTTACTATTATAGAACAGGTGATGAATATAGAGAAATGTTACTATTATAGAGCAGGTGATGAATATAGAGAAATGTTACTATTATAGAACAGGTGATGAATATAGAGAAATGTTACTATTATAGAGCAGGTGATGAATATAGAGAAATGTTACTATTATAGAACAGGTGATGAATATAGAGAAATGTTACTATTATAGAGCAGGTGATGAATATAGAGAAATGTTACTATTATAGAGCAGGTGATGAATGTAGAGAAATGTACTCACCTCCACCTTGTCCGAGGCTAGAGTATACCAGTGTCCTCAACAGCACTGAAACACACAGAGAGAACTATCATTATGTTACTGATATTACGTATTTTATACAGGATTAGTTAATGTTTGATATTGAGAGCTGCATAAGATTTGGAGGATGAGGACATTCCATGTATTTATTTCTGTCAAGGTGGGTGCCAGAAGGTCTGCGTGCCAAGACAGCTGGGGGGCCACTGGTGCTAATCTTAGAAGGAGTACGTGATGGAATATCCTGGCTAGGGTGCAACACGATACCATATAGGGTGATGCTATTGTAGGAGATGAGTGATACTCAATAATGGTTGGCAACTGTTGGATGGAATTAGCTTGCAAAGAAGTATATAAACTAAGAGATTTCCTTTGTTCAGTTAGTTCAGATAGCAATGGGCCACCCACGTGCCTTTTGCTATGTGAACCCGGTACCGCAATATTAAATACTTTGAATCAACTCTCCATGTAAGTGTTTAAGTATCTTCTTGCATACTGAATTACTTGATGCCAGAGAAACTCATCATAACAGTTACATATTGTAAACATTGAGCAGTAACAAAGAAAATATTTTCCTTATGAGTCTATTGACACAGTCGTGCGTCAATCTAATTAACATAAATACAAAAATCCCCAACAAAATCCGTCGGTTTAGGAGATGTCTGTTTTTTTGCTGCGCCACAATTCACTGCATTTCGGCATTCCGTATCTGCAGTGGAAAGTGTGTTTTGCTCTACGTGCCACTGGACTCGTCTGAAAGTAATAATATGAATATGTTATGTTATCGGGGTTATAGTACTATGCCAAAGTAAATAACATCAATTAACTTTTTATTTTTTATTACACAGACAGGGGTCCTAAAATTCCAAATCAAATAGCTTGATGATCCATGGAATGACTAAAACTAAAACAATTCAATTTGAATAGAACCCCCCTTCACTTTTAGAGGATTTATTAAACTATACTGATATTAAACCATATAGATAATAAACCATATAGATATTCAACTATACAGATATGAAACCATGCAGATATTAAACTATATAGATATTATACCATAAAAATATTTGACCATTTAGATATTAAACCATATTGATATTAAACCATACAAATATTAAACTATATAGATATTAAACCATAAAGATATTTGACCATATAGATATTAAACCATAGAGATATTAAACCATACAAATATTAAACTATATAGATATTAAACCATAAAGATATTTGACCATATAGATATTAAACCACAAGGAAATAAACCATATACATATTAAACTATACAGATTTTAAACCACACAGATGTTAAACTATACAGATACTAAACTATACAGATATTAAACCATATAGATATTAAACCCTACAGATATTACACCATGAAGATATTAAACCATACAGATATTAAACCATATAGATTTTAAACCATACAGAAATTAAAACATAAAGATATTAAAATATATAGATATGAAACCATACAGATACTAAACCATACAGATATTAAACCATACAGATATTAATCTATATAGATATTTAACAATGTAGATATTAAACCATATATATATTTAACCATATAGATATTAAATCATGTATTTATTAAACATAGATATTAAACTATACAGATATTAAACCATACAGATAAACGATATACATTTTAAACCACATAGATATTAAACCATTTAGATATTAAACTATACAGATATTAAACCATATAGATATTAAACCATACAGATATTAAACTATATATATATATATATATATATATATATATATATATATATATATATATATATATATATATATATATATTTATTTATTTATTAATTAATCTTAACAGATATTAAACCATATAGATATTTCTCCATACATACATAAAACTATATAGATATTATACCATATAGATATTAAACCATACAGATATTAAACCATACAGATATTAAACCATAGAGTTTTTAAACTATATAGAAATTAAACCATAGAGATTTTAAACTATATAGATATTAAACCATAAAGATATGAAACCATATAGATATTACACCATAGAGATTTGATACTATACAGATTTTAAACCATACAGATATTAATCTATATAGATAGTAAACCAGACAGATATTAAACCATACAGATATTAAATTATATAGTTATCAAATTATATAGATATCAAACCAAACATATGTTAAACCATACAGATAATAAACCCAACAGATATTAAATGATATAAATATTAAACCATACAGATATCAAACCATACAATTATTAAACCATAGAGATATTAAACAATACAAATATTAAACTATATAGATATTAAACCATAAAGATATTTGACCATATAGATATTAAACCACATGGAAATAAACCATATACATATTAAACTATACAGATTTTAAACCACACAGATGTTAAACTATACAGATACTAAACTATACAGATATTAAACCATACAGATATTAAACCATGTAGATTTTAAACCATACAGAAATTAAAACATAAAGATATTAAAATATATAGATATGAAACCATACAGATACTAAACCATACAGATATTAAACCATACAGATATTAATCTATATAGATATTTAACAATGTAGATATTAAACCATATATATATTTAACCATATAGATATTAAATAATGTATTTATTAAACATAGATATTAAAATATACAGATATTAAACCATACAGATAAACGATATACATTTTAAACCACATAGATATTAAACCATTTAGATATTAAACTATACAGATATTAAACCATATAGATATTAAACTATATATATATATATATATATATATATATATATATATATATATATATATATTAATCTTAACAGATATTAAACCATATAGATATTTCTCCATATATACATAAAACTATATAGATATTATACCATATAGATATTAAACCATACAGATATTAAACCATACAGATATTAAACCATAGAGATTTTAAACTATATAGATATTAAACCATAGAGATTTTAAATTATATAGATATTAAACCATAAAGATATTAAACCATATAGATATTACACCATAGAGATTTTATACTATACAGATTTTAAACCATAAAGATATTAAACCATATAGATATTACACCATAGAGATTTTATACTATACAGATTTTAAACCATACAGATATTAATCTATATAGATAGTAAACCAGACAGATATTAAACCATACAGATATTAAATTATATAGTTATCAAACTATATAGATATCAAACCAAACATATGTTAAACCATACAGATAATAAACCCAACAGATATTAAATGATATAAATATTAAACCATACAGATATCAAACCATACAATTATTAAACCATATAGATATTACACCATGTAGATATTAAACTATATAGATATTAAACTATATAGATATTAAACCATATAGATAATATTAAACTCACAGAGTAGAAGACATGTGCGTTCCATCTCAACGTGTTGATCACTAACTCTCTCTAAACTCTAGTGACTTGTAGCCTGTCCATCCCCCACCCCACCCCACCCCCCCCACATCTCCTCTCTACCCATCTATACTTCCTCTCTGCTGAGAAGGACTGAGAGGTGTGAAAGATGTGTGTGACAGAAGCAGGGGGCCTAGAGAGAAGAGAGAAACAGAAAGAAGTGAGACAAAAAGAGAGAGACAAGGAGGTTCAGAGATAGAGAACGAGAGAAAGAGAGAGAAAGAGAGAAAAAGAGAGAGAAAGAGAGAGAAAGAGAGAGACAGGGAGAGAGAGATAGAGAGAGGGCTCGGCATTATCATTTCCTCAGTGAAAACAATGTACTGAGCAAAAGTCAAATTGGCTTTTTACCAAATTACCATACGACAGACCACGTATTCACCCTGCACACCCTAATTGAAAAACAAACAAACCAAAACAAAGGCAAAGTCTTCTCATGCTTTGTTGACTTCAAAAAAGCTTTTAACTCAATTTGGCACGAGGGTCTGCTATACAAATTGATGGAAAGTAGTTTTGGGGGGAAAATATACGGCATTATAAAATCCATATTGACAGAAGAAGGGGGTCTAGAGAGAAGAGAGAGACAGGCAGCTTTGCACACTCTTGGCATTCTCTGAACCAGCTTCACCTGGAAAGCTTTTCCAACAGTCTTGAAGGAGTTCCCACATATGCTGAGCACTTTATTCATCACCTGCTCTATAATAGTAACATTTCTCTTTATTCATCACCTGCTCTATAATAGTAACATTTCTCTATATTCATCACCTGCTCTATAATAGTAACATTTCTCTTTATTCATCACCTGCTCTATAATAGTAACATTTCTCTATATTCATCACCTGCTCTATAATAGTAACATTTCTCTTTATTCATCACCTGTTCTATAATAGTAACATTTCTCTATATTCATCACCTGCTCTATAATAGTAACATTTCTCTATATTCATCACCTGCTCTATAATAGTAACATTTCTCTATATTCATCACCTGCTCTATAATAGTAACATTTCTCTATATTCATCACCTGCTCTATAATAGTACTTTGAAGAGTATAAAATATAGCATATATTTTGATATGTTTAACACTTTTTTGATTACTACATGATTCCATATGTGTTATTTCATAGTTTTGATGTCTTCACTATTATTCTACAATGTTGAAAATTGTAAAAATAAAGAAAAATTCTTGAATGAGTTGGTGTGTCCAAACTTTTGACTGGTACTGTATATATCAACGAATTTGTGAGGGCACTAGAAGAGTTTGCAGCACCCGGCCTCACCCTACTAGAATCTTAAGTCAAATATCTACTGTTTGCTGATGATCTGGTGCTTCTGTCCCCAACCAAGGAGGGCCTACAGCAGCGCCTAGATTTTCTGCACAGATTCTGTCAGACCTGGGCCCTGATCGTAAATCTCAGTCAGACAAAAATAATGGTGTTCCAAAAAAGGTCCAGTTGCCAGGACCACAAATACAAATTCCATCTAGACACCGTTGCCCTAGAGCACACAAAAAACTATACATACCTTGGCCTAAACATCAGCGCCACAGGTAACTTCCACAAAGCTGAGAGACAAGGCAAGAAGGGCCTTCTATGCAATCAAAAGGAACATACAATTTGGCATACCAATTAGGATCTGGCTAAAAATACTTTAATCAGTTAAAGAACCCATTGCCCTTTATAGTTGTGAGGTCTGGGGTCCGCTCACCAACCAAGAATTTACTAAATGGGACAAACTGTCACGTCTACTCCTGCTCCTCCCCTCCGGTGTGCGACGTCGCTGGAATACTAACCACCGGTCCTGGGATTCATCATTACGCACACCTGGACTCCCTTAACTTCCTCATGACTCACCTGCAGATCATTATGATTCACACCTGGACTCCATTACCTTCCTCATGACTCACCTGCAGATCATTATGATTCACACCTGGACTCCATTACCTTCCTCATGATTCACCTGCAGATCATTATGATTCACACCTGGACTCCATTACCTTCTTCATGACTCACCTGCAGATCATTATGATTCACACCTGGACTCCATTACCTTCCTCATGACTCACCTGCAGATCATTATGATTCACACCTGGACTCCATTACCTTCCTCATGACTCACCTGCAGATCATTATGATTCACACCTGGACTCCATTACCTTCCTCATGACTCACCTGCAGATCATTATGATTCACACCTGGACTCCATTACCTTCCTCATGACTCACCTGCAGATCATTATGATTCACACCTGGACTCCATTACCTTCCTCATGACTCACCTGCAGATCATTATGATTCACACCTGGACTCCATTACCTTCCTCATGACTCACCTGCAGATCATTATGATTCACACCTGGACTCCATTACCTTCCTCATGACTCACCCTGCAGATCATTATGATTCACATCTGGACTCCATTACCTTCCTCATGACTCACCTGCAGATCATTATGATTCACACCTGGACTCCATTACCTTCCTCATGACTCACCTGCAGATCATTATGATTCACACCTGGACTCCATTACCTTCCTCATGACTCACCCTGCAGATCATTATGATTCACACCTGGACTCCATTACCTTCCTCATGACTCACCTGCAGATCATTATGATTCACACCTGGACTCCATTACCTTCCTCATGACTCACCTGCAGATCATTATGATTCACACCTGGACTCCATTACCTTCCTCATGACTCACCTGCAGATCATTATGATTCACACCTGGACTCCATTACCTTCCTCATGACTCACCTGCAGATCATTATGATTCACACCTGGACTCCATTACCTTCCTCATTACCTCCCCTTTATATGTCCCTCCCTAACGTTTAGTCCTCAGTCTGTATTGTTCCTGTGATCATGCTATATCGCCACGGTTACGCTGTCTCGTTTCATGTTTGTTGTTCTATTAAACGTTTCACCTGCACCTGCTTCTCGACTCACAGCGTCATTGTTACACAAACACCAAATTGAGACTCTGCTTACAGAATTCTGCAGAAATATCCAAAAAAACACCTAAAAGGAAGCGATTCCCAAACCTTCCATAAAAAAGCCATCACCTACAGAGAGATTAACCTGGAGAAGAGTCCCCTAAGCATGCTGGTCCTGAGGCTCTGTTCACAAACACAAACGGACCCAACAGAGCCCAGGACAGCAACAGAATTAGACCCAACTAAATCATGGGAAAAGAAAAACATAATGACTTGACAAATTGAATTAACAAAAACACTGAGCAAATTAGAATGCTACACTACCCTCTTGTGGTTCTCTGTGTAATAACAGCTACAGAGGACAGGAACAAGGTAGTCTAGTGAACAACATTGCATTGTATTGGTGTCTCTCTGGTTCTCTGTGGTATAACAGCTACAGAGGACATTAATTTATGATGTAGGTCATAATTTCGCTCCGCCGGGCTGATCTTTTTAGAGTAAAAAGCACAGGGGCGGAGTTTAGGTGGCGTGCCGGACCGTTGAGATAGAACGGCCCCTATACCGGCCTCAGACGCGTCCACGGTAATGGTAAGGCGGGATCCGGATGCGCCAGCACCGGAGCCGAAGTAAACAGGCCCTTCAGTTTCCCAAAAGCCCTGTCCGCCTCAGCTGACCACTGCAAGCGCACCGGACCCCCCTTTAGAAGAGACGTGATGGGAGCTGCCACCTGTCCAAAACCCCGGATAAACCTCCGGTAGTAATTCGCAAAGCCCAAGAACTGCTGCACCTCTTTAACAGTGGTTGGGGTTTGCCAATTACGCATGGCTGACACATGGTCCACCTCCATCTTCACCCCTGACGCGGACAACCGATAACCCAAAAAGGAGACCGACTCCTGGAAGAACAGGCATTTCTCTGCCTTGACATACAGGTCGTGCTCCAACAGCCTCCTCAACACTCGGCGCACCAGGGCTACATGCTCGGGTAGAAGAGTACACTAGGATGTCGTCGATGTACACGACCACTCCCTGCCCATGCATGTCCCGGAAAATCTCGTCAACAAAGGATTGGAAGACTGAAGGAGCATTCATTAACCCGTATGGCATAACGAGATACTCGTAATGACCGGAGGTAGTACTAAATGCTGTCTTCCATTCATCGCCCTCCCTAATGCGCACCAAGTTATACGCGCTCCTGAGATCCAGTTTTGTGAAGAAACGCACTCTGTGCAATGATTCTGTCATAGTCGCAATCAGAGGGAGTGGATAACTGTATTTCACAGTAATCTGATTGAGACCACGGTAATCAATGCACGGGCGCAACCCTCCATCCTTTTTCTTCACAAAAAAGAAGCTCGAGGACGCAGGGGAAGTGGAGGGCCGTATGTATCCCTGTCTCAAAGATTCGGCTATGTAAGTCTCCATAGCCCTTTTCTCCTCTTGAGACAAAGGATACACGTGGCTCCGCGGGAGCGCTGCTCCTGCCTGGAGGTCTATCGCACAATCCCCCTGTCTGTGAGGAGGCAACTGCGTCGCCCTCGCCTTACTGAACACAAGTGCCAAATCCTCATATTCAGGGGGAATGTGCATTGCGGGCACTTGGTTTGGACTTTCCACCGAGGTCGCCCCCACGGAAACACCCAGACATCGCCCCTCACACTGAGCAGACCACTCCCTGAGAGCCCTCTCTTGCCACGAAATAGAAGGGTTATGGGTACTTAACCAGGGAATTCCCAGCACCACCGTGTACTCAGGGGAGTCGATCAGATATAGCTGAATAGACTCCTCATGACCCCCCTGCGTACACATCCTAAGTGGTGCTGTGACCTCCCTAATTAACCCCGAACCCAACGGGCGACTATCTAAAGCATGAACGGGAAATGGAACGTCCACAGGAAGGAGGGGAATCCCTAAATCTAAACAAAATTTCCGATCCACAAAATTCCCAGCTGCGCCTGAATCTACTAGCGCCTTATGCTGGGAATGAGGTGCAACCTGTGGAAAACTTACAGGTATACAGAAGTGCACAACAGAGAGCTCTGGGTAAGTGGGGCGTCTACTCACCTGGGAAGGCTCCCCAGTGCGTGGCCTGTCGTCCCCTCCTCCTGGAGACCCTCCCCAGCACCTGGCCGCAGTGTGCCCTCCACGGCCACAAGTGGTGCAGGGGACAGGCCCCCTCGGGCTCCTTCTCCTCCTCTCTCTAGCGCCAGCACCCCCGAGCTCCATAGGGCTCGGCTCGGAGGTGCTGGAGGATGGAATGGACGGACCCCACTCGGGACGTCCACGGGTGGCCAGCAGGGTGTCAAGACGGATGGACATGTCGACCAACTGGTCGAACGTGAGGTTGGTGTCCCTGCAAGCCAACTCACGTTGGACGTCCTCCCGTAGACTACATCAAAAGTGATCGATGAGGGCCCGTTCATTCCACCCTGCATCTGCTGCTAGAGTCCGGAACTCCAGTGCGAACTCCTGGGCGCTCCTCCTCCCCTGTCGGAGGTAGAATAGACGCTCACCCGCCGCTTTCCCCTCAGGTGGATGGTCGAACACGGCCCTGAAGCGACGGGAGAACTCCGCATAGGAGATGGTGGTGGCGTCTATCCTCCTCCATTCGGCGTTGGCCCATTCCAACGCCTTGCCGGTGAGACAGGAAATGAGGGCGGAAACGCTCTCGTGTCCGGAGGGCACCGGGTGTACAGTGGCCAGGTAGAGCTCCACCTGCAGGAGGAACCCCCTGACACCCGGCAGCTGTGCCGTCATACGCCCTCGGGAGCGAGAGCCGAACCCCACTGGGTTCCGGAGGTGAGGTAGATGGAGGTGTGGGTAACCCTCTGGACTCGGTGCAAGGTGTTGATGACGTCCTGCAGAGCGGTCCCAAGTCGATGGATCTGATCATCCTGGCTGCGGACGCGCTCCTCCAACGACTCAGGCTGTCGCTCCTGCTGATACCATAGATGGTGTGTACTTCTGTCAAGGGTTCTGATGCGAGTGTGGTGTGGAATCAAGTGCAGGACACAGGAGCTTAGTCAAACCTGACTTCACTGAGATTAAACAAATACAAACGGGTCCAACTAACCAGGAGGCGAACAATACGCAACAGTGCGTACAATACCAAAACCGACTACGCACGAAAACAAAAGTGCGACGGTACACTCTGGCGTCTGACCAAACAAATGAAGAGCACCAACAGACAGGTGAAAACAACACATGACAGGACACATAATCAACACTAAACATGAACAGGTGTACCAAACAGACCTAACCAAACAAACATCGAAAACAAAGAACGGTGACAGCTAGTACTCCGGAGACGACGACCGCCGAAGCCTGCCCGAACAAGGAGGAGGAGCAGCCTCGGCCGAAACCATGACACAGGTGTTAAATGAGTCAGATAAATCCAGGTAAATAATGAGTCATAAAATCCAGGTAAATAATGAGTCATATAATCCCAGGTATATAAGGAGTCAGATAAAACCAGGTATATAATGAGTCAGATAAAGCCAGGTATATATTGAGTTAGATAAAGCCAGGTATATAATGAGTCAGATAAAGCCAGGTATATAATGAGTCAGATGAAGCCAGGTATATAATGAGTCAGATAAAGCCAGGTATATAATGAGTCAGATAAAGCCAGGTATATAATGAGTCAGATGAAGCCAGGTATATAATGAGTCAGATAAAGCCAGGTATATCATGAGTCAGATAAAGCCAGGTTTTAAATGAGTCAGATAAATCCAGGTAAATAATGAGTCATATAAAGCCAGGTATATAATGAGTCAGATAAAGCCAGGTATGTATTGAGTCAGCTAAAGCCCGGTATATAATGAGTCAGATAAAGCCAGGTATGTATTGAGTCAGCTAAAGCCCGGTATATAATGAGTCAGATAAAGCCAGGTATATCATGAGTCAGATAAAGCCAGGTGTTAAATTAGTCAGATAAATCCAGGTAAATAATGAGTCATATAAAGCCAGGTATATAATGAGTCAGATAAAGCCAGGTATATAATGAGTCAGATAAAGCCAGGTATGTATTGAGTCAGCTAAAGCCCGGTATATAATGAGTCAGATAAAGCCAGGTATATCATGAGTCGGATAAAGCCAGGTGTTAAATGAGTCAGATAAATCCAGGTAAATAATGAGTCATATATAGCCAGGTATATAATGAGTCAGATAAAGCCAGGTATATAATGAGTCAGATAAATCCACGTATATAATGAGTCAGATAAAGCCCTGTATATAATGAGTTACATAAAGCCAGTAATATATTGAGTCATATAAAGCCAGGTATATAATGAGTCAGATAAAGCAAGGTATTTAATGAGTCAGATAAAGGCAGGTATTTAATGAGTCAGATAAAGTCAGGTATATAATGAGTCAGATAAAGCCAGGTATATAATGAGTCAGATAAAGCCAGGTATATAATGAGTCAGATAAAGCCAGGTATATAATGAGTCAGATAAAGCCAGGTATTTAATGAGTCAGATAAAGCCAGGTATATAATGAGTCAGATAAAGCCAGGTATATAATGAGTCAGATAAAGCCAGGTATTTAATGAGTCAGATAAAGCCAGGTATATAATGAGTCAGATAAAGCCAGGTATATAATGAGTCTGATAAAGCCAGGTAAATAATGAGTCAGATAAAGCCAGGTATTTAATGAGTCAGATAAAGCCAGGTATTTAATGAGTCAGATAAAGCCAGGTATATAATGAGTCAGATAAAGCCAGGTATATAATGAGTCAGATAAAGCCAGGTATATAATGAGTCAGATAAAGCCAGGTATATAATGAGTCAGATAAAGCCAGGTATATAATGAGTCAGATAAAGCCAGGTATATAATGAGTCTGATAAAGCCAGGTATATAATGAGTCAGATAAAGCCAGGTATATAATGAGTCTGATAAAGCCAGGTATATAATGAGTCATATAAAGTCAGGTATATAATGAGTCATATAAAGCCAAGTATTCAGTGGCTCCTGAGTGGCGCAGTGGTCTAAGGCACTGCAGTTCAGTGCTTGAGGCGTCACTACAGACTCCCTGGTTCGATTCCAGGCTGTATCAAACCTGGCCGTGATTGGGAGTCCCATCGTAGGCTGTCAATGTAAATAAGAAATCGTTCTTAACTGACTTTCCTAGTTAAATAAAGGTAAGAAATATATGTATGTGGCTTTATCTTATTATTATGTGGTCCTCTGTAGCTTAATTGGTAGAGCATGGCGCTTGTTATGCCAGGTTAGTGGGTTTGATCCCCCGGGACCACCCATATATAAAAACGTATGCACGCATGACTGTAAGTCGCTTTGGATAAAAGCGTCTGCTAAATGACATGTTATTATTACAGTGCCGTGACAAAGTATTTGACCCTTTTCTGATTTCCTCTATTTTTGCATATTTTGTTATACCTAATGTTATTAGATCTTCAACCAAATCCTAATTATAGATAAAGGGATAAGCAGTATTAAATGTTAAGACTGGCATGTACAAAAAGTCCATTAGCAATGTAAAGTATGAGTCAAACAGACATAGTGGTTCCTCTTCTTCACTAGTTGGTGTTGAGTTCAGCCTGTCCATTTGGCCTTATTTCGGTGAAGGTAAATCACTGCTTAAACATATGGGTAATGGACAGTGTCCATCATAACATGTTAAAACTGGCAATGTATTATGTGTAATGGACACCGTCCATTAGCAATATCTTACAATGGGCATTTATAATCACCAATTGGACATGCTGTAATATGCTCTTACAAAGCTGAAATGCCAAATGTTCAAGATTATTGAACTCGGGTTGGCCAAGGAATGATAGTGGATCCTCTCCCTTGCTCATTGGTGTTGATTTCAGCATGTCCAATTGGTGATAATAAATGCCAATTGAAATGTATTGCAAATGGACTTGTACATTTTCCATATGAAATATTGCCAATGCCAATATGTTATAATGAACAATATTTCATATGGCAAATGTACAAGTCCATTTGCAATACATTTCAATGGGCATTTATAATCACCAATTGGACATGCTGTTAAAGGGCTTAAACTAATAAAGTCCACTACTGGGACACTCTACTGTACAAATACAATTCATATGTGCTGTCCTTTGACTGTTTATGCTGATTTTAAACAATGAAATGGCTGACTTGATTGTTATCCAATTGCAATACTTTACAATGGCATTTGCCATATGATACATTGCAAGTTCATACTTCCCATTTAGTTCATACTTTAATAACTGTAGCCCATCACAAGAGAGGGTACCAGTCCAAATTTGGGACCTCTAACCCCTCGGGAACTATTTTTAAACATTTTTTGAAACGTGAAAAATTGTCCAAAAAACTACTAAGTGCCCCCTTTTCACTCATTGCACCCGTGCACCAGGTGACCGGACGGGTTACCAGGAGTGCACCTGATGACCGGGCAGGGAGTGTAGGCCTGGAGGTCTATAGTCCCATGGTGTAAGCTGGGCTCTCAAAAACCCCCTGATAAAAACCCGGTTTTCTGCTATTTACCGGTTCATGAGGGTTGCCTAATCACACATGTGACATTTTGGAAGGATGTGACTTTTTTAACTCTTCTCTGTGTCCTGGGCTTCTGGGGTGGTTCTTTGGGTCTCAAAAGAGTACTTGTGTTAGTCTGTCCAATTGCAATACGACATATTGGCACTGGCAATATACGTAATGGCAAATGGACACTGTACATTTGCAATGTTAAAATGCACCTAACTAGTTGGAGATGGACACATTTTACACAGAAAATCACAGAGATCACGTAGAGCTCCGAAACCTACCTTAACGAATCTGCCTTAACACGCCTCAACTGGACCTATAACTTTTTTGAAATATATATATTTTTTTTTATCATCGCGAAGATGATGTTGTACGATTTTCTCGTAAACTACGATAGTTAAATTGCTGGTTCCATTTTTCCTTACACCGTAGGTTCATGTACTTTGACATGCAGGGGTCAAATTAGCGCTGTATTACCGTTTTCAACCTTTAATCCCAGAAAATGTGCATTAACTCGAAGAGCGTCGTGGCCTCGATGCCATCTTGTCTACAGGCTAAAAGTACATCTGACCGCCCCTCTGCTCACTGAGTTTCGTCTTAAGAGAAACGGCCACGTCCATTTGGCTGATGAAATGTCCATTGGCAATATGACGTGGTTCGCCACACTGTGGAATTGTCCGGTACAGCAGACATAACCACAAAAAAAGAAAAATATATATCTCGGAAACCGAACATACTGGAAACTTTCTTTTGCGACTTCCCGCAAGGCAGGGCCCCGGAGGTCGACCCGAGGCCATCGCCCTATTTTTAGCTCGCCCGTGGACGTCTGGTTAGGGGCCGTCCATTTGCCATATGGAAAGCTCCCACCGATCATACGGCCGCCGCCGTTTCGGTCCCTTATGTAGGTAACGAGCTGAGATTAGGAGCACACTCTTAAAGGTGCTCCTAATCTAAGGTTGTTACCTGTATAAAATACACCTGTCCACAGAAGCAATCAATCAATCAGATTCCAAACTCTTCACCATGGCCAAGACCAAAGAGCTCTCCAAGGATGTCAGGGACAAGATTGTAGATGTACACAAGCCTGGAATGGGCTACAAGACCATCGCCAAGCAGCTTGGTGAGAAGATGACAACAGTTGGTACGATTATTCGCAAATAGAAGAAACACAAAATAACTGTCAATCTCCCTCGGCCTGGGGCTCCATGCAAGATCTCACCTCGTGGAGTTGCAATGATCATGAGAACGGTGAGGAATCAGCCCAAAACTACACGGGAGGATCTTGTCAATTATCTCAAGGCAGCTGGGACCATAGTCACCAAGAAAACAATTGGTAACACACTACGCCGTGAAGGACTGAAATCCTGCAGTGCCCGCAAGGTCCCCCAGCTCAAGAAAGCACATATACAGGCCCGTCTGAAGTTTGCCAATGAACATCTGAATGATTCAGAGGAGAACTGGGTGAAAGTGTTGTGGTCAGATGAGACCAAAAAAGAGCTCTTTGCCATCAACTCAACTCGCCGTGTTTGGAGGAGGAGGAATGCTGCCTATGATCCCAAGATCACCATCCCCACCGTCAAACATGGAGGTAGAAACATTATGCTTTGGGGGTGTTTTTCTGCTAAGGGGACAGGACAACTTCACCGCATCAAAGGGACGATGGACGGGGCCATGTACCGTCAAATCTTGGGTGAGAACCTCCTTCCCTCAGCCAGGGCATTGAAAATGGGTCGTGGATGGGTATTCCAGCATGACAATGACCCAAAACACACTGCCAAGGCAACAAAGGAGTGGCTCAAGAAGAAGCACATTAAGGTCCTGGAGTGGCCTAGCCAGTCTCCAGACCTTAATCCCATAGAAAATCTGTGGAGGGAGCTGAAGGTTCGAGTTGCCAAACGTCAGCCTCGAAACCTTAATGACTTGGAGAAGATCTGCAAAGAGGAGTGGGACAAAATCCCTCCTGAGATGTGTGCAAACCTGGTGGCCAACTACAAGAAACGTCTGATCTCTGTGATTGCCAACAAGGGTTTTGCCATCAAGTACTAAGTCATGTTTTGCAGAGGGGTCAAATACTTATTTCCCTCATTAAAATGCAAATCAATTTATAAAATTTTTGACATGCATTTTTCTGGATTTTTTTGTTGTTATTCTGTCTCTCACTGTTCAAATAAACCTACCATTAAAATTATAGACTGATCATGTCTTTGTCAGTGGGCAAACGTACAAAATCAGCAGGGGATCAAATACTTTTTTCCCTCACTGTATAATGCCAGGTATATAATGAGTCTGTCACGCCCTGACTCTGAGGACTTGTATTTGTTGAGTCAGGGTGTTAATTTTCCGTGTTGTGTGTTGTTATGTTGTGTTTTCTATGTTTAGTTTCTAGATCGTTTAGATCTATGTTGGCCAGGGTGGTTCCCAATCAGAGGCAGCTGTAGCTCGTTGTCTCTGATTGGGGACCATACTTAGGTAGCCGGTTGGCACTAGTGGGTTGTGGGATCTTGTTCCGTATGAGGTATGTTTTGTGTTCTACCTTAGGACTTCACGTATCGTTTGTTTATTGTTTTGTCAGTTGTTTATTCTTATTAAATAAACATGTACGCTTATCACGCTGCGCCTTGGTCCGTCTCGTCCATAAACGATCGTGACAGAGTCAGATAAAGACAGATATATCATGAGTCAGATAAAGCCAGGTATATCTTGAGTCAGATAAAGCCAGGTATTGAATGAGTCAGATAAAGCCAGGTATATAATGAGTCAGATAAAGCCAGGTATATCATGAGTCAGATAAAGCCAGGTATATCTTGAGTCAGATAAAGCCAGGTGTTAAATGAGTCAGATAAAGCCAGGTATATAATGAGTCAGATAAAGCCAGGTATATCATGAGTCAGATAAAGCCAGGTATATCTTGAGTCAGATAAAGCCAGGTGTTAAATGAGTCAGATAAAGCCAGGTATATAATGAGTCAGATAAAACCAGGTATATCATGAGTCAGATAAAGCCAGGTATATCATGAGTCAGATAAAGCCAGGTATTTAATGAGTCAGATAAAGCCAGGTATATCATGAGTCAGATAAAGCCAGGTATATCATGAGTCAGATAAAGCCAGGTATATCATGAGTCAGATAAAGCCAGGTATATAATGAGTCAGATAAAGCCAGGTATATCATGAGTCAGATAAAGCCAGGTATATCATGAGTCAGATAAAGCCAGGTATTTAATGAGTCAGATAAAGCCAGGTATATAATGAGTCAGATAAAGCCAGGTATATCATGAGTCAGATAAAGCCAGGTATATCATGAGTCAGATAAAGCCAGGTATATCATGAGTCAGATAAAGCCAGGTATTTAATGAGTCAGATAAAGCCAGGTATATCATGAGTCAGATAAAGCCAGGTATATCATGAGTCAGATAAAGCCAGGTATATAATGAGTCAGATAAAGCCAGGTATATCATGAGTCAGATAAAGCCAGGTATTTAATGAGTCAGATAAAGCCAGGTATATCATGAGTCAGATAAAGCCAGGTATTTAATGAGTCAGATAAAGCCAGGTATATCATGAGTCAGATAAAGCCAGGTGTTAAATGAGTCAAATAAAGCCAGGTGTATGATGATTAAGATACATCCAGGTATGTAATGAGTCAGGTAATGGCAGGTATATAATGAGTCAGATAAAGCCCGGTATGCAATGAGTCAAATAAAGCCATGTATATAATGAGTCAGATAAAGCCAGGTATATCATGAGTCAGATAAAGCCAGGTATATAATGAGTCAGATGGAGCCAGGTATATAATGAGTCAGATAAAGCCAGGTATATAATGAGTCAGATGGAGCCAGGTATATAATGAGTCAGATAAAGTCAGGTATATAATGAGTCAGATAAAGCCAGGTATATAATGAGTCAGATAAAGCCAGGTATATCATGAGTCAGATAAAGCCATATATATAATGAGTCAAAGCCAGGTGTATAATGAGTCAGATAAAGCCAGGTATATAATGAGTCAAAGCCAGGTGTATAATGAGTCAGATAAAGCCAGGTATATAATGAGTCAAAGCCAGGTGTATAATGAGTCAGATAATGCCAGGTATATAATGAGTCAAAGCCAGTTGTATAATGAGTCAGATAAAGCCAGGTATATAATGAGTCAAATCCAGGTGTATAATGAGTCAGATGAAGCCAGGTATATAATGAGTCAAAGCCAGGTATATAATGAGTCAGATAAAGTCAGGTATATAATGAGTCAGATAAAGCCAGGTATATAATGAGTCAGATAAAGCCAGGTATTTAATGAGTCAGATAAAGCCAGGTATATAATGAGTCAGATGAAGCCAGCTATTCAGTGGCTCCTGAGTGGCGCAGTGGTCTAAGGCACCGCAGTTCAGTGCTTGAGGCGTCACTACAGACTCCCGGGTTCGATTCCAGGCTGTATCAAACCTGGCCGTGATTGGGAGTCCCATAGGGCGATGCACAATTGGCCCAGCATCGCCGGTGTAGGCCGTCAATGTAAATAAGAATTTGTTCTTAACTGACTTGCCTAGTTAAATAATAATATGCCTTTTTCAGTCATGCGTGCATACATTTTTGTGTGTATGGGTGGTCCCGGGGATCAAACCCACTACCTTGGCGTTACAAGCGCCGTGCTCTACCAGCTGAGCTACAGAGGACCACATAATAATAAGATAAAGCCACATACATATATTTCTTACCTTTATTTAACTAGGAAAGTCAGGTGCCGTTCCCCTCACAGCTCCGTAGGCAAGCACCATGGTCTTGTAGCAGATGCGAGCTTCAACTGGAAGCTAGTGGAGTGTGCGGAGGAGCGGGGTGACGTGAGAGAACTTGGGAAGGTTGAACACCAGACGGGCTGCGGCATTCTGGATGAGTTGTAGGGGTATAATGGCATGTGGCTTTATCTTATTATTATGGGGTCCTCTGTAGCTCAGCTGGTAGAGCACGGCCCTTGTTACGCCAGGGTAGCGGGTTCGATCCCCGGGACCACCCATATATAAAAATGTATGCATGCATGACTGTAAGTCGCTTTGGATAAAAGCGTCTGCTAAATGACACGTTATTATTACAGTGCCATGACAAAGTATTTGTCTGATTTCCTCTATTTTTGCATATTTTGTTATACCTAATGTTATTAGATCTTCAACCAAATCCTAATTATAGATAAAGGGAACCTGAATTTATAAATACCCTCCAAAAAAAAAAAGTATAATTGTTTTGTTTATATAATTAACAATGTTATGCAACACAGAATGTGAGTGCCACCTTCCACTCAATAACTGGTTGCCACCTTTAGCTGCATTGACTGCTGACACATGCTTCCTGTAGTTGTTGATCAGTCTGTCACATTCTGTGGAGGAATTTTGGCCTACTCTTGCACACAGAACTGCTTTAACTCAGTGACATTTGTGGGTTTTCAAGCATGAACTGCTCGTTTCAAGTCCTGCCACAACATCTCAATTGGGATTAGGTTTGGACTTTGACTTGGCCATTCCAAAACTTTTTTTCATGTAGACTTGATCACATGTTTTGGATCATTGTCTTGCTGCATGACCCAGCTGCTCTTCAGCTTCAGCTGACATTCTCCTGTAGAATTATCTGATGCAGAGCAGAATTCATGGTTGCCTCCATTATTACCTGAGGCAGCAAACCATCACCATGCTTGACCATTGGTGTGAGGTTCTTACTGTGGAATGCATTGTTATAGTGGAGCAGTGTAAATGGATGTGTATAGTGCACAATGGGTCCTGTCCTGCTCCCAGCAGACTAAATGGAGAGAAGGGGAGGTAAACAACATGGGTCCTGTCCTGGTCCCAGTAGACTAAATGGAGAGAAGGGGAGGTAGACAACATGGGTCCTGTGTGCTCCCAGTAGACTAAATGGAGAGAAGGGGAGGTAGACAACGTGGGTCCTGTGTGCTCCCAGTAGACTAAATGGAGAGAAGGGGAGGTAGACAACGTGGGTCCTGTGTGCTCCCAGTAGACTAAATGGAGAGAAGGGGAGGTAGACAACATGGGTCCTGTGTGCTCCCAGTAGACTAAATGGAGAGAAGGGGAGGTAGACAACATGGGTCCTGCTCCCAGTAGACTAAATGGAGAGAAGGGGAGGTAGACAACATGGGTCCTGTGTGCTCCCAGTAGACTAAATGGAGAGAAGGGGAGGTAGACAACATGGGTCCTGTGTGCTCCCAGTAGACTAAATGGAGAGAAGGGGAGGTAGACAACATGGGTCCTGTGTGCTCCCAGTAGACTAAATGGAGAGAAGGGGAGGTAGACAACATGGGTCCTGTGTGCTCCATGTAGACTAAATGGAGAGAAGGGGAGGTAGACAACATGGGTCCTGTGTGCTCCCAGTAGACTAAATGGAGAGAAGGGGAGGTAGACAACATGGGTCCTGTGTGCTCCCAGTAGACTAAATGGAGAGAAGGGGAGGTAGACAACATGGGTCCTGTGTGCTCCCAGTAGACTAAATGGAGAGAAGGGGAGGTAGACAACATGGGTCCTGTGTGCTCCCAGTAGACTAAATGGAGAGAAGGGGAGGTAGACAACATGGGTCCTGTGTGCTCCCAGTAGACTAAATGGAGAGAAGGGGAGGTAGACAACATGGGTCCTGTGTGCTCCCAGTAGGACTAAATGGAGAGAAGGGGAGGTAGACAACATGGGTCCTGCACCCAGTAGACTAAATGGAGAGAAGGGGAGGTAGACAACATGGGTCCTGTGTGCTCCCAGTAGACTAAATGGAGAGAAGGGGAGGTAGACAACATGGGTCCTGTGTGCTCCCAGTAGACTAAATGGAGAGAAGGGGAGGTAGACAACATGGGTCCTGTGTGCTCCCAGTAGACTAAATGGAGAGAAGGGGAGGTAGACAACATGGGTCCTGTGTGCTCCCAGTAGACTAAATGGAGAGAAGGGGAGGTAGACAACATGGGTCCTGCTCCCAGTAGACTAAATGGAGAGAAGGGGGGGTAGACAACATGGGTCCTGTGTGCTCCCAGTAGACTAAATGGAGAGAAGGGGAGGTAGACAACATGGGTCCTGTGTGCTCCCAGTAGACTAAATGGAGAGAAAGGGGAGGTAGACAACATGGGTCCTGTGTGCTCCCAGTAGACAAAATGGAGAGAAGGGGAGGTAGACAACATGGGTCCTGCTCCCAGTAGACTAAATGGAGAGAAGGGGAGGTAGACAACATGGGTCCTGTGTGCTCCCAGTAGACTAAATGGAGAGAAGGGGAGGTGGACAACATGGGTCCTGTGTGCTCCCAGTAGACTAAATGGAGAGAAGGGGAGGTAGACAACATGGGTCCTGTGTGCTCCCAGTAGACTAAATGGAGAGAAGGGGAGGTAGACAACATGGGTCCTGTGTGCTCCCAGTAGACTAAATGGAGAGAAGGGGAGGTAGACAACATGGGTCCTGTGTGCTCCCAGTAGACTAAATGGAGAGAAGGGGAGGTAGACAACGTGGGTCCTGTGTGCTCCCAGTAGACTAAATGGAGAGAAGGGGAGGTCGAAAACATGGGTCCTGTGTGCTCCCAGTAGACTAAATGGAGAGAAGGGGAGGTAGACAACATGGGTCCTGCTCCCAGTAGACTAAATGGAGAGAAGGGGAGGTAGACAACATGGGTCCTGTGTGCTCCCAGTAGCCTAAATGGAGAGAAGGGGAGGTAGACAACATGGGTCCTGTGTGCTCCAAGTAGACTAAATGGAGAGAAGGGGAGGTAGACAACATGGGTCCTGTGTGCTCCATGTAGACTAAATAGAGAGAAGGGGAGGTAGACAACATGGGTCCTGTGTGCTCCCAGTAGACTAAATGGAGAGAAGGGGAGGTAGACAACATGGGTCCTGCTCCCAGTAGACTAAATGAAGAGAAGGGGGGGTAGACAACATGGATCCTGTGTGCTCCCAGCAGAGTAAATGGAGAGAAGGGGAGGTAGACAACATGGGTCCTGTGTGCTCCCAGTAGACTAAATGGAGAGAAGGGGAGGTAGACAACATGGGTCCTGTGTGCTCCCAGTAGAGTAAATGGAGAGAAGGGGAGGTAGACAACATGGGTCCTGCTCCCAGTAGACTAAATGGAGAGAAGGGGAGGTAGACAACATGGGTCCTGTGTGCTCCAAGTAGACTAAATGGAGAGAAGGGGAGGTAGACAACATGGGTCCTGTGTGCTCCATGTAGACTAAATGGAGAGAAGGGGAGGTAGACAACATGGGTCCTGTGCTCCCAGTAGACTAAATGGAGAGAAGGGGAGGTAGACAACATGGGTCCTGTGTGCTCCCAGTAGACTAAATGGAGAGAAGGGGAGGTAGACAACATGGGTCCTGTGTGCTCCCAGTAGACTAAATGGAGAGAAGGGGAGGTAGACAACATGGGTCCTGTGTGCTCCCAGTAGACTAAATGGAGAGAAGGGGAGGTAGACAACATGGGTCCTGCACCCAGTAGACTAAATGGAGAGAAGGGGAGGTAGACAACATGGGTCCTGTGTGCTCCAAGTAGACTAAATGGAGAGAAGGGGAGGTAGACAACATGGGTCCTGCTCCCAGTAGACTAAATGGAGAGAAGGGGAGGTAGACAACATCGGTCCTGTGTGCTCCAAGTAGACTAAATGGAGAGAAGGGGAGGTAGACAACATGGGTCCTTGCTCCCAGTAGACTAAATGGAGAGAAGGGGAGGTAGACAACATGGGTCCTGTGTGCTCCCAGTAGACTAAATGGAGAGAAGGGGAGGTAGACAACATGGGTCCTGTGTGCTCCCAGTAGACTAAATGGAGAGAAGGGGAGGTAGACAACATGGGTCCTGTGTGCTCCCAGTAGACTAAATGGAGAGAAGGGGAGGTAGACAACATGGGTCCTGTGTGCTCCCAGTAGACTAAATGGAGAGAAGGGGAGGTAGACAACATGGGTCCTGCTCCCAGTAGACTAAATGGAGAGAAGGGGAGGTAGACAACATGGGTCCTGTGTGCTCCAAGTAGACTAAATGGAGAGAAGGGGAGGTAGACAACATGGGTCCTGTGTGCTCCCAGTAGACTAAATGGAGAGAAGGGGAGGTAGACAACATGGGTCCTGTCTGCTCCCAGTAGACTAAATGGAGAGAAGGGGAGGTAGACAACATGGGTCCTGTGTGCTCCAAGTAGACTAAATGGAGAGAAGGGGAGGTAGACAACATGGGTCCTGTGTGCTCCCAGTAGACTAAATGGAGAGAAGGGGAGGTAGACAACATGGGTCCTGTGTGCTCCCAGTAGACTAAATGGAGAGAAGGGGAGGTAGACAACATGGGTCCTGTGTGCTCCCAGTAGACTAAATGGAGAGAAGGGGAGGTAGACAACATGGGTCCTGTGTGCTCCCAGTAGACTAAATGGAGAGAAGGGGAGGTAGACAACATGGGTCCTGTGTGCTCCCAGTAGACTAAATGGAGAGAAGGGGAGGTAGACAACATGGGTCCTGTGTGCTCCCAGTAGACTAAATGGAGAGAAGGGGAGGTAGACAACATGGGTCCTGTGTGCTCCCAGTAGACTAAATGGAGAGAAGGGGAGGTAGACAACATGGGTCCTGTGTGCTCCCAGTAGACTAAATGGAGAGAAGGGGAGGTAGACAACATGGGTCCTGTGTGCTCCCAGTAGACTAAATGGAGAGAAGGGGAGGTAGACAACATGGGTCCTGTGTGCTCCCAGTAGACTAAATGGAGAGAAGGGGAGGTAGACAACATGGGTCCTGTGTGCTCCCAGTAGACTAAATGGAGAGAAGGGGAGGTAGACAACATGGGTCCTGTGTGCTCCCAGTAGACTAAATGGAGAGAAGGGGAGGTAGACAACATGGGTCCTGTGTGCTCCCAGTAGACTAAATGGAGAGAAGGGGAGGTAGACAACATGGGTCCTGTCCTGCTCCCAGTAGACTAAATGGAGAGAAGGGGAGGTAGACAACATGGGTCCTGTGTGCTCCCAGTAGACTAAATGGAGAGAAGGGGAGGTAGACAACATGGGTCCTGTGTGCTCCCAGTAGACTAAATGGAGAGAAGGGGAGGTAGACAACATGGGTCCTGTCCTGCTCCCAGTAGACTAAATGGAGAGAAGGGGAGGTAGACAACATGGGTCCTGTGTGCTCCCAGTAGACTAAATGGAGAGAAGGGGAGGTAGACAACATGGGTCCTGTGTGCTCCCAGTAGACTAAATGGAGAGAAGGGGAGGTAGACAACATGGGTCCTGTGTGCTCCCAGTAGACTAAATGGAGAGAAGGGGAGGTAGACAACATGGGTCCTGTGTGCTCCCAGTAGACTAAATGGAGAGAAGGGGAGGTAGACAACATGGGTCCTGTGTGCTCCCAGTAGACTAAATGGAGAGAAGGGGAGGTAGACAACATGGGTCCTGTGTGCTCCCAGTAGACTAAATGGAGAGAAGGGGAGGTAGACAACATGGGTCCTGTGTGCTCCAAGTAGACTAAATGGAGAGAAGGGGAGGTAGACAACATGGGTCCTGTGTGCTCCCAGTAGACTAAATGGAGAGAAGGGGAGGTAGACAACATGGGTCCTGTGTGCTCCCAGTAGACTAAATGGAGAGAAGGGGAGGTAGACAACATGGGTCCTGTGTGCTCCCAGTAGACTAAATGGAGAGAAGGGGAGGTAGACAACATGGGTCCTGTGCTCCCAGTAGACTAAATGGAGAGAAGGGGAGGTAGACAACATGGGTCCTGTGTGCTCCCAGTAGACTAAATGGAGAGAAGGGGAGGTAGACAACATGGGTCCTGTGTGCTCCCAGTAGACTAAATGGAGAGAAGGGGAGGTAGACAACATGGGTCCTGTGTGCTCCCAGTAGACTAAATGGAGAGAAGGGGAGGTAGACAACATGGGTCCTGTGTGCTCCCAGTAGACTAAATGGAGAGAAGGGGAGGTAGACAACATGGGTCCTGTCCTGCTCCCAGTAGACTAAATGGAGAGAAGGGGAGGTAGACAACATGGGTCCTGTGTGCTCCCAGTAGACTAAATGGAGAGAAGGGGAGGTAGACAACATGGGTCCTGTGTGCTCCCAGTAGACTAAATGGAGAGAAGGGGAGGTAGACAACATGGGTCCTGTGTGCTCCCAGTAGACTAAATGGAGAGAAGGGGAGGTAGACAACATGGGTCCTGTGTGCTCCCAGTAGACTAAATGGAGAGAAGGGGAGGTAGACAACATGGGTCCTGTGTGCTCCCAGTAGACTAAATGGAGAGAAGGGGAGGTAGACAACATGGGTCCTGTGTGCTCCCAGTAGACTAAATGGAGAGAAGGGGAGGTAGACAACATGGGTCCTGTGTGCTCCCAGTAGACTAAATGGAGAGAAGGGGAGGTAGACAACATGGGTCCTGTGTGCTCCCAGTAGACTAAATGGAGAGAAGGGGAGGTAGACAACATGGGTCCTGTGTGCTCCCAGTAGACTAAATGGAGAGAAGGGGAGGTAGACAACATGGGTCCTGTGTGCTCCCAGTAGACTAAATGGAGAGAAGGGGAGGTAGACAACATGGGTCCTGTGTGCTCCCAGTAGACTAAATGGAGAGAAGGGGAGGTAGACAACATGGGTCCTGTGTGCTCCCAGTAGACTAAATGGAGAGAAGGGGAGGTAGACAACATGGGTCCTGTGTGCTCCCAGTAGACTAAATGGAGAGAAGGGGAGGTAGACAACATGGGTCCTGTGTGCTCCCAGTAGACTAAATGGAGAGAAGGGGAGGTAGACAACATGGGTCCTGTGTGCTCCCAGTAGACTAAATGGAGAGAAGGGGAGGTAGACAACATGGGTCCTGTGGCTCCCAGTAGACTAAATGGAGAGAAGGGGAGGTAGACAACATGGGTCCTGTGTGCTCCCAGTAGACTAAATGGAGAGAAGGGGAGGTAGACAACATGGGTCCTGTGTGCTCCCAGTAGACTAAATGGAGAGAAGGGGAGGTAGACAACATGGGTCCTGTGTGCTCCCAGTAGACTAAATGGAGAGAAGGGGAGGTAGACAACATGGGTCCTGTGTGCTCCCAGTAGACTAAATGGAGAGAAGGGGAGGTAGACAACATGGGTCCTGTGTGCTCCCAGTAGACTAAATGGAGAGAAGGGGAGGTAGACAACATGGGTCCTGTGTGCTCCCAGTAGACTAAATGGAGAGAAGGGGAGGTAGACAACATGGGTCCTGTGTGCTCCCAGTAGACTAAATGGAGAGAAGGGGAGGTAGACAACATGGGTCCTGTGTGCTCCCAGTAGACTAAATGGAGAGAAGGGGAGGTAGACAACATGGGTCCTGTGTGCTCCCAGTAGACTAAATGGAGAGAAGGGGAGGTAGACAACATGGGTCCTGTGCTCCCAGTAGACTAAATGGAGAGAAGGGGAGGTAGACAACATGGGTCCTGTGCTCCCAGTAGACTAAATGGAGAGAAGGGGAGGTAGACAACATGGGTCCTGTGTGCTCCCAGTAGACTAAATGGAGAGAAGGGGAGGTAGACAACATGGGTCCTGTCCTGCTCCCAGTAGACTAAATGGAGAGAAGGGGAGGTAGACAACATGGGTCCTGTGTGCTCCCAGTAGACTAAATGGAGAGAAGGGGAGGTAGACAACATGGGTCCTGTGTGCTCCCAGTAGACTAAATGGAGAGAAGGGGAGGTAGACAACATGGGTCCTGTGTGCTCCCAGTAGACTAAATGGAGAGAAGGGGAGGTAGACAACATGGGTCCTGTGTGCTCCCAGTAGACTAAATGGAGAGAAGGGGAGGTAGACAACATGGGTCCTGTGTGCTCCCAGTAGACTAAATGGAGAGAAGGGGAGGTAGACAACATGGGTCCTGTGTGCTCCCAGTAGACTAAATGGAGAGAAGGGGAGGTAGACAACATGGGTCCTGTGTGCTCCCAGTAGACTAAATGGAGAGAAGGGGAGGTAGACAACATGGGTCCTGGCTCCCAGTAGACTAAATGGAGAGAAGGGGAGGTAGACAACATGGGTCCTGTGTGCTCCCAGTAGACTAAATGGAGAGAAGGGGAGGTAGACAACATGGGTCCTGTGCTCCCAGTAGACTAAATGGAGAGAAGGGGAGGTAGACAACATGGGTCCTGTGTGCTCCCAGTAGACTAAATGGAGAGAAGGGGAGGTAGACAACATGGGTCCTGCTCCCAGTAGACTAAATGGAGAGAAGGGGAGGTAGACAACATGGGTCCTGTGTGCTCCCAGTAGACTAAATGGAGAGAAGGGGAGGTAGACAACATGGGTCCTGTGTGCTCCCAGTAGACTAAATGGAGAGAAGGGGAGGTAGACAACATGGGTCCTGTGTGCACCCAGTAGACTAAATGGAGAGAAGGGGAGGTAGACAACATGGGTCCTGCTCCCAGTAGACTAAATGGAGAGAAGAGGAGGTAGACAACATGGGTCCTGTGTGCTCCCAGTAGACTAAATGGAGAGAAGGGGAGGTAGACAACATGGGTCCTGTGTGCTCCAAGTAGACTAAATGGAGAGAAGGGGAGGTAGACAACATGGGTCCTGTGTGCTCCCAGCAGACTAAATGGAGAGAAGGGGAGGTAGACAACATGGGTCCTGCTCCCAGTAGACTAAATGGAGAGAAGGGGAGGTAGACAACATGGGTCCTGTGTGCTCCCAGTAGACTAAATGGAGAGAAGGGGAGGTAGACAACATGGGTCCTGTGTGCTCCCAGTAGACTAAATGGAGAGAAGGGGAGGTAGACAACATGGAGAGAAGGGGGGGTAGACAACATGGGTCCTGTGTGCTCCCAGCAGACTAAATGGAGAGAAGGGGAGGTAGACAACATGGGTCATGTGTGCTCCCAGCAGACTAAATGGAGAGAAGGGGAGGTAGACAACATGGGTCCTGTGTGCTCCCAGTAGACTAAATGGAGAGAAGGGGGGGTAGACAACATGGGTCCTGTGTGCTCCCAGCAGACTAAATGGAGAGAAGGGGAGGTAGACAACATGGAGAGAAGGGGGGGTAGACAACATGGGTCCTGTGTGCTCCCAGTAGACTAAATGGAGAGAAGGGGAGGTAGACAACATGGGTCCTGTGTGCTCCCAGTAGACTAAATGGAGAGAAGGGGAGGTAGACAACATGGGTCCTGTGTGCTCCCAGTAGACTAAATGGAGAGAAGGGGAGGTAGACAACATGGGTCCTGCTCCCAGTAGACTAAATGGAGAGAAGGGGAGGTAGACAACATGGGTCCTGTGTGCTCCCAGTAGACTAAATGGAGAGAAGGGGAGGTAGACAACATGGGTCCTGCTCCCAGTAGACTAAATGGAGAGAAGGGGAGGTAGACAACATGGGTCCTGTGTGCTCCCAGTAGACTAAATGGAGAGAAGGGGAGGTAGACAACATGGGTGTCACGATCGTTACAGGAAGCGGACCAAGGAGCAGCGTGATAAGCGTACATACTTTATTTGTACTGAATACGACACAAAAACAATAAACAACGATACGTGAAGTCCTGAGGTTATACACAACACAAACCTTAACGGAACAAGATCCCACAAAATACTAGTGCCAAACAGGCTGCCTAAGTATGGTCCCCAATCAGAGACAACGAACTACAGCTGCCTCTGATTGGGAACCACCCTGGCCAACATAGATCAAAACGAACTAGAACCAAAAACATAGAAAACAAAACATAGAAAATCCACACCCTGGCTCAACATATAAGAGTCCCCAGAGCCAGGGCGTGACAGTACCCCCCCCCCAAAGGGGCGGACTGCGACCGCGCCACACCAACACAACAGGGTAGGGGCCGGGTGGGCACATTCCGCCTCGGAGGCGGATCCGGCTCCGGGCGCGACCACCACTCTCTCTCCACCCCCCCGTTGCGCCCCAGATCGGGTCTGGCCCCGCTGGCCGGAGATGGACTGGACACCGGTGGAGCGGATTGCTCTTGCTCCGGAGTGGAGCAGCTGACCGGTGCCAGACCAGGCACCGGTGGAACAGGCATGGGCCGTGCCGGACTGACGACGCGCACCACGGGCTTGGTGCGGGGAGCAGGAACAGGCCGGACCGGGCTGGCGACGCGCACCACCGGCTTGGTGCGGGGAGCAGGAACAGGCCTGACCGGGCTGGCGACGCGCACCACCGGCTTGGCGCGGGGAGCAGGAACAGGCCGGACCGGGCTGGCGACGCGCACCACAGGCTTGGCGCGGGGAGCAGGAACAGGCCGGACCGGGCTGGTGACGCGCACCACAGGCTTGGTGCGGGGAGCAGGAACAGGCCGGACCGGGCTGGCGACGCGCACCACAGGCTTGGTGCGGGGAGCAGGAACAGGTCGGACCGGACTGTGGAGATGGACTGGAGGTCTGGAGTGGAGAGCTGACACAACCCGTCCTGGCTGAATGCCTATTTCCACACACTCTGTGTGAGGCATCAGCACAGGACGTACAGGGCTGTGCACTCGTACTGGCACTACAGCACGTGGCACTGGCGCAGGATATCCGGGACCGAGGAGGGGTACTGGAGGCCACGAGCGTTGAGCCGGCACACTCCGTCCTGGCTGCATGCCCACCTTAGCACGACATGTGCGTGGTGCTAGCACAGGACGTACAGGACTGTGCCGGAACACTCGCGGCACAATACGTGGCTCCGCATAACACGGAACCTGCCCAGTCTCACGCTGCCTAGCCTGAGTACGGGGAGTTGGCTCTGCTCTACCTCTAGGCTCCGCCAACCACCCTTCCAGCCCCCCAAACCTGGTGGCCTCCTCTCCTAGTCCGCCGATTCGTCCTGTAGCTGCCTCCAGCAGCCCCATCGTCCACGGCGTGTGCCCCCCCAAATGTCTTGGGGTTGCCTCTCGCGTGTCCGTCGGCACAGTTGGCGCCGTTTCTCCTCTCCTGCCTGGGCATTTACTTTTGCCCATGGCCCTCTGCCCGCGAATATGTCCTCCCAAGACCACCATTCGCCCACCTGTGACATCGCCAACTGCTCCTCCTGGGCACGCTTCTTGGTCCTCTGGTGGTGGGATCTTCTGTCACGATCGTTACAGGAAGCGGACCAAGGCGCAGCGTGATAAGCGTACATACTTTATTTGTACTGAACACGACACAAAAACAATAAACAACGATACGTGACGTCCTGAGGTTATACACAACACAAACCTTAACGGAACAAGATCCCACAAAATACTAGTGCCAAACAGGCTGCCTAAGTATGGTCCCCAATCAGAGTCAACGAGCTACAGCTGCCTCTGATTGGGAACCACCCTGGCCAACATAGATCAAAACTAACTAGAACCAAAAACATAGAAAACAAAACATAGAAAATCCACACCCTGGCTCAACATATAAGAGTCCCCAGAGCCAGGGCGTGACAATGGGTCCTGCTCCCAGTAGACTAAATGGAGAGAAGGGGAGGTAGACAACATGGGTCCTGTGTGCTCCCAGTAGACTAAATGGAGAGAAGGGGAGGTAGACAACATGGGTCCTGTGTGCTCCCAGTAGACTAAATGGAGAGAAGGGGAGGTAGACAACATGGGTCCTGTGTGCTCCCAGTAGACTAAATGGAGAGAAGGGGAGGTAG
This sequence comes from Coregonus ussuriensis, assembly GCA_031479575.1. NCBI lineage: Eukaryota > Metazoa > Chordata > Actinopteri > Salmoniformes > Salmonidae > Coregonus > Coregonus ussuriensis. The sequence continues at coordinate 33,399,237 of CM062511.1, read as the reverse complement.
ACAACATGGGTCCTGTGTGCTCCCAGTAGACTAAATGGAGAGAAGGGGAGGTAGACAACATGGGTCCTGTGTGCTCCCAGTAGACTAAATGGAGAGAAGGGGAGGTAGACAACATGGGTCCTGCTCCCAGCAGACTAAATGGAGAGAAGGGGAGGTAGACAACATGGGTCCTGTGTGCTCCCAGTAGACTAAATGGAGAGAAGGGGAGGTAGACAACATGGGTCCTGCTCCCAGCAGACTAAATGGAGAGAAGGGGAGGTAGACAACATGGGTCCTGTGTGCTCCCAGTAGACTAAATGGAGAGAAGGGGAGGTAGACAACATGGGTCCTGTGTGCTCCCAGTAGACTAAATGGAGAGAAGGGGAGGTAGACAACATGGGTCCTGTGTGCTCCCAGTAGACTAAATGGAGAGAAGGGGAGGTAGACAACATGGGTCCTGTGTGCTCCCAGTAGACTAAATGGAGAGAAGGGGAGGTAGACAACATGGGTCCTGTGTGCTCCCAGTAGACTAAATGGAGAGAAGGGGAGGTAGACAACATGGGTCCTGTGTGCTCCCAGTAGACTAAATGGAGAGAAGGGGAGGTAGACAACCTTTCAAAATGCAATCATATGGCCTCCCGAGTGGTGCAGTGGTCTCTGAGAAAGACGTGAAAAGGCAGGAGTGAGGGGAGGCTGGTGGGAGGACATTCAGGAGGATGGTGGGAGGACATTTAGGAGGCTGGTGGGAGGAAATGTAGGAGGCTGGTGGGAGGACAGGAGGCTGGTGGGAGGATATTTAGGAGGATGGGCTCATTGTAAAGGTCTGAAATGGAATAGCTGGAAAGGTATCAAACACATCAACACATGTTTTCCATGGCCTTATGCTGATATCACCACTGAGCTACAGTTAAGGGTTAGGGTTAGGGTATTACTGAGCTACAGGGTTAGGGTTAGGGTTAGTTATCACCACTGAGCTACAGTTAAGGGTTAGGGTTAGGGTTAGGGTATTACTGAGCTACAGGGTTAGGGTTAGGGTTAGGGTTAGTTATCGCCACTGAGCTACAGTTAAGGGTTAGGGTTAGGGTATTACTGAGCTACAGGGTTAGGGTTAGGGTTAGTTATCACCACTGAGCTACAGTTAAGGGTTAGGGTTAGGGTATTACTGAGCTACAGGGTTAGGGTTAGGGTTAGTTATCACCACTGAGCTACAGTTAAGGGTTAGGGTTAGGGTATTACTGAGCTACAGGGTTAGGGTTAGGGTTAGTTATCACCACTGAGCTACAGTTAAGGGTTAGGGTATTACTGAGCTACAGTTAAGGGTTAGGGTTAGGGTTAGTTATCACCACTGAGCTACAGGGTTAGGGTTAGGGTTAGGGTATTACTGAGCTACAGGGTTAGGGTTAGGGTTAGTTATCACCACTGAGCTACAGTTAAGAGTTAGGGTTAGGGTATTACTGAGCTACAGGGTTAGGGTTAGGGTTAGTTATCACCACTGAGCTACAGTTAAGGGTTAGGGTTAGGGTTAGGGTATTACTGAGCTACAGGGTTAGGGTTAGGGTTAGGGTATTACTGAGCTACAGGGTTAGGGTTAGGGTTAGTTATCACCACTGAGCTACAGTTAAGGGTTAGGGTTAGGGTATTACTGAGCTACAGGGTTAGGGTTAGGGTTAGTTATCACCACTGAGCTACAGGGTTAGGGTTAGGGTTAGGGTATTACTGAGCTACAGGGTTAGGGTTAGGGTTAGTTATCACCACTGAGCTACAGTTAAGGGTTAGGGTTAGGGTATTACTGAGC
>CM062511.1:33204963-33394963 GCA_031479575.1 Coregonus ussuriensis | reverse complement strand
TCTATATCTACAGCTGTTAGACATCCATCACCAATATCTATATCTATAGCTGTTAGACATCCATCACCAATATATATATCTATAGCTGTTAGACATCCATCACCAATATCTATAGCTGTTAGACATCCATCACCAATATACATATCTATAGCTGTTAGACATCCATCACCAATATCTATATCTATAGCTGTTAGACATCCATCACCAATATCTATAGCTGTTAGACATCCATCACCAATACCTATATCTATAGCTGTTAGACATCCATCACCAATATCTATATCTATAGCTGTTAGACATCCATCACCAATATATATATCTATAGTTGTTAGACATCCATCACCAATATATCTATAGCTGTTAGACATCCATCACCAATATCTATATCTATAGCTGTTAGACATCCATCACCAATATCTATATCTATAGCTGTTAGACATCCATCACCAATATCTATATCTATAGTTGTTAGACATCCATCACCAATATATCTATAGTTGTTAGACATCCATCACCAATATATCTATAGTTGTTAGACATCCATCACCAATATATCTATAGCTGTTAGACATCCATCACCAATATCTATATCTATAGCTGTTAGACATCCATCACCAATATATCTATAGCTGTTAGACATCCATCACCAATATCTATAGCTGTTAGACATCCATCACCAATATCTATATCTATAGCTGTTAGACATCCATCACCAATATCTATATCTATAGCTTTTAGACATCCATCACCAATATATCTATATCTATAGACATCCATCACCAATATCTATATCTATAGCTGTTAGACATCCATCACCAATATATATATCTATAGACATCCATCACCAATATATATATCTATAGCTGTTAGACATCCATCACCAATATCTATATCAATAGCTGTTAGACATCCATCACCAATATCTATAGCTGTTAGACATCCATCACCAATATCTATATCTATAGCTGTTATACATCCATCACCAATATATCTATAGCTGTTAGACATCCATCACCAATATCTATATCTATAGCTGTTAGACATCCATCACCAATATCTATATATATAGCTGTTAGACATCCATCACCAATATATCTATAGTTGTTAGACATCCATCACCAATATATCTATAGCTGTTAGACATCCATCACCAATATCTATATCTATAGCTGTTAGACATCCATCACCAATATATCTATAGTTGTTAGACATCCATCACCAATATATCTATAGCTGTTAGACATCCATCACCAATATCTATAGCTGTTAGACATCCATCACCAATATCTATATCTATAGCTGTTAGACATCCATCACCAATATCTATAGCTGTTAGACATCCATCACCAATATCTATATCTATAGCTGTTAGACATCCATCACCAATATATCTATATCTATAGACATCCATCACCAATATCTATAGCTATAGCTTTTAGACATCCATCACCAATATCTATAGCTGTTAGACATCCATCACCAATAACTATATCTATAGCTGTTAGACATCCATCACCAATATCTATAGCTGTTAGACATCCATCACCAATATCTATATCTATAGCTGTTAGACATCCATCACCAATATCTATATCTATAGCTGTTAGACATCCATCACCAATATATCTATAGCTGTTAGACATCCATCACCAATATATCTATAGCTGTTAGCCATCCATCACCAATATCTATATCTATAGCTGTTAAACATCCATCACCAATATCTATAGCTGTTAGACATCCATCACCAATATCTATAGCTGTTAGACATCCATCACCAATATATATATAGCTGTTAGACATCCATCACCAATATCTATAGTTGTTAGACATCCATCACCAATATATCTATATAGTTACATACAATAATTGCCTACCATTCAGCTGTTTTCTAACCTCATTGTCTGAACCGTTAACGCTAGGTAGTAAGTGGCTATTGTGTTTGAAATTTAGCTAGCTTGTTGCTACCTGGATAGCAACTAGTAAACAATAGCTGGAACGACCTCGCGAACTGACGCGAACTGGCTGAGTCAATTCAGTGGCTAGCTTTGCACTTGGCTAGCTAACAGTAGCTGCTAGGGGTAATTCATAACCTACATTTGTGTTTTGTTTTTTACATATTGGTAGTCAGAGTTGTTCAAGGAATTCTGGACATTGGTGACTAGTTAACGTTAGCTTGGCTCTCTCTGTGTGTTCGTGCCGTGAAAGGAGGGGTTTCTTCTTTGTCTGAAAGCAATGGCTAGCTAGTATGCTAACTATTCTAGCTAACTAACTGGCTGAATAAGTTGACGACGGACTCGCTCAAGCTGTCGGGACTAACCCACAACGTTAGACACGGACACGAATGATCTGCTTGGCGTGCTGACATACTGGTGGTTTGTTGTGGCCGAGTATTGGTGCTAAACCGTGTTGTTGGAGTCCGGCATGCTAGCTGGCTGCGGCATCTTATGACTAGGTGCCATGGACGATTTTCACGGAAGAATACTGTACCTAGTCAGCTAGCTGAATAAACTAAGTTAGTCTATTCCTAGAAAACATTGAACCGCTGTAGTTTACAACAATTATAGTTTCTGAGGTGGAAGTTGGGAGAGTTATATTTGGGTGTTGTGGTGAGGGAGGCCCCGCTCTCTCCTTTCCCAGATGTTTAGTTCATTTCATTCCGATCTCCTTTGCATTATTGTAGCCATTTTCTGCAGCCTGTCAACTATGCCTCTGTCTATCCCTGTTCTCTCCTCTCCGCACAGGCTATACAAACGCCTCACACCGCGTGGCTGCTGCCTCTCTAACCTGGTGGTCCCTGCACGCACCACCCACGTGGAGTTCCAGGTCTCAGGCAGCCTCTGGAACTGCCGTTCTGCTGCCAACAAGGCAGAGTTCATCTCAGCCTATGCTACCCTCCAGTCCCTCGACTTCTTGGCGCTGACGGAAACATGGATTACCACTGAAAACACTGCTACTCCTACTGCTCTCTCCTCGTCTGACCATGTGTTCTCGCATACCCCGAGAGCATCTGGTCAGCGGGGTGGTGGCACAGGAATCCTCATCTCTCCCAAGTGGACTTTCTCTATTTTTCCCCTGACCCATCTGTCTATCTCCTCATTTGAATTCCATGCTGTCACAGTCACTAGCCCATTTAAGCTTAATATCCTTGTCATCTATCGCCCTCCAGGTTCCCTTGGAGAGTTCATCAATGAGCTTGATGCCTTGATAAGTTCCTTTCCTGAGGATGGCTCACCCCTCACAGTTCTGGGGGACTTCAACCTCCCTACGTCTACCTTTGACTCATTTCTCTCTGCCTCCTTCTTTCCACTCCTCTCCTCTTTTGACCTCACCCTCTCACCGTCCCACCCTACTCACAAGGCAGGCAATACGCTTGACCTCATCTTTACTAGATGCTGTTCTTCTGCTAATCTCACTGCAACTCCCCTCCATGTCTCCGACCACTACTTTGTATCCTTTTCTCTCTCGCTCTCCTCCAACACTACTCACTCTGCCCCTACTCAGATGGTAATGCGCCGTCGCAACCTTCGCTCTCTCTCTCCCGCTACTCTCTCCTCTTCCATCCTATCATCTCTTCCCTCTGCTCAATCCTTCTCCCTCCAATCTCCTGATTCTGCCTCCTCAACCCTCCTCTCCTCCCTTTCTGCATCCTTTGACTCTCTATGTCCCCTATCCTCCCGGCCGGCTCGGTCCTCCCCTCCAGCTCCGTGGCTTGATGACTCATTGCGAGCTCACAGAACAGGGCTCCGGGCAGCCGAGCGGAAATGGAGGAAAACTAGACTCCCTGTGGACCTGGCTTCTTTTCACTCCCTCCTCTCTACATTTTCTTCATCTGTTTCTTTCTAAGGCCACTTTCTACCACTCTAAATTCCAAGCATCTGCCTCTAACCCTAGGAAGCTCTTTGCCACCTTCTCCTCCCTGCTGAATCCTCCCCCCCCCCCCCCCTCCCTCTCTGTGGATGACTTCGTCAACCATTTTGAAAAGAAGGTTGATGACATTCGATCCTCGTTTGTTAAGTCAAATGACACTGCTGGTCCTGCTCACACTGCCCTACCCTATGCTTTGACTTCTTTCTCCCCTCTCTCTCCAGATAAAATCTTGCGACTTGTGATGGCCAGCCGCCCTACAACCTGCCCGCTTGACCCTATCCCCTCCTCTCTTCTCCAGACCATCTCCGGTGACCTTCTCCCTTACCTCACCTCGCTGATCAACTCATCCTTGACCGCTGGCTATGTCCCTTCCGTCTTCAAGAGAGCGAGAGTTGCACCCCTTCTCAAAAAACCAACACTCGATCCCTCTGATGTCAACAACTACAGACCAGTATCCCTTCTTTCTTTTCTCTCCAAAACTATTGAGCGTGCCATCTTTAGCCAACTCTCTTGCTATCTCTCTCAGAATGACCTTCTTGATCCAAACCAGTCAGGTTTCAAGACTGGTCATTCAACTGAGACTGCTCTTCTCTGTGTCACGGAGGCTCTCCGCACTGCTAAAGCTAACTCTCTCTCCTCTGCTTTTGTCCTTCTAGACCTGTCTGCTGCCTTTGATACTGTGAACCATCAGATCCTCCTCTCCACCCTCTCTGAGCTGGGCATCTCCGGCGCGGCTCACTCTTGGATTGCGTCCTACCTGACCGGTCGCTCCTACCAAGTGGCGTGGCGAGAAGCTGTCTCCGCACCACGTGCTCTCACCACTGGTGTCCTCCAGGGCTCAGTTCTAGGCCCTCTCCTATTCTCGCTATACACCAAGTCACTTGGCTCTGTCATATCCTCACATGGCCTCTCCTATCATTGCTACGCAGACGACACACAACTAATCTTCTCCTTTCCCCCTTCTGATAACCAGGTGGCGAATCGCATCTCTGCATGTCTGGCAGACATATCAGTATGGATGACGGATCACCACCTCAAGCTGAACCCTGGCAAGACGGAGCTGCTCTTCCTCCCGGGGAAGGACTGCCCATTCCATGATCTCGCCATCACGGTTGACAACTCCGTTGTGTCCTCCTCCCAGAGTGGGAAGAGCCTTGGCGTGACCCTGGACAACACCCTGTCGTTCTCCGCTAACATCAAGGCGGTGACCCGATCCTGTAGGTTCATGCTCTACAACATTCGGAGAGTATGACCCTGCCTTACACAGGAAGCGGCACAGGTCCTAATCCAGGCACTTGTCATCTCCCGTCTGGATTACTGCAACTCACTGTTGGCTGGGCTCCCTGCCTGTGCCATTAAACCCCTACAACTCATCCAGAATGCCGCAGCCCGTCTGGTGTTCAACCTTCCCAAGTTCTCTCACGTTACCCCGCTCCTCCGCACACTCCACTGGCTTCCAGTTGAAGCTCGCATCTGCTACAAGACCATGGTGCTTGCCTACGGAGCTGTGAGGGGAACGGCACCTCCGTACCTTCAGGCTCTGATCAGTCCCTACACCCAAACGAGGGCATTGCGTTCATCCACCTCTGGCCTGCTGGCTCCCCTACCTCTGCTGAAGCACAGTTCCCGCTCAGCCCAGTCAAAACTGTTCGCTGCTCTGGCACCCCAATGGTGGAACAAGCTCCCTCACGACGCCAGGACAGCGGAGTCACTCACCACCTTCCGGAGACATTTGAAACCCCACCTCTTTAAGGAATACCTGGGATAGGATAAAGTAATCCTTCTACCCCCCCACCCCCCCTTACCCCCCCCCCCCAAAAAAAAATAAAAAAAAATAAAATAAAATTTAACAAAAAAAAACATTGTAAAGTGGTTATCCCACTGGCTATAAGGTGAATGCACCAATTTGTAAGTCGCTCTGGATAAGAGCGTCTGCTAAATGACGTAAATGTAAATGTATTTAGGTATTGTTTTGTTGTAGCGGGGACAGTAACATTAATACTTTCCAAAAACTATACTTTAAGGAAAATTTATTATTTTTCTATTGTTTCTGTTTAGCTCACATAATAAAATGTAAAAGTATGAATTAAGGTTTCTGTAATAGAAGAAACGTGGCAAAAACAAACATAGACATTATTAAATGCATTTCTATAGCTTCAAAAATATTTTTTACCATTGGGGGAGTACCAAGATGGAGGCGCGGTGGCTTCAGCTAGTGTATATATAAATCATTGCCAATACTTGATTCTTAAGCAGTAGTCAGTTTTGTGTATGAGAAAATAATTAACATTTATAGGATGTGACATTTCTCAAATCAAGTATACTTTAAATGCCCGGATGTCAGCCTCGAAACCTTAATGACTTGGAGAAGATCTGCAAAGAGGAGTGGGACAAAATCCCTCCTGAGATGTGTGCAAACCTGGTGGCCAACTACAAGAAACGTCTGACCTCTGTGATTGCCAACAAGGGTTTTGCCACCAAGTACTAAGTCATGTTTTGCAGAGGGGTCAAATACTTATTTCCCTCATTAAAATGCAAATCAATTTGTAACATTTTTGTCATGCGTTTTTCTGGATTTTTTTGTTGTTATTCGGTCTCTCACTGTTCAAATAAACCTACCATTAAAATTATAGACTGATCATTTCTTTGTCAGTGGGCAAACGTACAAAATCAGCAGGGGATCAAATATTTTTTTCCCTCACTGTACTTTAAATGCCCAATGTCATACTCATTTTGACAACAGCTGTTCATTTAGAGATGGGGATGTGCCACTGAAATTAACCAGTAACTTGAAATCACGCAATCGCTCTTGACGCATTCTCAGTATGCGGAAATAGAATGTTTTATAGTATGTGATTTTTTTTTTTAATCGAGTATAGTTTAAATGCCAGGATATTCTCCTCATTTCGGCTCTTCATCTAATAGAATTTGATGGACACTTTCCAAAATGCATTGGAAGAGGTGGGCTGCGAGTGATAGGCCCTAGTTCTCTTCAAGTTGTCACATTTTAGTTTTGTAGGCTACCTATTTAATTACTTAATTTATGGATCAAGCTTTAGCAGTCATTCTGATCTAATTCCCAATGATCAGTGATTTACTTTATTAATTTGCTGTCCAGCGGTTCTGAATTTGCGATGCACCCGACTGTTCACGTTTTTCTGTGCACAGATTTAATCATTTAAAAAGTTTTTGTGTGTGTACTACGCTATTTGATTTAATTTACATACATTACAGCACTTTGGTTTCACGAATAAATATGTTTAAAATGGAACCAAATCATCTGTTTCTGTCTTCAGTCCTTTTTAAATAGGATAGATTGGCTACAGTGCCTTCAGACAGTATTCACACCCCTTGACTTTTTCCACATTTTGTTGTGTTACAGCCTGAATTTAAAATGGATTAAATTGATATCTTGTGTCACTGGCCTACACACAATACCCTATAAAGTAAATGTTTTTAGACATTTTTACAAATTAATTAAAAATGAAAAGCTGAAATGTCTTGAGTCAATAAGTATTCAACCCCTTTGTTATGGCAAGCCTAAATAAGTTCAGGAGTAAAAATGTGCTTTACAAGTCGCAAAATAAGATGCATGGACTCACTCTGTGTGCAATAATAGTGTTTAACATGATTCTTGAATGACTACCTCATCTCTCTACACAACACGTACAATTACCTGGAAGGTCCCTTAGTCGAGCAGTACATTTCAAACACAAATTCAACCACAAAGACCAGGGAGGTTTTCCAATGCCTCGCAAAGAAGGGCACATATTGGTAGATGAGTAAAAATAAAAAAGCAGACATTAAATATCCCGTTGAGCATGGCGAAGTTATTAATTACACTTTGGATGGTGTATCAATACACCCAGTCACTAAAAAGATACAGGGATCCTTCCTAACTCAGTTGCCGGAGAGGAAGGAAACCGCTCAGGATATTCACCATGAGGCCAAAACTGAGGATGGATCAACAACATTGTAGTTACTCCACAATACTAACCTAAATTATAGAGTGAAAATAAGGAAACCTGTGTAGAATACAAATATTCCAAAACATGCATCCTGTTTTCAACAAGGCACTAAAGTAAAACTGGTGGCTGCATCATGTTATGGGTATGCTTGTCATCGGCAAGGACTAAGGAGTTTTTTAGGATAAAAGAAACGGAATAGAGCTAAACACAGGCAAAATCCTGGTTCAGTCGACACTGGGAGATAAATTCACCTTTCAGCAGGACAATAACCTAAAACACAAGGCCAAATATGCACTGGAGTTGCTTACCAAGACAACATTGAATGTTCCTGAGTGACCTAGTTACAGTTTTGACTTCAATCGGCTTGAACATCTATGGCAAGACTTGAAAATGGCTGTCTGGCAATGGTCAACACCCAACTTGACAGAGATGGAAGAATTTCTTTAAGAATAATGTACAAATATTGTCCAATCCTGGTGTGCAAAGCTCACAGAAAGACTTACAGCTGTAATCGCTGCCAAAGGTTACTCTAACATGTATTGACTCAGGGGTGTGAATACTTGTGTTAAAGAGATATTTCTGTATTTCATTTTCAATAAATTTGCACACATTTCTAAAAACATGTTTTCACTTTGTCAGTGTGGGGTATTGTGTGTAGATGGGTGAGAAAAAACATATATTTAATACATTTTGAATTCAGGCTGTAACACAACAACATGTGGAATAAGTTAAGGGGTATGAAGGCACTGTATCGAATTACAAACAAAAAACACTGTTTTAAGTGAGAAGTAGCCGAAAAATAAAGGAAATTCACACGAGCACCACAATGCCTTCTAGACCCGATGACGTGTTTCTGCGCATGAGCTTAGCATCATTACTTAGTAACTTAGTTACTTAGCTTAGCAACATCGCCTACTAGCGACCCGTCAGGTGGGGCCCCAACATTTTAGCTAAAGAAAATGAACAAAAAATTGGATTATTTTTTTTACCTGTTTTCTTTCTTGCTCACATCGGCTACGGAGAGTGTACTAAAGCAGGAAGCACCAGTGACTCGGTTAATAAGGAAGTGGTCTGATGACGCAGATGCTAAGCTACAGGACTGTTTTGCTAGCACAGACTGGAATATGTTCCGGGATTCTTCCGATATCATTGAGGAGTACACCACATCAGTCACTGGCTTCATCAATAAGTGCATCAATGACATCATCCCCACAGTGACTATACATACATACCCCAACCAGCAAACATGGATTACAGGCAACATCCGCACTGAGCTAAAGGGTAGAGCTGCCGCCTTCAAGGAGCGGGACTCTAACCTGGACGCTTATAAGAAATCCCGCTATGCCCTCCGACGAGGCATCAAATTGTTACGGTCCGGCACTGTTGGTCCTGTCCCCGCTTGTTTCCCTTTTCCTTTTTTCCCTGTGTGTGTTGTCTGTGTCTGTCTCCCCCTGCTGTGCAGCCCAGTCAGAGGATCTAGGTCAGGGGGCGTGGCCATTCTCTCTCATGCTCAGTTACCTCCAGCTGCGGCTCATTGTCACCAATCAACCAGCAGTTATCTACCCGGGCTGGACACCTCTCCAGCGCCAGTTCGTTCCTACACCACCTGTGGTAACTTGGCTCCGTACAGCAAATCTCAGTTTAGTTGTTACCCTCTCAGCATTATAGTTGTCTCTGCCACGTTTGTAACCTGTCTCTCTTTCGACCAGATCCCGTCTGTTCCTGCTGCCTGCCTGCCTGCCACTCCCACGCCGCAACCTGCTCATCTGTTGTCTGATATCCTCGTCATCCAGCTCTCAGTGCTACTGGCTCTCCACCCCACTCAGCTCCTACCCCGGTCTGAAGCTGCTCCACCCTGAACTGTTTCTCTCTGCCAAAACACGCTGAATAAACAACATCTTAATTCACCCTCTTTGTCCGTGTGTCCGTCTCTGCGCCTGAGTCCCCCACCCAGCCTAACACAAATAGGCAAAGAGTCAATACAGGACTAAGATTGAATCGTACTACACTGGCTCTGACGCTCGTCGAATGTGGCAGGGCTTGAAAACTATTACAGACTACAAAGGGAAGCACAGCCGCGAGCTGCCCAGTGACACAAGCCTACCAAGCGAGTGAAATCACTTCTATGCTCGCTTCGAGGCAAGCAACACTGAAGCATGCATGAGAGCATCAGCTGTTCCGGATGACTATGTGATCAAGCTCTCTGTAGCCGATGTGAGTAAGACTTTTAAGCAGGTCAACATTCACAAGGCCGCAGGGCCAGATGGAATACCAGGACGTGTACTCCGATCATGCGCTGACCAACTGGCAAGTGTCTTCACTGACATTTTCAACATGTCCCTGACTGAGTCTGTAATACCAACATGTTTCAAGCAGACCACCATAGTCCCTGTGCCCAAGGACACTAAGATAACCTGCCTAAATGACTACCGACCCGTAGCACTAACGTCGGTAGCCATGAAGTGCTTTGAAAGGCTGGTCATGGCTCACATCAACACCATCATCCCAGAAACCCTAGACCCACTCCAATTTGCATACCGCCCCAACAGATCCACAGATGATGCAATCTCTATTGCACTCCACACTGCCCTTTCCCAACTGGGCAAGAGGGTCGTGTGATGGGCCGCCACCAGGTGGTAAGCGTAGGTAACAACACATCTACCACGCTGATCCTCAACACAGGGGCCCCTCAGGGCTGCGTGCTCAGGCCCCTCCTGTACTCCCTGTTCACCCATGACTGCATGGCCAAGCATGACTCCAACACCATCATTAAGTTTGCCGACGACACAACAGTGGTAGGCCTGAACTCCGACAATGATGAGACAGCCTATAGGGAGGAGGTCAGAGACCTGGCCGTGTGGTGCCAGGATAACAGCCTCTCCCTCAACGTGCTCAAGACAAAGGAGATGATTGTGGACTACAGGAAAAAAAGAAGACTGAGCACACCCCCATTCTCATCGACGGGGCTGTAGTGGAACAGGTTGAGAGCTTCAAGTTCCTTGATGTCCACATCAACAACAAACTATCATGGTCCAAACACACCAGGACAGTCGTGACAAAGCCTATTCCCCCTCAGGAGACTGAAAAGATTTGGCATGGGTCCTCAGATCCTCAAAAAGTTCTACAGCTGCACCATCGAGAGCATCCTGACTGGTTGCATCACTGCCTGGTATGGCAACTGCTCGGCCTCCGACCGCAAGGCACTACAGAGGGTAGTGCGTGCGGCCCAGTACATCACTGGGACCAAGCTGCCTGCCATCCAGGACCTCTATACCAGGCGGTGTCAGAGGAAGGCCCTAAAAATTATCAAAGACTCCAGCCAACCTGGTCATAGACTGTTCTCTCTGCTACCGCACGGCAAGTGGTACCGGAGTGCCAAGTCTAGGTCCAAAAGACTTCTCAACAGCTTCTACCCCCAAGCCATAAGACTCCTGAACAGCTAATCATGGCTACCCGGACTATTTGCACTGCCCCCCAACTCCATCATTTTAAGCTGCTGCTACTCTGTTAATTATTTATGCATAGTCACTTTAACTCTACCCACATGTACATATTACTTCAACTACCTCGACTAGCCGGTGCTCCCGCACATTGACTCTGTACCGGTACCCCCCTGTATATATAGCCTCCCTGCTGTTATTTTATGTTACTGCTGCTCTTTAAATATTAGCATTTTATTTTTTATTTTCTTAAACTGCATTGTTGGTTATGGGCTTGTAAGTAGGCATTTCACTGTAATATCTACACCTGTTGTATTCGGCGCATGTGGCAAATAAAATTTGATTTGATTAGATTTTTATAATAGATGTATCACAGCGTACATTATTACAACACATGGAGCACTGCCTTCTAGTGAACAAATCAGGATACAACACATGGAGCACTACCATCTAGTGGACAAATCAGCAGTGGTGTAAAGTACTTAAGTAAAAATTGACCGATCAGGATACAACACATGGAGCACTGCCATCTAGTGGACAAATCAGGATACAACACATGGAGCACTGCCATCTAGTGGACAAATCACGATACAACACATGACGCACTGCCATCTAGTGGAAAAATCAGAAGTGGTGTAAAATACTTAAGTATAAATACTTTAAAGTACTACTTAAGTAGTTTTTTGGGGTATCTGAACTTTACTTTACTATTTATATTTTTGACAACTTTTACTTTTACTTCACTACATTTATTGAGAAAATTATGCACTTTTTACTCCATACATTTTTCCTGACACCCAAAAGTACTCGTTACATTTTGAATGCTTAGCAGGACAGGAAAATGGTCTAATCCACACACTTATCAAGAGAACATCCCTGGTCATCTCTACTGCCTCTGATCTGGCGGACTCACTAAACACATGTTTCATTTGTAAATTATGTCTGAGTGTTGGAGCATGCCCCTGGCTAGCCGTAAAATTAAACCAACAAGAAAATGATGCCCTTTGGTTTCATTTATATAAGGAATTTTAAATGATTTATACTTTTACTTTTACTTTTGATTCTTATTTATATTTTAGCAATTACATTTACTTTTGTGGACATTTCATGATACAACACAGCACTGCCATCTAGTGGACATATCAGGATACAACACATAGAACCACTAGGTCGAGGAAGCTTTATTTGGCAAGTTGGCACCCATTCACTGGTGTTGCTCAAGCTAAACACACAAAATAAAAAAATACAATTTCCAATTTTACATAAACAATTAGAATATAAAACACATTGAAGTCTGTACAACATTCATCATGGACATAACACTACAACATTCCTTCTGTTAGTAGTAATGAAGCCTTTACAACTGATACTGTCAGCTGGTTCTAGGTTCTCATGATAAACTAACTCTTGTTGTTGATAGTTCCAGTCAGTGGTGTCTGTATGTTCTCATGATAAACTAACTCTTGTTGTTGATAGTTCCAGTCAGTGGTGTCTGTATGTCCTCATGATAAACTAACTCTTGTTGTTGATAGTTCCAGTCAGTGGTGTCTGTATGTTCTCATGATAAACTAACTCTTGTTGATAGTTCCAGTCAGTGGTGTCTGTATGTTCTCATGATAAACTAACTCTTGTTGTTGATAGTTCCAGTCAGTGGTGTCTGTATGTTCTCATGATAAACTAACTCTTGTTGTTGATAGTTCCAGTCAGTGGTGTCTGTATGTTCTCATGATAAACTAACTCTTGTTGTTGATAGTTCCAGTCAGTGGTGTCTGTATGTTCTCATGATAAACTAACTCTTGTTGTTGATGGTTCCAGTCAGTGGTGTCTGTATGTTCTCATGATAAACTAACTCTTGTTGTTGATAGTTCCAGTCAGTGGTGTCTGTATGTTCTCATGATAAACTAACTCTTGTTGTTGATAGTTCCAGTCAGTGGTGTCTGTATGTTCTCATGATAAACTAACTCTTGTTGTTGATAGTTCCAGTCAGTGGTGTCTGTATGTTCTCATGATTAACTAACTCTTGTTGTTGATAGTTCCAGTCAGTGGTGTTGTATGTTCTCATGATAAACTAACTCTTGTTGTTGATAGTTCCAGTCAGTGGTGTCTGTATGTTCTCATGATAAACTAACTCTTGTTGTTGATAGTTCCAGTCAGTGGTGTCTGTATGTTCTCATGATAAACTAACTCTTGTTGTTGATAGTTCCAGTCAGTGGTGTCTGTATGTTCTCATGATAAACTAACTCTTGTTGTTGATAGTTCCAGTCAGTGGTGTCTGTATGTTCTCATGATAAACTAACTCTTGTTGTTGATAGTTCCAGTCAGTGGTGTCTGTATGTTCTCATGATAAACTAACTCTTGTTGTTGATAGTTCCAGTCAGTGGTGTCTGTATGTTCTCATGATAAACTAACTCTTGTTGTTGATAGTTCCAGTCAGTGGTGTCTGTATGTTCTCATGATAAACTAACTCTTGTTGTTGATAGTTCCAGTCAGTGGTGTCTGTATGTTCTCATGATAAACTAACTCTTGTTGTTGATAGTTCCAGTCAGTGGTGTCTGTATGTTCTCATGATAAACTAACTCTTGTTGTTGATAGTTCCAGTCAGTGGTGTCTGTATGTTCTCATGATAAACTAACTCTTGTTGTTGATAGTTCCAGTCAGTGGTGTCTGTATGTTCTCATGATAAACTAACTCTTGTTGTTGATAGTTCCAGTCAGTGGTGTCTGTATGTTCTCATGATAAACTAACTCTTGTTGTTGATAGTTCCAGTCAGTGGTGTCTGTATGTTCTCATGATAAACTAACTCTTGTTGTTGATAGTTCCAGTCAGTGGTGTCTGTATGTTCTCATGATAAACTAACTCTTGTTGATAGTTCCAGTCAGTGGTGTCTGTATGTTCTCATGATAAACTAACTCTTGTTGTTGATAGTTCCAGTCAGTGGTGTCTGTATATTCTCATGATGAACTAACTCTTGTTGTTGATGGTTCCAGTCAGTGGTGTCTGTATGTTCTCATGATAAACTAACTCTTGTTGTTGATAGTTCCATTCAGTGGTGTCTGTATGTTCTCATGATAAACTAACTCTTGTTGTTGATAGTTCCAGTCAGTGGTGTCTGTATGTTCTCATGATAAACTAACTCTTGTTGTTGATAGTTCCAGTCAGTGGTGTCTGTATGTTCTCATGATAAACTAACTCTTGTTGTTGATAGTTCCAGTCAGTGGTGTCTGTATGTTCTCATGATAAACTAACTCTTGTTGTTGATAGTTCCAGTCAGTGGTGTCTGTATGTTCTCATGATAAACTAACTCTTGTTGTTGATAGTTCCAGTCAGTGGTGTCTGTATGTTCTCATGATAAACTAACTCTTGTTGTTGATAGTTCCAGTCAGTGGTGTCTGTATGTTCTCATGATAAACTAACTCTTGTTGTTGATAGTTCCAGTCAGTGGTGTCTGTATGTTCTCATGATAAACTAACTCTTGTTGTTGATAGTTCCAGTCAGTGGTGTCTGTATGTTCTCATGATAAACTAACTCTTGTTGTTGATAGTTCCAGTCAGTGGTGTCTGTATGTTCTCATGATAAACTAACTCTTGTTGTTGATAGTTCCAGTCAGTGGTGTCTGTATGTTCTCATGATAAACTAACTCTTGTTGTTGATAGTTCCAGTCAGTGGTGTCTGTATGTTCTCATGATGAAACTAACTCTTGTTGTTGATAGTTCCAGTCAGTGGTGTCTGTATGTTCTCATGATAAACTAACTCTTGTTGTTGATAGTTCCAGTCAGTGGTGTCTGTATGTTCTCATGATAAACTAACTCTTGTTGTTGATAGTTCCAGTCAGTGGTGTCTGTATGTTCTCATGATGAACTAACTCTTGTTGTTGATAGTTCCAGTCAGTGGTGTCTGTATGTTCTCATGATAAACTAACTCTTGTTGTTGATAGTTCCAGTCAGTGGTGTCTGTATGTCCTCATGATAAACTAACTCTTGTTGTTGATAGTTCCAGTCAGTGGTGTCTGTATGTTCTCATGATAAACTAACTCTTGTTTTTGATAGTTCCAGTCAGTGGTGTCTATATGTTCCCATGATAAACTAACTCTTGTTGTTGATAGTTCCAGTCAGTGGTGTCTATATGTTCTCATGATAAACTAACTCTTGTTGTTGATAGTTCCAGTCAGTGGTGTTGTATGTTCTCATGATAAACTAACTCTTGTTGTTGATAGTTCCAGTCAGTGGTGTCTGTATGTTCTCATGATAAACTAACTCTTGTTGTTGATAGTTCCAGTCAGTGGTGTCTGTATGTTCTCATGATAAACTAACTCTTGTTGTTGATAGTTCCAGTCAGTGGTGTCTGTGTGTTCTCATGATAAACTAACTCTTGTTGTTGATAGTTCCAGTCAGTGGTGTCTGTATGTTCTCATGATAAACTAACTCTTGTTGTTGATAGTTCCAGTCAGTGGTGTCTGTATGTTCTCATGATAAACTAACTCTTGTTGTTGATAGTTCCAGTCAGTGGTGTCTGTATGTTCTCATGATAAACTAACTCTTGTTGATAGTTCCAGTCAGTGGTGTCTGTATGTTCTCATGATAAACTAACTCTTGTTGTTGATAGTTCCAGTCAGTGGTGTCTGTATGTTCTCATGATAAACTAACTCTTATTGTTGATAGTTCCAGTCAGTGGTGTCTGTATGTTCTCATGATAAACTAACTCTTGTTGTTGATAGTTCCAGTCAGTGGTGTGTGTATGTTCTCATGGTGAACTAACTATTGTTGTTGATAGTTCCAGTCAGTGGTGTCTGTATGTTCTCATGATAAACTAACTCTTGTTTTTGATAGTTCCAGTCAGTGGTGTCTATATGTTCCCATGATAAACTAACTCTTGTTGTTGATAGATCCAGTCAGTGGTGTCTGTATGTTCTCATGATAAACTAACTCTTGTTGTTGATAGTTCCAGTCAGTGGTGTCAGTATGTTCTCATGATAAACTAACTCTTTTTGTTGATAGTTCCAGTCAGTGGTTTCTGAATGTTCTCATGATAAACTAACTCTTTTTGGTGATAGTTCCAGTCAGTGGTGTTGTATGTCCTCATGATAAACTAACACTTGTTGTTGATAGTTCCAGTCAGTGGTGTCTGTATGTTCTCATGATAAACTAACTCTTGTTGTTGATAGTTCCAGTCAGTGGTGTCTGTATGTTCTCATGATAAACTAACTATTGTTGTTGATAGTTCCAGTCAGTGGTGTCTGTATGTTCTCATGATAAACTAACTCTTGTTTTTGATAGTTCCAGTCAGTGGTGTCTGTATGTTCTCAAGATAAACTAACTCTTATTGTTGATAGTTCCAGTCAGTGGTGTCTGTATGTTCTCATGATAAATTAACTCTTGTTGTTGATGGTTCCAGTCAGTGGTGTCTGTATGTTCTCATGATAAACTAAATCTTGTTGTTTATAGTTCCAGTCAGTGGTGTCTGTATGTTCTCATGATAAACTAACTCTTGTTGTTGATAGTTCCAGTCAGTGGTGTCTGTATGTTCTCATGATAAACTAACTCTTGTTGTTGATAGTTCCAGTCAGTGGTGTCTGTATGTTCTCATGATAAACTAACTCTTGTTGTTGATAGTTCCAGTCAGTGGTGTCTGTATATTCTCATGATGAACTAACTCTTGTTGTTGATGGTTCCAGTCAGTGGTGTCTGTATGTTCTCATGATAAACTAACTCTTGTTGATAGTTCCAGTCAGTGGTGTCTGTATGTTCTCATGACAAACTAACTCTTGTTGTTGATAGTTCCAGTCAGTGGTGTCTGTATATTCTCATGATGAACTAACTCTTGTTGTTGATGGTTCCAGTCAGTGGTGTCTGTATGTTCTCATGATAAACTAACTCTTGTTGTTGATAGTTCCAGTCAGTGGTGTCTGTATGTTCTCATGATAAACTAACTATTGATGTTGATGGTTCCAGTCAGTGGTGTCTGTATGTTCTCATGATAAACTAACTCTTGTTGTTGATAGTTCCAGTCAGTGGTGTCTGTATGTTCTCATGATAAACTAACTCTTGTTGTTGATAGTTCCAGTCAGTGGTGTGTGTATGTTCTCATGGTGAACTAACTATTGTTGTTGATAGTTCCAGTCAGTGGTGTCTGTATGTTCTCATGATAAACTAACTCTTGTTTTTGATAGTTCCAGTCAGTGGTGTTGTATGTCCTCATGATAAACTAACACTTGTTGTTGATAGTTCCAGTCAGTGGTGTCTGTATGTTCTCATGATAAACTAACTCTTGTTGTTGATAGTTCCAGTCAGTCGTGTCTGTATGTTCTCATGATAAACTAACTATTGTTGTTGATAGTTCCAGTCAGTGGTGTCTGTATGTTCTCATGATAAACTAACTCTTGTTGTTGATAGTTCCAGTCAGTGGTGTGTGTATGTTCTCATGGTGAACTAACTATTGTTGTTGATAGTTCCAGTCAGTGGTGTCTGTATGTTCTCATGATAAACTAACTCTTGTTTTTGATAGTTCCAGTCAGTGGTGTCTATATGTTCCCATGATAAACTAACTCTTGTTGTTGATAGATCCAGTCAGTGGTGTCTGTATGTTCTCATGATAAACTAACTCTTGTTGTTGATAGTTCCAGTCAGTGGTGTCAGTATGTTCTCATGATAAACTAACTCTTTTTGTTGATAGTTCCAGTCAGTGGTGTCTGAATGTTCTCATGATAAACTAACTCTTTTTGGTGATAGTTCCAGTCAGTGGTGTTGTATGTCCTCATGATAAACTAACACTTGTTGTTGATAGTTCCAGTCAGTGGTGTCTGTATGTTCTCATGATAAACTAACTCTTGTTGTTGATAGTTCCAGTCAGTGGTGTCTGTATGTTCTCATGATAAACTAACTATTGTTGTTGATAGTTCCAGTCAGTGGTGTCTGTATGTTCTCATGATAAACTAACTCTTGTTTTTGATAGTTCCAGTCAGTGGTGTCTGTATGTTCTCAAGATAAACTAACTCTTATTGTTGATAGTTCCAGTCAGTGGTGTCTGTATGTTCTCATGATAAATTAACTCTTGTTGTTGATGGTTCCAGTCAGTGGTGTCTGTATGTTCTCATGATAAACTAAATCTTGTTGTTTATAGTTCCAGTCAGTGGTGTCTGTATGTTCTCATGATGAACTAACTATTGTTGTTGATAGTTCCAGTCAGTGGTGTCTGTATGTTCTCATGATAAACTAACTCTTGTTGTTGATTGTTCCAGTCAGTGGTGTCTGTATGTCCTCATGATAAACTAACTCTTGTTGTTGATAGTTCAGTCAGTGGTGTCTGTATGTTCTCATGATAAACTAACTATTGTTTTTGATAGTTTAAGTTAGTGGTGTCTATATGTTCCCATGATAAACTAACTCTTGTTGTTGATAGTTCCAGTCAGTGGTGTTGTATGTTCTCATGATAAACTTACTCTTGGTGTTGATAGTTCCAGTCAGTGGTGTTGTATGTTCTCATGATAAACTAAATATTGTTGTTGATAGTTCCAGTCAGTGGTGTCTGTATGTTCTCATGATAAACTAACTCTTGTTGTTGATAGTTCCAGTCAGTGGTGTCTGTATGTTCTCATGATAAACTAAATATTGTTGTTGATAGTTCCAGTCAGTGGTGTCTGTGTGTTCTCATGATAAACTAACTCTTGTTGTTGATAGTTCCAGTCAGTGGTGTCTGTATGTTCTCATGATAAACTAACTCTTGTTGTTGATAGTTCCAGTCAGTGGTGTCTGTATGTTCTCATGATAAACTAACTCTTGTTGTTGATAGTTCCAGTCAGTGGTGTCTGTATGTTCTCATGATAAACTAACTCTTGTTGATAGTTCCAGTCAGTGGTGTCTGTATGTTCTCATGATAAACTAACTCTTGTTGTTGATAGTTCCAGTCAGTGGTGTCTGTATGTTCTCATGATAAACTAACTCTTATTGTTGATAGTTCCAGTCAGTGGTGTCTGTATGTTC
Source organism: Coregonus ussuriensis (assembly GCA_031479575.1). Classification (NCBI taxonomy): domain Eukaryota; kingdom Metazoa; phylum Chordata; class Actinopteri; order Salmoniformes; family Salmonidae; genus Coregonus; species Coregonus ussuriensis. Next base: position 33,375,709 of record CM062511.1, on the reverse strand, counting down.
TCATGATAAACTAACTCTTGTTGTTGATAGTTCCAGTCAGTGGTGTGTGTATGTTCTCATGGTGAACTAACTATTGTTGTTGATAGTTCCAGTCAGTGGTGTCTGTATGTTCTCATGATAAACTAACTCTTGTTTTTGATAGTTCCAGTCAGTGGTGTCTATATGTTCCCATGATAAACTAACTCTTGTTGTTGATAGTTCCAGTCAGTGGTGTCTGTATGTTCTCATGATAAACTAACTCTTGTTGTTGATAGTTCCAGTCAGTGGTGTCAGTATGTTCTCATGATAAACTAACTCTTGTTGTTGATAGTTCCAGTCAGTGGTGTCTGAATGTTCTCATGATAAACTAACTCTTTTTGGTGATAGTTCCAGTCAGTGGTGTTGTATGTCCTCATGATAAACTAACACTTGTTGTTGATAGTTCCAGTCAGTGGTGTCTGTATGTTCTCATGATAAACTAACTCTTGTTGTTGATAGTTCCAGTCAGTGGTGTCTTTATGTTCTCATGATAAACTAACTATTGTTGTTGATAGTTCCAGTCAGTGGTGTCTGTATGTTCTCATGATAAACTAACTCTTGTTTTTGATAGTTCCAGTCAGTGGTGTCTGTATGTTCTCAAGATAAACTAACTCTTATTGTTGATAGTTCCAGTCAGTGGTGTCTGTATGTTCTCAAGATAAATTAACTCTTGTTGTTGATGGTTCCAGTCAGTGGTGTCTGTATGTTCTCATGATAAACTAAATCTTGTTGTTGATAGTTCCAGTCAGTGGTGTCTTTATGTTGTCATGATAAACTAACTATTGTTGTTGATAGTTCCAGTCAGTGGTGTCTGTATGTTCTCATGATAAACTAACTCTTGTTGTTGATGGTTCCAGTCAGTGGTGTCTGTATGTTCTCATGATAAACTAAATCTTGTTGTTGATAGTTCCAGTCAGTGGTGTCTTTATGTTGTCATGATAAACTAACTATTGTTGTTGATAGTTCCAGTCAGTGGTGTCTGTATGTTCTCATGATGAACTAACTCTTGTTGTTGATAGTTCCAGTCAGTGGTGTTGTATGTTCTCATGAAAAACTAACTCTTGTTGTTGATAGTTCCAGTCAGTGGTGTCTGTATGTTCTCATGATAAACTAACTCTTGTTGTTGATAGTTCCAGTCAGTGGTGTCTGTATGTTCTCATGATAAACTAACTCTTGTTGTTGATTGTTCCAGTCAGTGGTGTCTGTATGTCCTCATGATAAACTAACTCTTGTTGTTGATAGTTCAGTCAGTGGTGTCTGTATGTTCTCATGATAAACTAACTATTGTTTTTGATAGTTCCAGTTAGTGGTGTCTATATGTTCCCATGATAAACTAACTCTTGTTGTTGATAGTTCCAGTCAGTGGTGTTGTATGTTCTCATGATAAACTTACTCTTGGTGTTGATAGTTCCAGTCAGTGGTGTTGTATGTTCTCATGATAAACTAAATCTTGTTGTTGATAGTTCCAGTCAGTGGTGTCTGTATGTTCTCATGATAAACTAACTCTTGTTGTTGATAGTTCCAGTCAGTGGTGTCTGTATGTTCTCATGATAAACTAAATCTTGTTGTTGATAGTTCCAGTCAGTGGTGTTTGTGTGTTCTCATGATAAACTAACTCTTGTTGTTGATAGTTCCAGTCAGTGGTGTCTGTATGTTCTCATGATAAACTAACACTTGTTGTTGATAGTTCCAGTCAGTGGTGTCTGTATGTTCTCATGATAAACTAACTCTTGTTGTTTTTAGTTCCAGTCAGTGGTGTCTGTATGTTCTCATGATAAACTAACTCTTGTTGTTGATAGTTCCAGTCAGTGGTGTCTGTATGTTCTCATGATAAACTAACTCTTGTTGTTGATAGCTCCAGTCAGTGGTGTCTGTATCTTCTCATGATAAACAAACTCTTGTTGTTGATAGTTCCAGTCAGTGGTGTCTGTATGTTCTCATGATAAACTAACTCTTGTTTTTGATAGTTCCAGTCAGTGGTGTCTATATGTTCCCATGATAAACTAACTCTTGTTGTTGATAGTTCCAGTCAGTGGTGTTGTATGTTCTCATGATAAACTAACTCTTGTTGTTGATAGTTCCAGTCAGTGGTGTTGTATGTTCTCATGATAAACTAACTCTTGTTGTTGATAGTTCCAGTCAGTGGTGTCTGTATGTTCTCATGATAAACTAACTCTTGTTGTGTATAGTTCCAGTCAGTGGTGTCTGTATGTTCTCATGATAAACTAACACTTGTTGTTGATAGTTCCAGTCAGTGGTGTCTGTATGTTCTCATGATAAACTAACTCTTGTTGTTGATAGTTCCAGTCAGTGGTGTCTGTATGTTCTCATGATAAACTAACTCTTGTTGTTGATAGTTCCAGTCAGTGGTGTCTGTATGTTCTCATGATAAACTAACTCTTGTTGTTGATAGTTCCAGTCAGTGGTGTCTGTATGTTCTCATGATAAACTATCTCTTGTTGTTGATAGTTCCAGTCAGTGGTGTCTGTATGTTCTCATGATAAACTAACTCTTGTTTTTGATAGTTCCAGTCAGTGGTGTCTATATGTTCCCATGATAAACTAACTCTTGTTGTTGATAGTTCAAGTCAGTGGTGTTGTATGTTCTCATGATAAACTAACTCTTGGTGTTGATAGTTCCAGTCAGTGGTGTCTGTATGTTCTCATGATAAACTAACTCTTGGTGTTGATAGTTCCAGTCAGTGGTGTCTGTATGTTCTCATGATAAACTAACTCTTGTTGTTGATAGTTCCAGTCAGTGGTGTCTGTATGTTCTCATGATAAACTAACTCTTGTTGTTGATAGTTCCAGTCAATGGTGTTGTATGTTCTCATGATAAACTAACTCTTGTTGTTGATAGTTCCAGTCAGTGGTGTCTGTATGTTCTCATGATAAACTAACTCTTGTTGTTGATAGTTCCAGTCAGTGGTGTCTGTATGTTCTCATGATAAACTAACTCTTGTTGTTGATAGTTCCAGTCAGTGGTGTCTGTATGTTCTCATGATAAACTAACTCTTGGTGTTGATAGTTCCAGTCAGTGGTGTCTGTATGTTCTCATGATAAACTAAATCTTGTTGTTGATAGTTCCAGTCAGTGGTGTCTGTTTGTTCTCATGATAAACTAACTCTTGTTGTTGATAGTTTCAGTCAGTGGTGTCTGTATGTTCTCATGATAAACTAACACTTGTTGTTGATAGTTCCAGTCAGTGGTGTCTGTATGTTCTCATGATAAACTAACTCTTGTTGTTTTTAGTTCCAGTCAGTGGTGTCTGTATGTTCTCATGATAAACTAACTCTTGTTGTTGATAGTTCCAGTCAGTGGTGTCTGTATGTTCTCATGATAAACTAACTCTTGTTGTTGATAGTTCCAGTCAGTGGTGTCTGTATGTTCTCATGATAAACTAACTCTTGTTGTTGATAGTTCCAGTCAGTGGTGTCTGTATGTTCTCATGATAAACTAACTCTTGTTTTTGACAGTTCCAGTCAGTGGTGTCTATATGTTCCCATTATAAACTAACTCTTGTTGTTGATAGTTCCAGTCAGTGGTGTTGTATGTTCTCATGATAAACTAATTCTTGTTGTTGATAGTTCCAGTCAGTGGTGTCTGTATGTTCTCATGATAAAATAACTCTTGTTGTTGATAGTTCCAGTCAGTGGTGTTGTATGTTCTCATGATAAACTAACTCTTGTTGTTGATAGTTCCAGTCAGTGGTGTCTGTATGTTCTCATGATAAACTAACTCTTGTTGTTGATAGTTCCAGTCAGTGGTGTCTGTATGTTCTCATGATAAACTAACTCTTGTTGTTGATAGTTCCAGTCAGTGGTGTCTGTATGTTCTCATGATAAACTAACTCTTGTTGTTGATAGTTCCAGTCAGTGGTGTTGTATGTTCTCATGATAAACTAACTCTTGTTGTTGATAGTTCCAGTCAGTGGTGTCAGTATGTTCTCATGATAAACTAACTCTTGTGGTTGATAGTTCCAGTCAGTGGTGTCTGTATGTTCTCATGATAAACGAACTCTTGTTGTTGATAGTTCCAGTCAGTGGTGTCTGTATGTTCTCATGATAAACTAACTCTTGTTTTTGATAGTTCCAGTCAGTGGTGTCTATATGTTCACATGATAAACTAACTCTTGTTGTTGATAGTTCCAGTCAGTGGTGTTGTATGTTCTCATGATAAACTAACTCTTGGTGTTGATAGTTCCAATCAGTGGTGTCTGTATGTTCTCATGATAAACTACCTCTTGTTGTTGATAGTTCCAGTCAGTGGTGTCTGTATGTTCTCATGATAAACTAACTCTTGTTTTTGATAGTTCCAGTCAGTGGTGTCTATATGTTCCCATGATAAACTAACTCTTGTTGTTGATAGTTCCAGTCAGTGGTGTTGTATGTTCTCATGATAAACTAACTCTTGGTGTTGATAGTTCCAGTCAGTGGTGTCTGTATGTTCTCATGATAAACTAACTCTTGGTGTTGATAGTTCCAGTCAGTGGTGTCTGTATGTTCTCATGATAAACTAACTCTTGTTGTTGATAGTTCCAGTCAGTGGTGTCTGTATGTTCTCATGATAAACTAACTCTTGTTGTTGATAGTTCCAGTCAATGGTGTTGTATGTTCTCATGATAAACTAACTCTTGTTGTTGATAGTTCCAGTCAGTGGTGTCTGTATGTTCTCATGATAAACTAACTCTTGTTGTTGATAGTTCCAGTCAGTGGTGTCTGTATGTTCTCATGATAAACTAACTCTTGTTGTTGATAGTTCCAGTCAGTGGTGTCTGTATGTTCTCATGATAAACTAACTCTTGGTGTTGATAGTTCCAGTCAGTGGTGTCTGTATGTTCTCATGATAAACTAACTCTTGTTTTTGATAGTTCCAGTCAGTGGTGTCTATATGTTCCCATGATAAACTAACTCTTGTTGTTGATAGTTCCAGTCAGTGGTGTTGTATGTTCTCATGATAAACTAACTCTTGGTGTTGATAGTTCCAGTCAGTGGTGTCTGTATGTTCTCATGATAAACTAACTCTTGGTGTTGATAGTTCCAGTCAGTGGTGTCTGTATGTTCTCATGATAAACTAACTCTTGTTGTTGATAGTTCCAGTCAGTGGTGTCTGTATGTTCTCATGATAAACTAACTCTTGTTGTTGATAGTTCCAGTCAATGGTGTTGTATGTTCTCATGATAAACTAACTCTTGTTGTTGATAGTTCCAGTCAGTGGTGTCTGTATGTTCTCATGATAAACTAACTCTTGTTGTTGATAGTTCCAGTCAGTGGTGTCTGTATGTTCTCATGATAAACTAACTCTTGTTGTTGATAGTTCCAGTCAGTGGTGTCTGTATGTTCTCATGATAAACTAACTCTTGGTGTTGATAGTTCCAGTCAGTGGTGTCTGTATGTTCTCATGATAAACTAAATCTTGTTGTTGATAGTTCCAGTCAGTGGTGTCTGTTTGTTCTCATGATAAACTAACTCTTGTTGTTGATAGTTTCAGTCAGTGGTGTCTGTATGTTCTCATGATAAACTAACACTTGTTGTTGATAGTTCCAGTCAGTGGTGTCTGTATGTTCTCATGATAAACTAACTCTTGTTGTTTTTAGTTCCAGTCAGTGGTGTCTGTATGTTCTCATGATAAACTAACTATTGTTGTTGATAGTTCCAGTCAGTGGTGTCTGTATGTTCTCATGATAAACTAACTCTTGTTGTTGATAGTTCCAGTCAGTGGTGTCTGTATGTTCTCATGATAAACTAACTCTTGTTGTTGATAGTTCCAGTCAGTGGTGTCTGTATGTTCTCATGATAAACTAACTCTTGTTTTTGACAGTTCCAGTCAGTGGTGTCTATATGTTCCCATTATAAACTAACTCTTGTTGTTGATAGTTCCAGTCAGTGGTGTTGTATGTTCTCATGATAAACTAATTCTTGTTGTTGATAGTTCCAGTCAGTGGTGTCTGTATGTTCTCATGATAAAATAACTCTTGTTGTTGATAGTTCCAGTCAGTGGTGTCTGTATGTTCTCATGATAAACTAACTCTTGTTGTTGATAGTTCCAGTCAGTGGTGTCTGTATGTTCTCATGATAAACTAACTCTTGTTGTTGATAGTTCCAGTCAGTGGTGTCTGTATGTTCTCATGATAAACTAACTCTTGTTGTTGATAGTTCCAGTCAGTGGTGTCTGTATGTTCTCATGATAAACTAACTCTTGTTGTTGATAGTTCCAGTCAGTGGTGTTGTATGTTCTCATGATAAACTAACTCTTGTTGTTGATAGTTCCAGTCAGTGGTGTCTGTATGTTCTCATGATAAACTAACTCTTGTTGTTGATAGTTCCAGTCAGTGGTGTCTGTATGTTCTCATGATAAACTAACTCTTGTTGTTGATAGTTCCAGTCAGTGGTGTCTGTATGTTCTCATGATAAACTAACTCTTGTTTTTGATAGTTCCAGTCAGTGGTGTCTATATGTTCCCATGATAAACTAACTCTTGTTGTTGATAGTTCCAGTCAGTGGTGTTGTATGTTCTCATGATAAACTAACTCTTGGTGTTGATAGTTCCAGTCAGTGGTGTCTGTATGTTCTCATGATAAACTAACTCTTGGTGTTGATAGTTCCAGTCAGTGGTGTCTGTATGATCTCATGATAAACTAACTCTTGTTGTTGATAGTTCCAGTCAGTGGTGTCTGTATGTTCTCATGATAAACTAACTCTTGGTGTTGATAGTTCCAGTCAGTGGTGTCTGTATGTTCTCATGATAAACTAACTCTTGTTGTTGATAGTTCCAGTCAATGGTGTTGTATGTTCTCATGATAAACTAACTCTTGTTGTTGATAGTTCCAGTCAGTGGTGTCTGTATGTTCTCATGATAAACTAACTCTTGTTGTTGATAGTTCCAGTCAGTGGTGTCTGTATGTTCTCATGATAAACTAACTCTTGTTGTTGATAGTTCCAGTCAGTGGTGTCTGTATGTTCTCATGATAAACTAACTCTTGGTGTTGATAGTTCCAGTCAGTGGTGTCTGTATGTTCTCATGATAAACTAACTCTTGTTGTTGATAGTTCCAGTCAGTGGTGTCTGTATGTTCTCATGATAAACTAACTCTTGTTGTTGATAGTTTCCAGTCAGTGGTGTCTGTATGTTCTCATGATAAACTAACACTTGTTGTTGATAGTTCCAGTCAGTGGTGTCTGTATGTTCTCATGATAAACTAACTCTTGTTGTTGATAGTTCCAGTCAGTGGTGTCTGTATGTTCTCATGATAAACTAACTCTTGTTGTTGATATGATAGTTCCAGTCAGTGGTGTCTGTATGTTCTCATGATAAACTAACTCTTGTTGTTGATAGTTCCAGTCAGTGGTGTCTGTATGTTCACATGATAAACTAACTATTGTTGTTGATAGTTCCAGTCAGTGGTGTCTGTATGTTCTCATGATAAACTAACTCTTGGTGTTGATAGTTCCAGTCAGTGGTGTCTGTATGTTCTCATGATAAACTAACTCTTGTTGTTGATAGTTCCAGTCAGTGGTGTCTGTATGTTCTCATGATAAACTAACTCTTGTTTTTGATAGTTCCAGTCAGTGGTGTCTATATGTTCCATGATAAACTAACTCTTGTTGTTGATAGTTCCAGTCAGTGGTGTTGTATGTTCTCATGATAAACTAACTCTTGGTGTTGATAGTTCCAGTCAGTGGTGTCTGTATGTTCTCATGATAAACTAACTCTTGGTGTTGATATGATAGTTCCAGTCAGTGGTGTCTGTATGTTCTCATGATAAACTAACTCTTGTTGTTGATAGTTCCAGTCAGTGGTGTCTGTATGTTCTCATGATAAACTAACTCTTGTTGTTGATAGTTCCAGTCAGTGGTGTCTGTATGTTCTCATGATAAACTAACTCTTGTTGTTGATAGTTCCAGTCAGTGGTGTCTGTATGTTCTCATGATAAACTAACTCTTGTTGTTGATAGTTCCAGTCAGTGGTGTCTGTATGTTCTCATGATAAACTAACTCTTGTTGTTGATAGTTCCAGTCAGTGGTGTCTGTATGTTCTCATGATAAACTAACTCTTGGTGTTGATAGTTCCAGTCAGTGGTGTCTGTATGTTCTCATGATAAACTAACTCTTGTTGTTGATAGTTCCAGTCAGTGGTGTCTGTATGTTCTCATGATAAACTAACTCTTGTTGTTGATAGTTTCAGTCAGTGGTGTCTGTCTGTATGTTCTCATGATAAACTAACACTTGTTGTTGATAGTTCCAGTCAGTGGTGTCTGTATGTTCTCATGATAAACTAACTCTTGTTGTTTTTAGTTCCAGTCAGTGGTGTCTGTATGTTCTCATGATAAACTAACTATTGTTGTTGATAGTTCCAGTCAGTGGTGTCTGTATGTTCTCATGATAAACTAACTCTTGTTGTTGATAGTTCCAGTCAGTGGTGTCTGTATGTTCTCATGATAAACTAACTCTTGTTGTTGATAGTTCCAGTCAGTGGTGTCTGTATGTTCTCATGATAAACTAACTCTTGTTTTTGATAGTTCCAGTCAGTGGTGTCTATATGTTCCCATGATAAACTAACTCTTGTTGTTGATAGTTCCAGTCAGTGGTGTTGTATGTTCTCATGATAAACTAAATCTTGTTGTTGATAGTTCCAGTCAGTGGTGTCTGTATGTTCTCATGATAAAATAACTCTTGTTGTTGATAGTTCCAGTCCAGTCAGTGGTGTTGTATGTTCTCATGATAAACTAACTCTTGTTGTTGATAGTTCCAGTCAGTGGGTGTCTGTATGTTCTCATGATAAACTAACTCTTGTTGTTGATAGTTCCAGTCAGTGGTGTCTGTATGTTCTCATGATAAACTAACTCTTGTTGTTGATAGTTCCAGTCAGTGGTGTCTGTATGTTCTCATGATAAACTAACTCTTGTTGTTGATAGTTCCAGTCAGTGGTGTTGTATGTTCTCATGATAAACTAACTCTTGTTGTTGATAGTTCCAGTCAGTGGTGTCAGTATGTTCTCATGATAAACTAACTCTTGTGGTTGATAGTTCCAGTCAGTGGTGTCTGTATGTTCTCATGATAAACGAACTCTTGTTGTTGATAGTTCCAGTCAGTGGTGTCTGTATGTTCTCATGATAAACTAACTCTTGTTTTTGATAGTTCCAGTCAGGTCAGTGGTGTCTGTATGTTCACATGATAAACTAACTCTTGTTGTTGATAGTTCCAGTCAGTGGTGTTGTATGTTCTCATGATAAACTAACTCTTGTTGTTGATAGTTCCAGTCAGTGGTGTCTGTATGTTCTCATGATAAACTAACTCTTGTTGTTGATAGTTCCAGTCAGTGGTGTCTGTATGTTCTCATGATAAACTAACTCTTGTTGTTGATAGTTCCAGTCAGTGGTGTCTGTATGTTCTCATGATAAACTAACTCTTGTTGTTGATAGTTCCAGTCAGTGGTGTCTGTATGTTCTCATGATAAACTAACTCTTGTTGTTGATAGTTCCAGTCAGTGGTGTTGTATGTTCTCATGATAAACTAACTCTTGTTGTTGATAGTTCCAGTCAGTGGTGTCTGTATGTTCTCTTGATAAACTAACTCTTGTTGTTGATAGTTCCAGTCAGTGGAGTGGTGTCTGTATGTTCTCATGATAAACTAACTCTTGTTGTTGATAGTTCCAGTCAGTGGTGTCTGTATGTTCTCATGATAAACTAACTCTTGTTGTTGATAGTTCCAGTCAGTGGTGTCTGTATGTTCTCATGATAAACTAACTCTTGTTGTTGATAGTTCCAGTCAGTGGTGTCTGTATGTTCTCATGATAAACTAACTCTTGTTGTTGATAGTTCCAGTCAGTGGTGTCTGTATGTTCTCATGATAAACTAACTCTTGTTGTTGATAGTTCCAGTCAGTGGTGTCTGTATGTTCCCATGATAAACTAACTCTTGTTGTTGATAGTTCCAGTCAGTGGTGTCTGTATGTTCTCATGATAAACTAACTCTTGTTGTTGATAGTTCCAGTCAGTGGTGTCTGTATGTTCTCATGATAAACTAACTCTTGTTGTTGATAGTTCCAGTCAGTGGTGTCTGTATGTTCTCATGATAAACTAAACTAACTCTTGTTGTTGATAGTTCCAGTCAGTGGTGTCTGTATGTTCTCATGATAAACTAACTCTTGTTGTTGATAGTTCCAGTCAGTGGTGTCTGTATGTTCTCATGATAAACTAACTCTTGTTGTTGATAGTTCCAGTCAGTGGTGTCTGTATGTTCTCATGATAAACTAACTCTTGTTGTTGATAGTTCCAGTCAGTGGTGTCTGTATGTTCTCATGATAAACTAACTCTTGTTGTTGATAGTTCCAGTCAGTGGTGTCTGTATGTTCTCATGATAAACTAACTCTTGTTGTTGATAGTTCCAGTCAGTGGTGTCTGTATGTTCTCATGATAAACTAACTCTTGTTGTTGATAGTTCCAGTCAGTGGTGTCTGTATGTTCTCATGATAAACTAACTCTTGTTTTTGATAGTTCCAGTCATTGGTGTCTGTATGTTCACATGATAAACTAACTCTTGTTGTTGATAGTTCCAGTCAGTGGTGTCTGTATGTTCGTTCTCATGATAAACTAACTCTTGTTTTTGATAGTTCCAGTCAGTGGTGTCTGTATGTTCTCATGATAAACTAACTCTTGTTGTTGATAGTTCCAGTCAGTGGTGTCTGTATGTTCTCATGATAACTAACTCTTGTTGTTGATAGTTCCAGTCAGTGGTGTCTGTATGTTCTCATGATAAACTAACTCTTGTTTTTGATAGTTCCAGTCAGTGGTGTCTATATGTTCCCATGATAAACTAACTCTTGTTGTTGATAGTTCCAGTCAGTGGTGTCTGTATGTTCTCATGATAAACTAACTCTTGGTGTTGATAGTTCCAGTCAGTGGTGTCTGTATGTTCTCATGATAAACTAACTCTTGGTGTTGATAGTTCCAGTCAGTGGTGTCTGTATGTTCTCATGATAAACTAATTATTGTTGTTGATAGTTCCAGTCAGTGGTGTCTGTATGTTCTCATGATAAACTAACTCTTGTTGTTGATAGTTCCAGTCAATGGTGTTGTATGTTCTCATGATAAACTAACTCTTGTTGTTGATAGTTCCAGTCAGTGGTGTCTGTATGTTCTCATGATAAACTAACTCTTGTTGTTGATAGTTCCAGTCAGTGGTGTCTGTATGTTCTCATGATAAACTAACTCTTGTTGTTGATAGTTCCAGTCAGTGGTGTCTGTATGTTCTCATGATAAACTAACTCTTGGTGTTGATAGTTCCAGTCAGTGGTGTCTGTATGTTCTCATGATAAACTAAATCTTGTTGTTGATAGTTCCAGTCAGTGGTGTCTGTTTGTTCTCATGATAAACTAACTCTTGTTGTTGATAGTTTCAGTCAGTGGTGTCTGTATGTTCTCATGATAAACTAACACTTGTTGTTGATAGTTCCAGTCAGTGGTGTCTGTATGTTCTCATGATAAACTAACTATTGTTGTTGATAGTTCCAGTCAGTGGTGTCTGTATGTTCTCATGATAAACTAACTCTTGTTGTTGATAGTTCCAGTCAGTGGTGTCTGTATGTTCTCATGATAAACTAACTCTTGTTGTTGATAGTTCCAGTCAGTGGTGTCTGTATGTTCTCATGATAAACTAACTCTTGTTGTTGATAGTTCCAGTCAGTGGTGTCTGTATGTTCTCATGATAAACTAACTCTTGTTGTTGATAGTTCCAGTCAGTGGTGTTGTATGTTCTCATGATAAACTAACTCTTGTTGTTGATAGTTCCAGTCAGTGGTGTCTGTATGTTCTCATGATAAACTAACTCTTGTTGTTGATAGTTTCCAGTCAGTGGTGTCTGTATGTTCTCATGATAAACTAACTCTTGTTGTTGATAGTTCCAGTCAGTGGTGTCTGTATGTTCTCATGATAAACTAACTCTTGTTGTTGATAGTTCCAGTCAGTGGTGTCTGTATGTTCTCATGACATGATAAACTAACTCTTGTTGTTGATAGTTCCAGTCAGTGGTGTCTGTATGTTCTCATGATAAACTAACTCTTGTTGTTGATAGTTCCAGTCAGTGGTGTCTGTATGTTCTCATGATAAACTAACTCTTGTTGTTGATAGTTCCAGTCAGTGGTGTCTGTATGTTCTCATGATAAACTAACTCTTGTTGTTGATAGTTCCAGTCAGTGGTGTCTGTATGTTCTCATGATAAACTAACTCTTGTTGTTGATAGTTCCAGTCAGTGGTGTCTGTATGTTCTCATGATAAACTAACTCTTGTTGTTGATAGTTCCAGTCAGTGGTGTCTGTATGTTCTCATGATAAACTAACTCTTGTTGTTGATAGTTCCAGTCAGTGGTGTTGTATGTTCTCATGATAAACTAACTCTTGTTGTTGATAGTTCCAGTCAGTGGTGTCTGTATGTTCTCATGATAAACTAACTCTTGTTGTTGATAGTTCCAGTCAGTGGTGTTGGTGTCTGTATGTTCTCATGATAAACTAACTCTTGTTGTTGATAGTTCCAGTCAGTGGTGTCTGTATGTTCTCATGATAAACTAACTCTTGTTGTTGATAGTTCCAGTCAGTGGTGTCTGTATGTTCTCATGATAAACTAACTCTTGTTGTTGATAGTTCCAGTCAGTGGTGTCTGTATGTTCTCATGATAAACTAACTCTTGTTGTTGATAGTTCCAGTCAGTGGTGTCTGTATGTTCTCATGATAAACTAACTCTTGTTGTTGATAGTTCCAGTCAGTGGTGTCTGTATGTTCTCATGATAAACTAACTCTTGTTGTTGATAGTTCCAGTCAGTGGTGTCTGTATGTTCTCATGATAAACTAACTCTTGTTGTTGATAGTTCCAGTCAGTGGTGTCTGTATGTTCTCATGATAAACTAACTCTTGTTGTTGATAGTTCCAGTCAGTGGTGTCTGTATGTTCTCATGATAAACTAACTCTTGTTGTTTTGTTGATAGTTCCAGTCAGTGGTGTCTGTATGTTCTCATGATAAACTAACTCTTGTTGTTGATAGTTCCAGTCAGTGGTGTCTGTATGTTCTCATGATAAACTAACTCTTGTTGTTGATAGTTCCAGTCAGTGGTGTCTGTATGTTCTCATGATAAACTAACTCTTGTTGTTGATAGTTCCAGTCAGTGGTGTCTGTATGTTCTCATGATAAACTAACTCTTGTTGTTGATAGTTCCAGTCAGTGGTGTCTGTATGTTCTCATGATAAACTAACTCTTGTTGTTGATAGTTCCAGTCAGTGGTGTCTGTATGTTCTCATGATAAACTAACTCTTGGTGTTGATAGTTCCAGTCAGTGGTGTCTGTATGTTCTCATGATAAACTAACTCTTGTTGTTGATAGTTCCAGTCAGTGGTGTCTGTATGTTCTCATGATAAACTAACTCTTGTTGTTGATAGTTCCAGTCAGTGGTGTCTGTATGTTCTCATGTCATGATAAACTAACTCTTGTTGTTGATAGTTCCAGTCAGTGGTGTCTGTATGTTCTCATGATAAACTAACTCTTGTTGTTGATAGTTCCAGTCAGTGGTGTCTGTATGTTCTCATGATAAACTAACTCTTGTTGTTGATAGTTCCAGTCAGTGGTGTCTGTATGTTCTCATGATAAACTAACTCTTGTTGTTGATAGTTCCAGTCAGTGGTGTCTGTATGTTCTCATGATAAACTAACTCTTGTTGTTGATAGTTCCAGTCAGTGGTGTCTGTATGTTCTCATGATAAACTAACTCTTGTTGTTGATAGTTCCAGTCAGTGGTGTCTGTATGTTCTCATGATAAACTAACTCTTGTTGTTGATAGTTCCAGTCAGTGGTGTCTGTATGTTCTCATGATAAACTAACTCTTGTTGTTGATAGTTCCAGTCAGTGGTGTCTGTATGTTCTCATGATAAACTAACTCTTGTTGTTGATAGTTCCAGTCACAGTCAGTGGTGTCTGTATGTTCTCATGATAAACTAACTCTTGTTGTTGATAGTTCCAGTCAGTGGTGTTGTATGTTCTCATGATAAACTAACTCTTGTTGTTGATAGTTCCAGTCAGTGGTGTCTGTATGTTCTCATGATAAAACTAACTCTTGTTTGTTGATAGTTCCAGTCAGTGGTGTCTGTATGTTCTCATGATAAACTAACTCTTGTTGTTGATAGTTCCAGTCAGTGGTGTCTGTATGTTCTCATGATAAACTAACTCTTGTTGTTGATAGTTCCAGTCAGTGGTGTCCTGTATGTTCTCATGATAAACTAACTCTTGTTGTTGATAGTTCCAGTCAGTGGTGTCTGTATGTTTCTCATGATAAACTAACTCTTGTTGTTGATAGTTCCAGTCTGTGGTGTCTGTATGTTCTCATGATAAACTAACTCTTGTTGTTGATAGTTCCAGTCAGTGGTGTCTGTATGTTCTCATGATAAACTAACTTAACTCTTGTTGTTGATAGTTCCAGTCAGTGGTGTCTGTATGTTCTCATGATAAACTAACTCTTGTTGTTGATAGTTCCAGTCAGTGGTGTCTGTATGTTCTCATGATAAACTAACTCTTGTTGTTGATAGTTCCAGTCAGTGGTGTCTGTATGTTCTCATGATAAACTAACTCTTGTTGTTGATAGTTCCAGTCAGTGGTGTCTGTATGTTCTCATGATAAACTAACTCTTGTTGTTGATAGTTCCAGTCAGTGGTGTCTGTATGTTCTCATGATAAACTAACTCTTGTTGTTGATAGTTCCAGTCAGTGGTGTCTGTATGTTCTCATGATAAACTAACTCTTGTTGTTGATAGTTCCAGTCAGTGGTGTCTGTATGTTCTCATGATAAACTAACTCTTGTTGTTGATAGTTCCAGTCAGTGGTGTCTGTATGTTCTCATGATAAACTAACTCTTGTTGTTGATAGTTCCAGTCAGGGTGTCTGTATGTTCTCATGATAAACTAACTCTTGTTGTTGATAGTTCCAGTCAGTGGTGTCTGTATGTTCTCATGATAAACTAACTCTTGTTGTTGATAGTTCCAGTCAGTGGTGTCTGTATGTTCTCATGATAAACTAACTCTTGTTGTTGATAGTTCCAGTCAGTGGTGTCTGTATGTTCTCATGATAAACTAACTCTTGTTGTTGATAGTTCCAGTCAGTGGTGTCTGTATGTTCTCATGATAAACTAACTCTTGTTGTTGATAGTTCCAGTCAGTGGTGTCTGTATGTTCTCATGATAAACTAACTCTTGTTGTTGATAGTTCCAGTCAGTGGTGTCTGTATGTTCTCATGATAAACTAACTCTTGTTGTTGATAGTTCCAGTCAGTGGTGTCTGTATGTTCTCATGATAAACTAACACTTGTTGTTGATAGTTCCAGTCAGTGGTGTCTGTATGTTCTCATGATAACTAAACTAACTCTTGTTGTTGATAGTTCCAGTCAGTGGTGTCTGTATGTTCTCATGATAAACTAACTCTTGTTGTTGATAGTTCCAGTCAGTGGTGTCTGTATGTTCTCATGATAAACTAACTCTTGTTGTTGATAGTTCCAGTCAGTGGTGTCTGTATGTTCTCATGATAAACTAACTCTTGTTGTTGATAGTTCCAGTCAGTGGTGTCTGTATGTTCTCATGATAAACTAACTCTTGTTTTTGATAGTTCCAGTCAGTGGTGTCTATATGTTCCCATGATAAACTAACTCTTGTTGTTGATAGTTCCAGTCAGTGGTGTTGTATGTTCTCATGATAAACTAACTCTTGGTGTTGATAGTTCCAGTCAGTGGTGTCTGTATGTTCTCATGATAAACTAACTCTTGTTGTTGATAGTTCCAGTCAGTGGTGTCTGTATGTTCTCATGATAAACTAACTCTTGTTGTTGATAGTTCCAGTCAGTGGTGTGTGTCTGTATGTTCTCATGATAAACTAACTCTTGTTGTTGATAGTTCCAGTCAGTGGTGTCTGTATGTTCTCATGATAAACTAACTCTTGTTGTTGATAGTTCCAGTCAGTGGTGTCTGTATGTTCTCATGATAAACTAACTCTTGTTGTTGATAGTTCCAGTCAGTGGTGTCTGTATGTTCTCATGATAAACTAACTCTTGTTGTTGATAGTTCCAGTCAGTGGTGTCTGTATGTTCTCATGATAAACTAACTCTTGTTGTTGATAGTTCCAGTCAGTGGTGTCTGTATGTTCTCATGATAAACTAACTCTTGTTGTTGATAGTTCCAGTCAGTGGTGTCTGTATGTTCTCATGATAAACTAACTCTTGTTGTTGATAGTTCCAGTCAGTGGTGTCTGTATGTTCTCATGATAAACTAACTCTTGTTGTTGATAGTTCCAGTCAGTGGTGTCTGTATGTTCTCATGATAAACTAACTCTTGTCTTGTTGTTGATAGTTCCAGTCAGTGGTGTCTGTATGTTCTCATGATAAACTAACTCTTGTTGTTGATAGTTCCAGTCAGTGGTGTCTGTATGTTCTCATGATAAACTAACTCTTGTTGTTGATAGTTCCAGTCAGTGGTGTCTGTATGTTCTCATGATAAACTAACTCTTGTTGTTGATAGTTCCAGTCAGTGGTGTCTGTATGTTCTCATGATAAACTAACTCTTGTTGTTGATAGTTCCAGTCAGTGGTGTCTGTATGTTCTCATGATAAACTAACTCTTGTTGTTGATAGTTCCAGTCAGTGGTGTCTGTATGTTCTCATGATAAACTAACTCTTGTTGTTGATAGTTCCAGTCAGTGGTGTCTGTATGTTCTCATGATAAACTAACTCTTGTTGTTGATAGTTCCAGTCAGTGGTGTCTGTATGTTCTCATGATAAACTAACTCTTGTTGTTGATAGTTCCAGTCAGTGGTGTCTGTATGTTCTCATGATATGATAAACTAACTCTTGTTGTTGATAGTTCCAGTCAGTGGTGTCTGTATGTTCTCATGATAAACTAACTCTTGTTGTTGATAGTTCCAGTCAGTGGTGTCTGTATGTTCTCATGATAAACTAACTCTTGTTGTTGATAGTTCCAGTCAGTGGTGTCTGTATGTTCTCATGATAAACTAACTCTTGTTGTTGATAGTTCCAGTCAGTGGTGTCTGTATGTTCTCATGATAAACTAACTCTTGTTGTTGATAGTTCCAGTCAGTGGTGTCTGTATGTTCTCATGATAAACTAACTCTTGTTGTTGATAGTTCCAGTCAGTGGTGTCTGTATGTTCTCATGATAAACTAACTCTTGTTGTTGATAGTTCCAGTCAGTGGTGTCTGTATGTTCCTCATGATAAACTAACTCTTGTTGTTGATAGTTCAGTCAGTGGTGTCTGTATGTTCTCATGATAAACTAACTCTTGTTGTTGATAGTTCCAGTCAGTGGTGTCTGTGTCTGTATGTTCTCATGATAAACTAACTCTTGTTGTTGATAGTTCCAGTCAGTGGTGTCTGTATGTTCTCATGATAAACTAACTCTTGTTGTTGATAGTTCCAGTCAGTGGTGTCTGTATGTTCTCATGATAAACTAACTCTTGTTGTTGATAGTTCCAGTCAGTGGTGTCTGTATGTTCTCATGATAAACTAACTCTTGTTGTTGATAGTTCCAGTCAGTGGTGTCTGTATGTTCTCATGATAAACTAACTCTTGTTGTTGATAGTTCCAGTCAGTGGTGTTGTATGTTCTCATGATAAACTAACTCTTGTTGTTGATAGTTCCAGTCAGTGGTGTCTGTATGTTCTCATGATAAACTAACTCTTGTTGTTGATAGTTCCAGTCAGTGGTGTCTGTATGTTCTCATGATAAACTAACTCTTGTGTTGATAGTTCCAGTCAGTGGTGTCTGTATGTTCTCATGATAAACTAACTCTTGTTGTTGATAGTTCGTTCCAGTCAGTGGTGTCTGTATGTTCTCACGACAAACTAACTCTTGTTGTTGATAGTTCCAGTCAGTGGTGTCTGTATGTTCTCATGATAAACTAACTCTTGTTGTTGATAGTTCCAGTCAGTGGTGTCTGTATGTTCTCATGATAAACTAACACTTGTTGTTGATAGTTCCAGTCAGTGGTGTCTGTATGTTCTCATGATAAACTAACTCTTGTTGTTGATAGTTCCAGTCAGTGGTGTCTGTATGTTCTCATGATAAACTAACTCTTGTTGTTGATAGTTCCAGTCAGTGGTGTCTGTATGTTCTCATGATAAACTAACTCTTGTTGTTGATAGTTCCAGTCAGTGGTGTCTGTATGTTCTCATGATAAACTAACTCTTGTTGTTGATAGTTCCAGTCAGTGGTGTCTGTATGTTCTCATGATAAACTAACTCTTGTTTTTGATAGTTCCAGTCAGTGGTGTCTATATGTTCCCATGATAAGATAAACTAAACTCTTGTTGTTGATAGTTCCAGTCAGTGGTGTCTGTATGTTCTCATGATAAACTAACTCTTGTTGTTGATAGTTCCAGTCAGTGGTGTCTGTATGTTCTCATGATAAACTAACTCTTGTTGTTGATAGTTCCAGTCAGTGGTGTCTGTATGTTCTCATGATAAACTAACTCTTGTTGTTGATAGTTCCAGTCAGTGGTGTCTGTATGTTCTCATGATAAACTAACTCTTGTTGTTGATAGTTCCAGTCAGTGGTGTCTGTATGTTTCTCATGATAAACTAACTCTTGTTGTTGATAGTTCCAGTCAGTGGTGTTGTATGTTCTCATGATAAACTAACTCTTGTTGTTGATAGTTCCAGTCAGTGGTGTCTGTATGTTCTCATGATAAAACTAACTCTTGTTGTTGATAGTTCCAGTCAGTGGTGTCTGTATGTTCTCATGATAAACTAACTCTTGTTGTTGATAGTTCCAGTCCAGTCAGTGGTGTCTGTATGTTCTCATGATAAACTAACTCTTGTTGTTGATAGTTCCAGTCAGTGGTGTCTGTATGTTCTCATGATAAACTAACTCTTGTTGTTGATAGTTCCAGTCAGTGGTGTCTGTATGTTCTCATGATAAACTAACTCTTGTTGTTGATAGTTCCAGTCAGTGGTGTCTGTATGTTCTCATGATAAACTAACTCTTGTTGTTGATAGTTCCAGTCAGTGGTGTCTGTATGTTCTCATGATAAACTAACTCTTGTTGTTGATAGTTCCAGTCAGTGGTGTCTGTATGTTCTCATGATAAACTAACTCTTGTTGTTGATAGTTCCAGTCAGTGGTGTCTGTATGTTCTCATGATAAACTAACTCTTGTTGTTGATAGTTCCAGTCAGTGGTGTCTGTATGTTCTCATGATAAACTAACTCTTGTTGTTGATAGTTCCAGTCAGTGGTGTCTGTATGTTCTCATGATAAACTAACTCTTGTTGTGTCTGTATGTTCTCATGATAACTAACTCATGTTGTTGATAGTTCCAGTCCAGTGGTGCTCCTGTATGTTCTCATGATAAACTAACTCTTGTTGTTGATAGTTCCAGTCAGTGTGTCCTGTATGTCTCATGATAAACTAACTCTTGTTCGTTGATAGTTCCAGTCAGTGGTGTCTGTATGTTCTCATGATAAAACTAACTCTTGTTGTTGATAGTTCCAGTCAGTGGTGTCTGTATGTTCTCATTGATAAACTAACTCTTGTTGTTGATAGTTCCAGTCAGTGGTGTCTGTATGTTCCTCATGATAAACTAACTCTT
This sequence comes from Coregonus ussuriensis, assembly GCA_031479575.1. Lineage (NCBI taxonomy): Eukaryota > Metazoa > Chordata > Actinopteri > Salmoniformes > Salmonidae > Coregonus > Coregonus ussuriensis. The sequence continues at coordinate 33,356,081 of CM062511.1, read as the reverse complement.
GTTGTTGATAGTTCCAGTCAGTGGTGTCTGTATGTTCTCATGATAAACTAACTCTTGTTGTTGATAGTTCAGTCAGTGGTGTCTGTATGTTCTCATGATAAACTAACTCTTGTTGTTGATAGTTCCAGTCAGTGGTGTCTGTATGTTCTCATGATAAACTAAACTCTTGTTGTTGATAGTTCTAACTCTTGTTGTTGATAGTTCCAGTCAGTGGTGTCTGTATGTTCTCATGATAAACTAACTCTTGTTGTTGATAGTTCCAGTCAGTGGTGTCTGTATGTTCTCATGATAAACTAACTCTTGTTGTTGATAGTTCCAGTCAGTGGTGTCTGTATGTTCTCATGATAAACTAACTCTTGTTTTTGACAGTTCCAGTCAGTGGTGTCTATATGTTCCCATTATAAACTAACTCTGTTGTTGATAGTTCCAGTCAGTGGTGTTGTATGTTCTCATGATAAACTAACTCTTGTTGTTGATAGTTCCAGTCAGTGGTGTCTGTATGTTCTCATGATAAACTAACTCTTGTTGTTGATAGTTCCAGTCAGTGGTGTCTGTATGTTCTCATGATAAACTAACTCTTGTTGTTGATAGTTCCAGTCAGTGGTGTCTGTATGTTCTCATGATAAACTAACTCTTGTTGTTGATAGTTCCAGTCAGTGGTGTCTGTATGTTCTCATGATAAGATAAACTAACTCTTGTTGTTGATAGTTCCAGTCAGTGGTGTCTGTATGTTCTCCATGATAAACTAACTCTTGTTGTTGATAGTTCCAGTCAGTGGTGTTGTATGTTCTCATGATAAACTAACTCTTGTTGTTGATAGTTCCAGTCAGTGGTGTCTGTATGTTCTCATGATAAACTAACTCTTGTTGTTGATAGTTCCAGTCAGTGGTGTCTGTATGTTCTCATGATAAACTAACTCTTGTTGTTGATAGTTCCAGTCAGTGGTGTCTGTATGTTCTCATGATAAACTAACTCTTGTTGTTGATAGTTCCAGTCAGTGGTGTCTGTATGTTCTCATGATAAACTAACTCTTGTTGTTGATAGTTCCAGTCAGTGGTGTCCTGTATGTTCTCATGATAAACTAACTCTTGTTGTTGATAGTTCCAGTCAGTGGTGTCTGTATGTTCTCATGATAAACTAACTCTTGTTGTTGATAGTTCCAGGTTGTTGATAGTTCCAGTCAGTGGCTGTCAGTATGTTCTCATGATAAACTAACTCTGTTGTTGATAGTTCCAGTCAGTGGTGTCTGTATGTTCCTCATGATAAACTAGACTCATGTTGTTGATAGTTCAGTCAGTGGTGTCTGTATGTTCTCATGATAAACTACTCTTGTTGTTGATAGTTCCAGTCAGTGGTGTCTGTATGTTCATATGATAAACTAACTCTTGTTGTTGATAGTCTCCAGTCAGTGGTGTCTGTATGTTCCTCATGATAAACCTAACTCTTGTTGTTGATAGTTCAGTCAGTGGTGTCTGTATGTTCTCATGATAAACTAACTCTTGTTGTTGATAGTTCCAGTCAGTGGTGTCTGTATGTTCTCATGATAAACTAACTCTTGTTGTTGATAGTTCCAGTCAGTGGTGTCTGTATGTTCCTCATGATAAACTAACTCTTGTTTTTGATAGTTCCAGTCAGTGGTGTCTGTATGTTCCTCATGATAAACTAAACTAACTCTTGTTGTTGATAGTTCCAGTCAGTGGTGTCTGTATGTTCTCATGATAAACTAACTCTTGTTGTTGATAGTTCCAGTCAGTGGGTGTCTGTATGTTCTCATGATAAACTAACTCTTGTTGTTGATAGTTCCAGTCAGTGGTGTCTGTATGTTCTCATGATAAACTAACTCTTGTTGTTGATAGTTCCAGTCAGTGGTGTCTGTATGTTCTCATGATAAACTAACTCTTGTTGTTGATAGTTCCAGTCAGTGGTGTCTGTATGTTCTCATGATAAACTAACTCTTGTTGTTGATAGTTCCAGTCAGTGGTGTCTGTATGTTCTCATGATAAACTAACTCTTGTTGTTGATAGTTCCAGTCAGTGGTGTCTGTATGTTCTCATGATAAACTAACTCTTGTTGTTGATAGTTCCAGTCAGTGGTGTCTGTATGTTCTCATGATAAACTAACTCTTGTTGTTGATAGTTCCAGTCCAGTCAGTGGTGTCTGTATGTTCTCATGATAAACTAACTCTTGTTGTTGATAGTTCCAGTCAGTGGTGTCTGTATGTTCTCATGATAAACTAACTCTTGTTGTTGATAGTTCCAGTCAGTGGTGTCTGTATGTTCTCATGATAAACTAACTCTTGTTGTTGATAGTTCCAGTCAGTGGTGTCTGTATGTTCTCATGATAAACTAACTCTTGTTGTTGATAGTTCCAGTCAGTGGTGTCTGTATGTTCTCATGATAAACTAACTCTTGTTGTTGATAGTTCCAGTCAGTGGTGTCTGTATGTTCTCATGATAAACTAACTCTTGTTGTTGATAGTTCCAGTCAGTGGTGTCTGTATGTTCTCATGATAAACTAACTCTTGTTGTTGATAGTTCCAGTCAGTGGTGTCTGTATGTTCTCATGATAAACTAACTCTTGTTGTTGATAGTTCCAGTCAGTGGTGTCTGTATGTTCTCATGATAAACTAACTCTTGCTTGTTGTTGATAGTTCCAGTCAGTGGTGTCTGTATGTTCTCATGATAAACTAACTCTTGTTGTTGATAGTTCCAGTCAGTGGTGTCTGTATGTTCTCATGATAAACTAACTCTTGTTGTTGATAGTTCCAGTCAGTGGTGTCTGTATGTTCTCATGATAAACTAACTCTTGTTGTTGATAGTTCCAGTCAGTGGTGTCTGTATGTTCTCATGATAAACTAACTCTTGTTGTTGATAGTTCCAGTCAGTGGTGTCTGTATGTTCTCATGATAAACTAACTCTTGTTGTTGATAGTTCCAGTCAGTGGTGTCTGTATGTTCTCATGATAAACTAACTCTTGTTGTTGATAGTTCCAGTCAGTGGTGTCTGTATGTTCTCATGATAAACTAACTCTTGTTGTTGATAGTTCCAGTCAGTGGTGTCTGTATGTTCTCATGATAAACTAACTCTTGTTGTTGATAGTTCCAGTCAGTGGTGGTGTCTGTATGTTCTCATGATAAACTAACTCTTGTTGTTGATAGTTCCAGTCAGTGGTGTCTGTATGTTCTCATGATAAACTAACTCTTGTTGTTGATAGTTCCAGTCAGTGGTGTCTGTATGTTCTCATGATAAACTAACTCTTGTTGTTGATAGTTCCAGTCAGTGGTGTCTGTATGTTCTCATGATAAACTAACTCTTGTTGTTGATAGTTCCAGTCAGTGGTGTCTGTATGTTCTCATGATAAACTAACTCTTGTTGTTGATAGTTCCAGTCAGTGGTGTCTGTATGTTCTCATGATAAACTAACTCTTGTTGTTGATAGTTCCAGTCAGTGGTGTCTGTATGTTCTCATGATAAACTAACTCTTGTTGTTGATAGTTCCAGTCAGTGGTGTCTGTATGTTCTCATGATAAACTAACTCTTGTTGTTGATAGTTCCAGTCAGTGGTGTCTGTATGTTCTCATGATAAACTAACTCTTCTCTTGTTGTTGATAGTTCCAGTCAGTGGTGTCTGTATGTTCTCATGATAAACTAACTCTTGTTGTTGATAGTTCCAGTCAGTGGTGTCTGTATGTTCTCATGATAAACTAACTCTTGTTGTTGATAGTTCCAGTCAGTGGTGTCTGTATGTTCTCATGATAAACTAACTCTTGTTGTTGATAGTTCCAGTCAGTGGTGTCTGTATGTTCTCATGATAAACTAACTCTTGTTGTTGATAGTTCCAGTCAGTGGTGTCTGTATGTTCTCATGATAAACTAACTCTTGTTGTTGATAGTTCCAGTCAGTGGTGTCTGTATGTTCTCATGATAAACTAACTCTTGTTGTTGATAGTTCCAGTCAGTGGTGTCTGTATGTTCTCATGATAAACTAACTCTTGTTGTTGATAGTTCCAGTCAGTGGTGTCTGTATGTTCTCATGATAAACTAACTCTTGTTGTTGATAGTTCCAGTCAGTGGTGTTGTCTGTATGTTCTCATGATAAACTAACTCTTGTTGTTGATAGTTCCAGTCAGTGGTGTCTGTATGTTCTCATGATAAACTAACTCTTGTTGTTGATAGTTCCAGTCAGTGGTGTCTGTATGTTCTCATGATAAACTAACTCTTGTTGTTGATAGTTCCAGTCAGTGGTGTCTGTATGTTCTCATGATAAACTAACTCTTGTTGTTGATAGTTCCAGTCAGTGGTGTCTGTATGTTCTCATGATAAACTAACTCTTGTTGTTGATAGTTCCAGTCAGTGGTGTCTGTATGTTCTCATGATAAACTAACTCTTGTTGTTGATAGTTCCAGTCAGTGGTGTCTGTATGTTCTCATGATAAACTAACTCTTGTTGTTGATAGTTCCAGTCAGTGGTGTCTGTATGTTCTCATGATAAACTAACTCTTGTTGTTGATAGTTCCAGTCAGTGGTGTCTGTATGTTCTCATGATAAACTAACTCTTGTTGTTGATAGGATAGTTCCAGTCAGTGGTGTCTGTATGTTCTCATGATAAACTAACTCTTGTTGTTGATAGTTCCAGTCAGTGGTGTCTGTATGTTCTCATGATAAACTAACTCTTGTTGTTGATAGTTCCAGTCAGTGGTGTCTGTATGTTCTCATGATAAACTAACTCTTGTTGTTGATAGTTCCAGTCAGTGGTGTCTGTATGTTCTCATGATAAACTAACTCTTGTTGTTGATAGTTCCAGTCAGTGGTGTCTGTATGTTCTCATGATAAACTAACTCTTGTTGTTGATAGTTCCAGTCAGTGGTGTCTGTATGTTCTCATGATAAACTAACTCTTGTTGTTGATAGTTCCAGTCAGTGGTGTCTGTATGTTCTCATGATAAACTAACTCTTGTTGTTGATAGTTCCAGTCAGTGGTGTCTGTATGTTCTCATGATAAACTAACTCTTGTTGTTGATAGTTCCAGTCAGTGGTGTCTGTATGTTCTCATTCATGATAAACTAACTCTTGTTGTTGATAGTTCCAGTCAGTGGTGTCTGTATGTTCTCATGATAAACTAACTCTTGTTGTTGATAGTTCCAGTCAGTGGTGTCTGTATGTTCTCATGATAAACTAACTCTTGTTGTTGATAGTTCCAGTCAGTGGTGTCTGTATGTTCTCATGATAAACTAACTCTTGTTGTTGATAGTTCCAGTCAGTGGTGTCTGTATGTTCTCATGATAAACTAACTCTTGTTGTTGATAGTTCCAGTCAGTGGTGTCTGTATGTTCTCATGATAAACTAACTCTTGTTGTTGATAGTTCCAGTCAGTGGTGTCTGTATGTTCTCATGATAAACTAACTCTTGTTGTTGATAGTTCCAGTCAGTGGTGTCTGTATGTTCTCATGATAAACTAACTCTTGTTGTTGATAGTTCCAGTCAGTGGTGTCTGTATGTTCTCATGATAAACTAACTCTTGTTGTTGATAGTTCCATTCCAGTCAGTGGTGTCTGTATGTTCTCATGATAAACTAACTCTTGTTGTTGATAGTTCCAGTCAGTGGTGTCTGTATGTTCTCATGATAAACTAACTCTTGTTGTTGATAGTTCCAGTCAGTGGTGTCTGTATGTTCTCATGATAAACTAACTCTTGTTGTTGATAGTTCCAGTCAGTGGTGTCTGTATGTTCTCATGATAAACTAACTCTTGTTGTTGATAGTTCCAGTCAGTGGTGTCTGTATGTTCTCATGATAAACTAACTCTTGTTGTTGATAGTTCCAGTCAGTGGTGTCTGTATGTTCTCATGATAAACTAACTCTTGTTGTTGATAGTTCCAGTCAGTGGTGTCTGTATGTTCTCATGATAAACTAACTCTTGTTGTTGATAGTTCCAGTCAGTGGTGTCTGTATGTTCTCATGATAAACTAACTCTTGTTGTTGATAGTTCCAGTCAGTGGTGTCTGTATGTTCTCATGATAAACTAACTCTTGTTGTTGATAGTTCCAGTCAGTGGTGTCTGTTATGTTTCTCATGATAAACTAACTCTTGTTGTTGATAGTTCCAGTCAGCTGGTGTGTATGTTCTCATGATAAACTTAACTCTTGTTGTTGAAATAAGTTCCAGTCAGTGGTGTTGTTTGTTCTCATGATAAACTAACTCTTGTTGTTGATAGTTCCAGTCAGTGGTGTCAGTATGTTTCATGATAAATCTAACTCTTTTGTGGTTGATAGTTCCAGTCAGTGGTGTCTGTGTATGTTCTCATGATAAACGAACCTCTCATGTGTTGATAGTTTCCAGTCAGTGGTGTCTGTAATGTTCTCATGATAAACTAACTCTTGTTTTTGATAGTTCCAGTCAGTGGTGTTTTCTCTTTTTAAAATATTGTTCACATGATAAACTAACTCTTGTTGTTGATAGTTCCATCAGTGGTGTTGTATGTTCTTCATGATAAACTAACTCTTGGTTTGTTGATAGTTCCAATCAGGTCAGTGGTGTCTGTATGTTCTCATGATAAACTAACTCTTGTTGTTGATAGTTCCAGTCAGTGGTGTCTGTATGTTCTCATGATAAACTAACTCTTGTTGTTGATAGTTCCAGTCAGTGGTGTCTGTATGTTCTCATGATAAACTAACTCTTGTTGTTGATAGTTCCAGTCAGTGGTGTTGTATGTTCTCATGATAAACTAACTCTTGTTGTTGATAGTTCCAGTCAGTGGTGTCTGTATGTTCTCATGATAAACTAACTCTTGTTGTTGATAGTTCCAGTCAGTGGTGTCTGTATGTTCTCATGATAAACTAACTCTTGTTGTTGATAGTTCCAGTCAGTGGTGTCTGTATGTTCTCATGATAAACTAACTCTTGTTGTTGATAGTTCCAGTCAGTGGTGTCTGTATGTTCTCATGATAAACTAACTCTTGTTGTTGATAGTTCCAGTCAGTGGTGTCTGTATGTTCTCATGATAAACTAACTCAACTCTTGTTGTTGATAGTTCCAGTCAGTGGTGTCTGTATGTTCTCATGATAAACTAACTCTTGTTGTTGATAGTTCCAGTCAGTGGTGTCTGTATGTTCTCATGATAAACTAACTCTTGTTGTTGATAGTTCCAGTCAGTGGTGTCTGTATGTTCTCATGATAAACTAACTCTTGTTGTTGATAGTTCCAGTCAGTGGTGTCTGTATGTTCTCATGATAAACTAACTCTTGTTGTTGATAGTTCCAGTCAGTGGTGTCTGTATGTTCTCATGATAAACTAACTCTTGTTGTTGATAGTTCCAGTCAGTGGTGTCTGTATGTTCTCATGATAAACTAACTCTTGTTGTTGATAGTTCCAGTCAGTGGTGTCTGTATGTTCTCATGATAAACTAACTCTTGTTGTTGATAGTTCCAGTCAGTGGTGTCTGTATGTTCTCATGATAAACTAACTCTTGTTGTTGATAGTTCCAGTCAGTGGTGTCTGTATGTTCTCATGAAATAAACTAACTCTTGTTGTTGATAGTTTTTTTTTTTTTTTTCCAGTCCACAGTGGTGTTGTATGTTCTCGCATGATAAACTACTCTTGTTTTGGGTTGATAGTTTTCCAGTCAGTGCAGTGTCATAATGTTCCCATTCACATGATAAAACTAACTCTTGTGTTGATAGTTCCAGTCAGTGGTGTCTGTATGTTCTCATGATAAACTAGAAACTCTTGTTGTTGATAGTTCCAGTCAGTGGTGTCTGTATGTTCTCACATGATAAACTAACTCTTGTTGTTTGATAGTTCCAGTCAGTGGTGTTGTATGTTCACATGATAAAAAACTAACTCTTGTTGATGATAGTTCCAGTCAGTGGTGTCTGTATGTTCTCATGATAAACTAACTCTTTTGTGTTTGATAGTTCCAGTCAGTGTGTCTGTAAATGTTCTCATGATAAAACTAACTCTATTGGGTTGTTGATAGTTCCGTCAGTGGTGTCTGTATGTTCTGTTGATATGTTTCCAGTCAGTGGTGTCTGTATGTTCTCCTGACAAACTAACTCTTGTTGTTGATAGTTCAGTCAGTGGAGTCTGTATGTTCTCATGATAACTAACTCTTGTTGTTGATAGTTCCAGTCAGTGGTGTCTGTATGTTCTCATGATAAACTAACTCTTGTTGTTGATAGTTCCAGTCAGTGGTGTCGTATGTCCTCATGATAAACTAACTCTTGTGGTTGATAGTTCCAGTCAGTGGTGTCTGTATGTTCTCATGATAAACTAACTCTTGGTGTGATAGTTCCAGTCAGTGGTGTCTGTATGTTCTCATGATAAACTAACTCTTGTTGTTGATAGTTCCAGTCAGTGGTGTCTGTATGTTCTCATGATAAACTAACTCTTGTTGTTGATAGTTCCAGTCCAGTGGTGTCTGTATGTTCTCATGATAAACTAACTCTTGTTGTTGATAGTTCCAGTCAGTGGTGTCTGTATGTTCTCATGATAAACTAACTCTACTCTTGTTGTTGATAGTTCCAGTCAGTGGTGTCTGTATGTTCTCATGATAAACTAACTCTTGTTGTTGATAGTTCCAGTCAGTGGTGTCTGTATGTTCTCATGATAAACTAACTCTTGTTGTTGATAGTTCCAGTCAGTGGTGTCTGTATGTTCTCATGATAAACTAACTCTTGTTGTTGATAGTTCCAGTCAGTGGTGTCTGTATGTTCTCATGATAAACTAACTCTTGTTGTTGATAGTTCCAGTCAGTGGTGTCTGTATGTTCTCATGATAAACTAACTCTTGTTGTTGATAGTTCCAGTCAGTGGTGTCTGTATGTTCTCATGATAAACTAACTCTTGTTGTTGATAGTTCCAGTCAGTGGTGTCTGTATGTTCTCATGATAAACTAACTCTTGTTGTTGATAGTTCCAGTCAGTGGTGTCTGTATGTTCTCATGATAAACTAACTCTTGTTGTTGATAGTTCCAGTCAGTGGTGTCTGTATTAGTTCTGTATGTTCTCATGATAAACTAACTCTTGTTGTTGATAGTTCCAGTCAGTGGTGTCTGTATGTTCTCATGATAAACTAACTCTTGTTGTTGATAGTTCCAGTCAGTGGTGTCTGTATGTTCCTCATGATAAACTAACTCTTGTTGTTGATAGTTCCAGTCAGTGGTGTCTGTATGTTCTCATGATAAACTAACTCTTGTTGTTGATAGTTCCAGTCAGTGGTGTCTGTATGTTCTCATGATAAACTAACTCTTGTTGTTGATAGTTCCAGTCAGTGGTGTCTGTATGTTCTCATGATAAACTAACTCTTGTTGTTGATAGTTCCAGTCAGTGGTGTCTGTATGTCTCATGATAAACTAACTCTTGTTGTTGATAGTTCCAGTCAGTGGTGTCTGTATGTTCTCATGATAAACTAACTCTTGTTGTTGATAGTTCCAGTCAGTGGTGTCTGTATGTTCTCATGATAAACTAACTCTTGTTGTTGATAGTTCCAGTAGTCAGTGGTGTCTGTATGTTCTCATGATAAACTAACTCTTGTTGTTGATAGTTCCAGTCAGTGGTGTCTGTATGTTCTCATGATAAACTAACTCTTGTTGTTGATAGTTCCAGTCAGTGGTGTCTGTATGTTCTCATGATAAACTAACTCTTGTTGTTGATAGTTCCAGTCAGTGGTGTCTGTATGTTCTCATGATAAACTAACTCTTGTTGTTGATAGTTCCAGTCAGTGGTGTCTGTATGTTCTCATGATAAACTAACTCTTGTTGTTGATAGTTCCAGTCAGTGGTGTCTGTATGTTCTCATGATAAACTAACTCTTGTTGTTGATAGTTCCAGTCAGTGGTGTCTGTATGTTCTCATGATAAACTAACTCTTGTTGTTGATAGTTCCAGTCAGTGGTGTCTGTATGTTCTCATGATAAACTAACTCTTGTTGTTGATAGTTCCAGTCAGTGGTGTCTGTATGTTCTCATGATAAACTAACTCTTGTCTTGTTGTTGATAGTTCCAGTCAGTGGTGTCTGTATGTTCTCATGATAAACTAACTCTTGTTGTTGATAGTTCCAGTCAGTGGTGTCTGTATGTTCTCATGATAAACTAACTCTTGTTGTTGATAGTTCCAGTCAGTGGTGTCTGTATGTTCTCATGATAAACTAACTCTTGTTGTTGATAGTTCCAGTCAGTGGTGTCTGTATGTTCTCATGATAAACTAACTCTTGTTGTTGATAGTTCCAGTCAGTGGTGTCTGTATGTCCTCATGATAAACTAACTCTTGTTGTTGATAGTTCCAGTCAGTGGTGTCTGTATGTTCTCATGATAAACTAACTCTTGTTGTTGATAGTTCCAGTCAGTGGTGTCTGTATGTCCTCATGATAAACTTACTCTTGTTGTTAACTCTGTTTTGGAAATGTCACACCTCTTTGTTGCTGAGGCTGTTTATGGCGGTCGAGGCTGAAGCGTCTAAAGATAAGTGCGTTGGTGTGAAAAGGGAAGGAGGGAGAGAGAAGAGAAGTGACAAGAGAAGTAAAGAGATGGACTGACAGGGTTGTGGTTATTCACCGCAGCTGAAGAGTGCATCTTTTTCCACCCACCATGACGTTCTGATGAACAGGGTCACTAGGTACAGAGGGAGGAGAGAGAGATGAGTGAGGGACAGAGGAGATGATCCAGTCTACTGCAGTGAAGACCTCCAAAACCACTGGAACATTTATACACCCCAAAAGGTCTCAGTGTTTAATGTGTAGTTAGATACATTTATACACCCCAACAGGTCTCAGTGTTTAATGTATAGTTAGATACATTTATTCACCCCAACAGGTCTCAGTGTTTAATGTGCAGTTAGATACATTTATACACTCCAACAGGTCTCAGTGTTTAATGTGTAGTTAGATACATTTATACACCCCAACAGGTCTCAGTGTTTAATGTGTAGTTAGATTCATTTATACACCCCAACATGCAGCCCAGTTATTATGACTGATTCAACCAGGTGTTTCACTGGTGTTTGAAGTGTTTAGAACTCTGAATGTACATCATACAGAATAGGTACGTTCCCTTACAGACTAAAATAGACCCTGCTGCAGCAGTCAACAAAGGGGGGAGATCTTGGTCTGTAAAACCTCAAACAGACACAGCCACAAATCTACTGCTCTGATAAGTCTCTATTTGGGGGGCAGAAAGAAGGAGGTACAGTGGGGGAAAAAAGTATTTAGTCAGCCACCAATTGTGCAAGTTCTCCCACTTAAAAAGATGAGAGAGGCCTGTAATTTTCATCATAGGTACACGTCAACTATGACAGACATAATGAGGAAAAAAAATCCAGAAAATCACATTGTTGGATTTTTTATGAATTTATTTGCAAATTATGGTGGAAAATAAGTATTTGGTCACCTACAAACAAGCAAGATTTCTGGCTCTCACAGACCTGTAACTTCTTCTTTAAGAGGATCCTCTGTCCTCCACTCGTTACCTGTATTAATGGCACCTGTTTGAACTTGTTATCAGTATAAAAGACACCTGTCCACAACCTCAAACAGTCACACTCCAAACTCCACTATGGCCAAGACCAAAGAGCTGTCAAAGGACACCAGAAACAAAATTGTAGACCTGCACCAGGCTGGGAAGACTGAATCTGCAATAGGTAAGCAGCTTGGTTTGAAGAAATCAACTGTGGGAGCAATTATTAGGAAATGGAAGACATACAAGACCACTGATAATCTCCCTCAATCTGGGGCTCCACGCAAGATCTCACCCCGTGGGGTCAAAATGATCACAAGAACGGTGAGCAAAAATCCCAGAACCACACGGGGGGACCTAGTGAATGACCTGCAGAGAGCTGGGACCAAAGTAACAAAGCCTACCATCAGTAACACACTACGCCGCCAGGGACTCAAATCCTGCAGTGCCAGACGTGTCCCCCTGCTTAAGCCAGTACATGTCCAGGCCCGTCTGAAGTTTGCTAGAGTGCATTTGGATGATCCAGAAGAGGATTGGGAGAATGTCATATGGTCAGATGAAACCAAAATAGAACTTTTTGGTAAAAACTCAACTCGTCGTGTTTGGAGGACAAAGAATGCTGAGTTGCATCCAAAGAACACCATTTCTACTGTGAAGCATGGGGGTGGAAACATCATGCTTTGGGCCTGTTTTTCTGCAAAGGGACCAGGACGACTGATCCGTGTAAAGGAAAGAATGAATGGGGCCATGTATCGTGAGATTTTGAGTGAAAACCTCCTTCCATCAGCAAGGGCATTGAAGATGAAACGTGGCTGGGTCTTTCAGCATGACAATGATCCCAAACACACCGCCCGGGCAACGAAGGAGTGGCTTCGTAAGAAGCATTTCAAGGTCCTGGAGTGGCCTAGCCAGTCTCCAGATCTCAACCCCATAGAAAATCTTTGGAGGGAGTTGAAAGTCCGTGTTGCCCAGCGACAGCCCCAAAACATCACTGCTCTAGAGGAGATCTGCATGGAGGAATGGGCCAAAATACCAGCAACAGTGTGTGAAAACCTTGTGAAGACTTACAGAAAACGTTTGACATGTGTCATTGCCAACAAAGGGTATATAACAAAGTATTGAGAAACTTTTGTTATTGACCAAATACTTATTTTCCACCATAATTTGCAAATAAATTCATTAAAAATCCTACAATGTGATTTTCTGGATTTTTTTCCCTCATTTTGTCTGTCATAGTTGACGTGTACCTATGATGAAAATTACAGGCCTCTCTCATCTTTTTAAGTGGGAGAACTTGCACAATTGGTGGCTGACTAAATACTTTTTTTCCCCCACTGTATATGTGAATGCGACCGTGTTTATGTACACTACCAGTCAAAAGTTTGGACACACCTACTCATTCAAGGTTTTTTCTTTATTTTTACTATTTTCTACATTGTAGAATATAATATAATATTAGTGAAGACATCTGTAGCTCAGCTGGTAGAGCACGGCGCTTGTAACGCCAGGGTAGTGGGTTCGATCCCTAGGACCACCCATACACAAAAAAATATATATATATGCACGCACTGTAAGTCGCTTTGGATAAATGGTATATTATTATTATACATCAAAACTATGAAATAACACACAAGGAATCATGTAGTAACCAAAAAAGTGTTAAACCTATAAAAATATATTTTATATTTGAGATTCTTCAAAGTAGCCACCCTTTGCCTTGATGACAGCTTTGCACACTCTTGACATTCCCTCAACCAGCTTCACCTGGAATACTTTTCCAACAGTCTTGAAGGAGTTCCCACATATGCTGAGCACTTGTTGGCTGCTTTTCCTTCACTTTGCCGTCCGACTCATCCCAAACCATCTCAATTGGGTTGAGGTCGGGGGATTGTGGAGGCCAGGTCATCTGATGCAACACTCCATCACTCTCCTTCTTGGTAAAATAGCCCTTACACAGCCTGGAGGTGTGTTGGGTCATTGTCCTGTTGAAAAACAAATGATAGTCCCACTAAGCCCAAACCAGATGGGATGGCGTATCACTGCAGAATGCTGTGGTAGCCATGCTGGTTAAGTGTGCCTTGAATTCTAAATAAATCACTGATAGTGTCACCATCAAAGCACCCCCACACCATCACACCTCCTCCTCCATGCTTCACGGTGGGAACCACACATGCGGAGATCATTCGTTCACCTACTCTGCGTCTCACAAAGACACGGCGGTTAGAACCAAAAATCTCAAATTTGGACTCATCAGACCAAATGACACATTTCCGGTCTAATGTCCATTGCTCGTGTTTCTTGGCCCAAGCAAGTCTCTTCTTATTATTGGTGTCCTTTTGCAGTGGTTTCTTTGCAGCAATTCGACCATGAAGGCCTGATTCACACAGTCTCCTCTGAACAGTTGACGTTCTTTTGGAGAGACTGGAAACCCAAATTGGTCTACACGGACAAGTTTTGGCCTGGTTTAGATCCTACCTGTCGGAAAGATATCAGTTTGTCTCTGTGAATGGTCTGTCCTCCGACAAATCAACTGTACATTTCGGTGTTCCTCAAGGTTCCGTTTTAGGACCACTATTGTTTTCACTATATATTTTACCTCTTGCGGATGTTATTCGAAAACATAATGTTAACTTTCACTGCTATGCGGATGACACACAGCTGTACATTTCAATGAAGCATGGTGAAGCCCCAAAATTGCCCTCGCTAGAAGCCTGTGTTTCAGACATAAGGAAGTGGATGGCTGAAAACTTTTTACTTTTAAACTCGGACAAAACAGAGATGCTTGTTCTAGGTCCCAAGAAACAAAGAGATCTTCTGTTAAATCTGACAATTAATCTTGATGGTTGTAAAGTCGTCTCAAATAAAACTGTGAAGGACCTAGGCGTTACTCTTGACCCTGATCTCTCTTTTGACGAACATATCAAGACTGTTTCAAGGACAGCTTTTTTCCATCTACGTAACATTGCAAAAATCAGAAATTTTCTGTCCAAAAATGATGCAGAAAAATTAATCCATGCATTTGTTACTTCTAGGTTAGACTACTGCAATGCTCTATTTTCCGGCTACCCGGATAAAGCACTAAATAAACTTCAGTTAGTGCTAAATACGGCTGCTAGAATCCTGACTAGAACCAAGAAATTTGATCATATTACTCCAGTGCTAGCTTCCCTACACTGGCTTCCTGTTAAGGCAAGGGCTGATTTCAAGGTTTTACTGTTAACCTATAAAGCGTTACATGGGCTTGCTCCTACCTATCTTTCCGAGTTGGTCCTGCCGTACATACCAATACGTACGCTACGGTCACAAGACGCAGGCCTCCTAATTGTCCCTAGAATTTCTAAGCAAACAGCGGGAGGCAGGGCTTTCTCCTATAGATCTCCATTTTTATGGAACAGTCTGCCTACCCATGTGAGAGACGCAGACTCGGTCTCAACCTTTAAGTCTTTACTGAAGACTTATCTCTTCAGTAGGTCATATGATTGAGTGTAGTCTGGCCCAGGAGTGTGAAGGTGAACGGAAAGGCTGGAGCAACGAACAGCCCTTGCTGTCTCTGCCAGGCCGGTTCCCCTCTCCACTGGGGTTCTCTGCCTCTAACCTTGTTGCAGGGGCTGAGTCACTGGCTTGCTGGTGCTCTTTCATGCCGTCCCTGGGAGGGGTGCGTCACTTGAGTGGGTTGAGTTACTGACGTGATCTTCCTGTCTGGGTTGGCGCCCCCCCCCTTGGTTTGTGCTGTGGTGGAGACCTCTGTGGGCTATACTCGGCCTTGTCTCAGGATTGTAAGTTGGTGGTTGGGGATATCCCTCTAGTGGTGCGGGGGCTGTGCTTTGGCGGAGTGGGTGGGGTTATATCCTTCCTGTTTGGCCCTGTCCGGGGGTTTCTTCGGATGGGGCCACAGTGTCTCCGGACCGCTCCTGTCTCAGCCTCCAGTATTTATGCTGCAGTAGTTTATGTGTCGGGGGGCTGGGGTTAGTTGGTTATACCTGGAGTACTTCTCCTGTCTTATCCAGTGTCCTGTGTGAATTTAAGTATGCTCTCTCTAATTCTCTCGTTCTCTCTTTCTCTCTGAGAACCTGAGCCCTAGGACCATACGTCAGGACTACCGGGCATGATGACACCTTGCTGTCCCCAGTCCGCCTGGCCTTGCTGCTATTCCAGTTTCAACTGTTCTGCCTGCGGCTACGAAACCCCTACCTGTCCCAGACCTGCTGTTTTCAACTCTTAATGATCGGCTATGAAAAGCCAACTGAGAGACCTGAGCCCTAGGACCATACGTCGGGACTACCGGCCGTGGTGACTCCTTGCTGTCCCCAGTCCGCCTGGCCTTGCTGCTATTCCAGTTTCAACTGTTCTGCCTGCGGTTATGGAACCCCTACCTGTCCCAGACCTGCTGTTTTCAACTCTTAATGATCGGCTATGAAAAGCCAACTGAGATTTATTCCTGATTATTATTTGACCATGCTTGTCACTTATGAACATTTTTGAACATCTTGGCATGGTTCTGTTATAATCTCCACCCGGCACAGCCAGAAGAGGACTGGCCACCCCTCATAGCCTGGTTCCTCTCTAGGTTTCTTCCTAGGTTTTGCCTTTCTAGGGAGTTTTTCCTAGCCACCGTGCTTCTACACCTGCATTACTAGCTGTTTGGGGTTTTAGGCTGGGTTTCTGTACAGCACTTCGAGATATTAGCTGATGTAAGAAGGGCTATATAAAATAAAATTGATTGATTGATTGATTGAAATGTGTCTGTTACTGTTAACTCTGTGAGGCATTTATTTATTACATTTATTTGGGCTGCAATTTCTGATGCTGGTAACTCTAATGAACTTATCCTCTTGTTTGAGCTGTTCTTGCCATAATATGGACTTGGTCTTTTACCAAATAGGGCTATCTTCTGTATACCACCCTTACCTTGTCACAACACAACTGATTGGCTCAAACGCATTAAAAAGGAAAGAAATTCCACAACTTTTAACAAGGCACACTTGTTACAGTTTTTTACAATCACTTTGGCACTAATTTCAGAACCTTGACGTCATTTTTCAAAACTCTAGACACAAAACTCAAAACGGTCATTACTTGTAACACAGGCTGTCCAATGTTCAAAACATTGCATTGTGCATTCATATCTTTAAAGAAATCTTGCACTTGCACAATCATTGGTTCAAAAAACAAATGTATTGTGAAATACCAATGAAACGTTAATTTAGATCGTCCACACACAAGCAACCGATAGTTTCACTGTGTCATTGTTCGTACGATCATTAAATATTGTAGTACAAAATAGGTGATACATGTTTCATTATGGTACTACATGTAAATACATCCCTGTAAAAGTACTGCAGTAGTAGAGAGAATACTACAGACACAGTGGAATCATTTAACAAAATCTGAAATATATTGATGAAAAACAATACAGTACTGTAAAACATCAAATGCAGTGTTCCTCAACTTGCTTGCTTGTACTGTAAAAAGCAAAACATAGGAGTGATTACTGTACTTCTACATTTTCATCAACTCTGTCTTGTGGTTTTGGCCACAGGTTCTCATCTACATCACAATGGATGTTTTCATTAGCCAAACATCTTGGAAAAAACCTTTGGCCATGGCGATTCCAGGCCTGACACTGGTCTGCCGTGATGTCATTGCAGGCTCTGTCGTAGCTGGCCGTGACCGGGAGACCCATGGGGCGGCGCACAATTGGCCCAGCGTCGTCCAGGGTAGGGGAGGGAATGGCCGGCAGGGACGTAGCTCAGTTGGTAGAGCATGGTGTTTGCAACGCCAGGGTTGTGGGTTCGATTCCCACGGGGGGCCAGTATGAAAAAAATAAAAAATAATGTATGCACTCACTAACTGTAAGTAGCTCTGGATAAGAGCGTCTGCTAAATGACAAAAAATGTAAATGTAAAATGCGTCATCCATGGCCTGGAGAAGAGTGACTTATTCATGAGGGCGCCTATCATAAACCTTCCATCTCCATGTGGAGAAAAATTCCTCAATCGGGTTAAGGAAAGGAGAGTATGGGGATAAATACAGGGTGGTCAATTGTGCATGGGCCTGAAACCATGCTTGCACCATATGAGCATGGTGGAACCTGACATTATCCCACACAATGACATAGGTCACGCCACCAGCTCTACAGGCCTGATCGAGCTCATCAAGGAAGGTTACAAGGGGACCATAGAAACGGTGTCTGATAAAGAATGATGATGAAATATTACATCCATAGATAATGTAGTCTAATTGGTTCATGCTCCACGCTAATTGGTGACAATGCATCTCGTTACTTTGAAACTTTCATGATCTAAACATGGAATATTGTTTGTCTGTTTCCATACAACTATGCATTAAGAGCAATGCAACAGTTACTTATCATTTTGAGCAGTTGTATCAATTGATAGTTGGATAATTGTAATGAAATGAATAGACACTCATCTGAAATGTAATGTGTGAATTGCCTTTTGAAATAGTAGTACTTTGATGTTAAGTTGTGTCATATTGAACAGGTGACTTTTGTTAAATGAACAAATGATCTTAGTTTTATGTGTATTGTATCCAAGTAATTGAAAAAAGTGTTAGAGTTTAGAAAAATGTGCATTTTGATCATTGGTTGTGAGTTTTGTGTCTAGAGTTTTGAAAAATGACGTCAAGGTTCTGAAATTAGTGCCAAAGTGATTGTAAAAAACTGTAATTGAAATACATTCCAGGTGACTACCTCATGAAGCTGGTTGAGAGAATGCCAAGAGTGTTGCAAAGCTGTCATCAAGGCAAAGGGTGGCTATTTGAAGAATCTCAAATATAAAATATTTGTTTAACACTTTTTTGTTTACTACATGATTCCATATGTGTTATTTCATAGTTTTCATGTCTTCACTATTATTCTACAATGTAGAAAATAGTAAAAAATAAAGAAAAACCCTTGAATGAGTAGGTGTGTCCAAACGTTTGACTGGTACAGTATGTCTGCATCTATATATGATTGCATATGTGTGTGTGTGTCTGTGTGTGTGTGTATGTGTGTGTGTGTGTGTGTCTGTGTGTGTGTGTGTGTGTATGTGTGTGTGTGTGTATGTGTCTGTGTGTGTGTGTGTGTATATGTGTGTGTGTGTATGTGTGTTTGTGTGTGTGTGTGTGTCTGTGTGTGTGTCTGTGTCTGTGTCTGTGTGTGTGTCTGTGTCTGTGTGTGTGTCTGTGTCTGTGTCTGTGTCTGTGTCTGTGTCTGTGTCTGTGTGTGTGTGTGTGTGTGTGTGTGTCTGTGTGTGTGTGTGTCTGTGTGTGTGTGTACGTGTGTGTGTGTACGTGTGTGTGTGTGTGTGTCTGTGTCTGTGTGTGTCTGTGTGTGTGTGTGTGTGTGTGTGTGTCTGTGTGTGTGTGTGTGTGTGTGTGTGTGTGTGTGTGTCTGTGTGTGTGTCTGTGTCTGTGTGTGTCTGTGTGTGTGTGTGTGTGTGTGTGTGTGTGTGTGTGTGTGTGTGTGTGTGTCTGTGTCTGTGTCTGTGTCTGTGTGTGTGTGTGTGTGTGTGTGTGTCTGTGTCTGTGTGTGTGTGTGTGTGTGTGTGTCTGTGTGTCTGTGTGTGTGTGTGTCTGTGTGTGTGTGTGTCGTGTGTGTGTGTGTCGTGTGTGTGTGTGTGTGTGTCTGTGTCTGTGTCTGTGTGTGTCTGTGTGTGTGTGTGTGTCTGTGTGTGTGTCTGTGTCTGTGTGTGTGTGTGCTGTGTGTGTGTGTGTGTGTGTGTGTGTGTGTGTCTGTGTGTGTGTGTGTGTGTGTGTGTGTGTGTGTGTGTGTGTGTGTGTGTGTGTGTGTGTGTGTGTGTGTGTGTCTGTGTGTGTGTGTGTGTGTGTGTGTGTGTGTGTGTGTGTGTGTGTGTGTGTGTGTGTGTGTGTGTGTGTGTGTGTGTGTGTGTGTGTGTGTGTGTGACAGAGGGACAGAGGTGTTTAACCATGGGTGATGTTGTTCACATATAGCTACAACCTCAAACAGACACAGATCTACTGCTCTGATAAGTCTCTATATGTGTGTGGGGGACAGCCTCTATTTTTACTAATGCTCTCAGCTGTAACGACATTTCATTTGGTGACTTTGGGTGTTTTGAGCATCATGCTATACTGTTTAAATGTCAGCCATCCGTGCTGGTCATAACCCTGTATAGGCCACCAAAGCACTGCCCCACTTTCTTTACTGATCTATCTGAACTATTGTATATTGTCCTTGAGAACTATGATACAATCATATGTCATAACCCTGTATATTTGCTAATTCATGACAATCACAACATGCTACATCATTCATAACAATCACAATATGCTACATCATTCATAACAAACACAACATGCTACATCATTCATAACAAACACAATATGCTACATCATTCATAACAAACATAACATGCTACATCATTCATAACAAACACAACATGCTACATCATTCATAACAAGCACAACATGCTACATCATTCATAACAAACATAACATGCTACATCATTCATAACAAACACAACATGCTACATCATTCATAACAAAGCCAACATGCTACATCATTCATAACAAACACAACATGCTACATCATTCATAACAAACACTACATGCTACATCATTCATGACATATACAACATGCTACATCATTCATAACAAACACTACATGCTACATCATTCATAACAAACACAACATGCTACATCATTCATAACAATCACAACATGCTACATCATTCATAACAAACACAACATGCTACATCATTCATAACAATCACACCATGCTACATCATTCATAACAAACATAACATGCTACATCATTCATAACACAACATGCTACATCATTCATAACAATCACAACATGCTACATCATTCATAACAATCACAACATGCTACATCATTCATAACAAACATAACATGCTACATCATTCATAACACAACATGCTACATCATTCATAACAATCACAACATGCTACATCATTCATAACAATCACAACATGCTACATCATTCATAACAAACACAACATGCTACATCATTCATAACACAACATGCTACATCATTCATAACAATCACAACATGCTACATCATTCATAACAATCACAACATGCTACATCATTCATAACAAACACAACATGCTACATCATTCATAACAAGCACAACATGCTACATCATTCATAACAATCACAACATGCTACATCATTCATAACAATCACAACATGCTACATCATTCATAACAATCACAACATGCTACATCATTCATAACAAAGACACCATGCTACATCATTCATAACAAACACTACATGCTACATCATTCATGACATATACAACATGCTACATCATTCATAACAAACACTACATGCTACATCATTCATAACAAACATAACATGCTACATCATTCATAACAATCACAACATGCTACATCATTCATAACAAACGCAACATGCTACATCATTCATGACATATACAACATGCTACATCATTCATAACAATCACAACATGCTACATCATTCATAACAAACGCAACATGCTACATCATTCACAACAATCACAACATGCTACATCATTCACAACAATCACAACATGCTACATCATTCACAACAATCACAACATGCTACATCATTCATAACAAGCACAACATGCTACATCATTCATAACAATCACAACATGCTACATCATTCATGACATATACAACATGCTACATCATTCATAACAAACACTACTTGCTACATCATTCATAACAAACATAACATGCTACATCATTCATAACAATCACAACATGCTACATCATTCATAACAATCACAACATGCTACATCATTCATAACAAACACAATATGCTACATCATTCATAACAAGCACAACATGCTACATCATTCATAATACAACATGCTACATCATTCATAACAATCACAACATGCTACATCATTCATACAAACACAACATGCTACATCATTCATAACATAACATGCTACATCATTCATAACAATCACAACATGCTACATTTCATAACAATCACAACATGCTACATCATTCATAACACAACATGCTACATCATTCATAACAAGCACAACATGCTACATCATTCATAACAATCACAACATGCTACATCATTCATAACAATCACAACATGCTACATCATTCATAACAATCACAACATGCTACATCATTCATAACAATCACAACATGCTACATCATTCATAACAAACACAACATGCTACATCATTCATAACAAGCACAACATGCTACATCATTCATAACAATCACAACATGCTACATCATTCATAACAAACACAACATGCTACATCATTCATAACAATCACAACATGCTACATCATTCATAACAAGCACAACATGCTACATCATTCATAACAAACACAACATGCTACATCATTCATAACATAGACTGTTAGATTGCCTGATCTAAGAGAAGATGAATGAAGATGTGAATGAGGATTTTATTTATTTATTTAACCAGGTAAGCCAGTTGAGAACAAGTTCTCATTTACAACTGCGACCTGGCCAAGATAAAGCAAAGCAGTGCGATAAAAACAACAACACAGAGTTACATATGGGGTAAAACAAAACAAAGTCAAAAATACAACAGAAATAAATATATATACAGTGTGTGCAAATGTAGCAAGTTATGGAGGTAAGGCAATAAATAGGCCATATTGCAAAATAATTACAATTAGTATTAACACTGGAATGATAGATGTGCAAGAGATGATGTGCAAATAAAGATACTGGGGTACAAATGAGCAAAATAAATAACAATATAGGGATGAGGTAGTTGGGTGGGCTAATTTCAGATGGGCTGTGTACAGGTGCAGTGATCGGTAAGCTGCTCTGACAACTGATGCTTAAAGTTAGTGAGGGAGATAAGTGTCTCCAGCTTCAGAGATTTTTGCAATTCGTTCCAGTCATTGGCAGCAGAGAACTGGAAGGAATGGCGGCCAAAGGAGGTGTTGGCTTTGGGGAATGACCAGTGAGATATACCTGCTGGAGCGCATACTATGGGTGGGTGTTGCTATGGTGACCAATGAGCTAAGATAAGGCGGGGATTTGCCTAGCAGTGATTTATAGATGGCCTGGAGCCAGTGGGTTTGGCGACGAATATGTAGTGAGGACCAGCCAACAAGAGCGTACAGGTCACAGTGGTGGGTAGTATATGGGGCTTTGGAGACAAAATGGATGGCACTGTGATAGACTACATCCAATTTGCTGAGTAGAGTGTTGGAGGCTATTTTGTAAATGACATCGCCGAAGTCAAGGATCGGTAGGATAGTCAGTTTTACGAGGGCATGTTTGGCAGCATGAGTGAAGGAGGCTTTGTTGCGAAATAGGAAACCGATTCTAGATTTAACTTTGGATTGGAGATTCTTAATGTGAGTCTGGAAGGAGAGTTTACAGTCTAACCAGACACCTAGATATTTGTAGTTGTCCACATACTCTAGGTCAGACCCGTCGAGAGTAGTGATTCTAGTCGGGTGGGCGGGTGCAAGCAGCGTTCGGTTGAAGAGCATGCATTTAGTTTTACTAGTGTTTAAGAGCAGTTGGAGGCTACTGAAGGAGTGTTGTATGGCATTGAAGCTCGTTTGGAGGTTTGTTAACACAGTGTCCAATGAAGGGCCAGATGTATACAAAATGGTGTCGTCTGCGTAGAGGTGGATCTGAGAGTCACCAGCAGCAAGAGCGACGTCATTGATATACACAGAGAAAAGAGTCGGCCCAAGAATTGAACCCTGTGGCACCCCCATAGAGACTGCCATAGGTCCAGACAACAGGCCCTCCGATTTGACACATTGAACTCTATCAGAGAAGTAGTTGGTGAACCAGGCGAGGCAGTCATTTGAGAAACCAAGGCTATTTAGTCTGCCAATAAGAATGCGGTGGTTGATAGAGTCGAAAGCCTTGGCCAGGTCAATGAAAACGGCTGCACAGTACTGTCTATTATCGATCGCGGTTATAATATCGTTTAGGACCTTGAGCGTGGCTGAAGTGCACCCATGACCAGCTCGGAAACCGGATTGCATAGCGGAGAAGGTACGGTGGGATTCGAAATGGTCGGTGATCTGTTTGTTAACTTGGCTTTCAAATACTTTTGAAAGGCAGGGCAGGATGGATATAGGTCTGTAACAGTTTGGATCTAGAGTGTCACCCCCTTTGAAGAGGGGGATGACCGCGGCAGCTTTCCAATCTCTGGGGATCTCAGACGTTACGAAAGAGAGGTTGAACAGGCTAGTAATAGGGTTTGCGACAATTTCGGCGGCTAGTTTTAGAAAGAAAGGTAGGTCCAGGCCTCCCTCTTTTTCTGGAGTTAGGGTTAGACATGAAATTAGTGTTAGAGTTGAAGTTAGGGTTAAGAATTAGGTTAGGGTTAGAGTTGAAGTTGGGGTTAGGATTGAAGTTAGGGTTAGGGTTAAAGTTAGGGTTAGGGTTGATGCTAGGGTTTGAAGTTAGGTTTGAAGTTAGGGTCCGTTTTGAAGTTAGAGTTGAAGTTAGGGTTAGGGTTAAGGTTAGGGTTGAAGTTAGGGTTAGGTTCTAGGGTTAGGGTTAGGGTTAGTAATACAGTGTAAAGTAGAACTGGACCTACCTCAGTCTATACATTACGTCCCTGGGTCCAGGTCCAGCTCTACCTAAAGGACACACAGATTTAATTTGTTAAAGTGGCAATATGTAACTTTTTGGGCGACCATTTCTGCATAGGGCAACTTTAACTCTAAATGACTACCGATACAATAGGACACAGTAGGAATAAAATCCTCTTATCTCTGATGGGTGGTGCTGAGCCCACTGGAACAAAATGGCTGCCATGATCACTACTTTTCATCCTCATTATAGAGTCTGACCTGTATCTCTGTCTGTCTGTCTGTCTGTCTGAGTAGACCGGATCTGGAACGACCTTCTGACCTGTATCTCTGTCTGTCTGTCTGTCTGTCTGTCTGTCTGTCTGTCTGTCTGTCTGTCTGTCTGTCTGTCTGTCTGTCTGTCTGTCTGTCTGTCTGTCTGTCTGTCTGTCTGTCTGAGTAGACAGGATCTGGAACGACCTTCTGACCTGTATCTCTGTCTGTCTGTCTGTCTGTCTGTCTGTCTGTCTGTCTGTCTGTCTGTATCTCTGTCTGTCTGTCTGTCTGTCTGTCTGTCTGTCTGTCTGTCTGTCTGTCTGTCTGACTGAGTAGACAGGATCTGGAACGACCTTCTGACCTGTATCTCTGTCTGTCTGTCTGTCTGTCTGTCTGTCTGTCTGTCTGTCTGTCTGTCTGTCTGTCTGTCTGTCTGTCTGTCTGTCTGTCTGTCTGTCTGTCTGTCTGTCTGAGTAGACAGGATCTGGAACGACCTTCTGACCTGTATCTCTGTCTGTCTGTCTGTCTGTCTGTCTGTCTGTCTGTCTGTCTGTCTGTCTGTCTGTCTGTCTGTCTGTCTGTCTGTCTGTCTGTCTGTCTGACTGAGTAGACAGGATCTGGAACGACATTCTGACCTGTATCTCTGTCTGTCTGTCTGTCTGTCTGTCTGTCTGTCTGTCTGTCTGTCTGTCTGTCTGTCTGTCTGTCTGTCTGTCTGTCTGTCTGTCTGTCTGTCTGTCTGTCTGAGTAGACAGGATCTGGAACGACATTCTGACCTGTATCTCTGTCTGTCTGTCTTCACTGCTGAGTAGACAGGGTCTGGAACGACCTTCTCTGAAAGAAACACATAAACAGGTTACAACTAGTGACATGTTGAAACACTGTAAAAACATATTATTTACTTCAGAAAGATGAGGGGAGTATTGTTGGTCTGTCCCTTCTCCTACCTCTCCTCCTGTTGTGTTGTCTTTTCTCTGTGTGGTTGATGTCAGCATAGATCACATCACCTGGACCGGATCCACCTGGAACTAAACACAGGAGAGAGAGGATATTAACACAGACTGGACTGGATCCACCTGGAACTAAACACAGGAGAGAGAGGATATTAACACAGACTGGACCAGATCCAATTGGAACTAAACACAGGAGAGAGAGGATATTAACACAGACTGGACCAGATCCACCTGGAACTAAACACAGGAGAGAGAGGATATTAACACAGACTGGACCAGATCCAATTGGAACTAAACACAGGAGAGAGAGGATATCAACACAGACTGGACTGGATCCACCTGGAACTAAACACAGGAGAGAGAGAGGATATTAACACAGACTGGACCAGATCCACCTGGAACTAAACACAGGAGAGAGAGAGGATATTAACACAGACTGGACTGGATCCACCTGGAACTAAACACAGGAGAGAGAGGATATTAACACAGACTGGACTGGATCCACCTGGAACTAAACACAGGAGAGAGAGAGGATATTAACACAGACTGGACTGGATCCACCTGGAACTAAACACAGGAGAGAGATGATATTAACACAGACTGGACTGGATCCACCTGGAACTAAACACAGGAGAGAGAGAGGATATTAACACAGACTGGACTGGATCCACCTGGAACTAAACACAGGAGAGAGAGAGGATATTAACACAGACTGGACTGGATCCACCTGGAACTAAACACAGGAGAGAGAGGATATTAACACAGACTGGACTGGATCCACCTGGAACTAAACACAGGAGAGAGAGAGGATATTAACACAGACTGGACCAGATCCACCTGGAACTAAACACAGGAGAGAGAGAGGATATTAACACAGACTGGACTGGATCCACCTGGAACTAAACACAGGAGAGAGAGAGGATATTAACACAGACTGGACTGGATCCACCTGGAACTAAACACAGGAGAGAGAGAGGATAGTCATATTAACACAGACTGGACCAGTATTATAGTACCTGTGGTGTTGAATACTCATAATACATGAGCTGTATCTTATAGTGTTATACAGTATTATAGTACCTGTGGTGTTGGAGGTCTTCACTGCAGAGTAGACTGGATCATCTCCTGGAGACTTCTCTGGAGGAGACGAGACAATGGGTTAAAAACATAAACACATTGTACTGTGTGTGTGTATGTGTGTGTGTGTGTGTGTGTGTGTGTGTGTGTGTGTGTGTGTGTGTGTGTGTGTGTGTGTGTGTGTGTGAGAGTGTACCTCTCCTTCTCCTGGGTTCTGGGTCCAGTGTGATTCTAACGTCAGCATACGTAACATCTCTGGGTTCAGCTGCTACATCATCTTTGTTCCTCTTGCAGAACAGGACCAGTAGAATGATCAGAGAGATGGAGAGAGCAGCCACCAACCCAGACACAGACAGAGGGAGGAGGAGAGAGGGAGGGGGGAGGAGGAGAGAGGGAGGGGAGGCAGAGCCCCTATCTTCACAAACACAAGAGGAAACAACACAGTAAATAGTTATTTTCAAACTGTAATCTGATTAATATTATCTTAGACATATTTATTACTTCTAATGACCAAGCAGTTGGCAGATTAATATTATTTTAGACATAATGGTGGGGTGGGGCACTTGGCAGAGATTATAAGAACACAGGTTATTATGAATATAATGTCTCACCTGTCACAGTCATCCAGCTCTCTGGTGATTCTCCTTCAGAGTTGGTACACTTGTAGAGTCCTTCATCTGACTTGGATACTGCAGGGATGGTCATCTCTCCTGTAGTCTCAGTCCTGATGAGGGATCCATCTTTGTAGAAATCAGCTGTGGGGTTAGAGGGAGTTCCCTGATATCTGCAGCGCAGAGTCACTGAATCTCCCTCAGTCACAGGAAGGGCAGGGATCTCCAGGATCACAGCACCAGCTGTATATAATATATAAACATCATATATAAACAGGTCTCTCCAGGATCACAGCACCAGCTGTATATAATATATAAACATCATATATAAACAGGTCTCTCCAGGATCACAGCACCAGCTGTAAATAATATATAAACATCATATATAAACAGGTCTCTCCAGGATCACAGCACCAGCTGTATATAATATATAAACATCATATATAAACAGGGCTCTCCAGGATCACAGCACCAGCTGTATATAATATATAAACATCATATATAAACAGGTCTCTCCAGGATCACAGCACCAGCTGTATATAATATATAAACATCATATATAAACAGGTCTCTCCAGGATCACAGCACCAGCTGTATATAATATATAAACAGGTCTCTCCAGGATCACAGCACCAGCTGTATATAATATATAAACATCATATATAAACAGGGCTCTCCAGGATCACAGCACCATCTGTATATAATATATAAACAGGTCTCTCCAGGATCACAGCACCAGCTGTATATAATATATAAACATCATATATAAACAGGTCTCTCCAGGATCACAGCACCAGCTGTATATAATATATAAACATCATATATAAACAGGTCTCTCCAGGATCACAGCACCAGCTGTATATAATATATAAACATCATATATAAACAGGTCTCTCCAGGATCACAGCACCAGCTGTATATAATATATAAACATCATATATAAACAGGTCTCTACAGGATCACAGCACCAGCTGTATATAATATATAAACATAATATATAAACAGGTCTCTCCAGGATCACAGCACCAGCTGTATATAATATATAAACATCATATATAAACAGGTCTCTCCAGGATCACAGCACCAGCTGTACATAATATATAAACATCATATATACAGTGGGGGAAAAAAGTATTTAGTCAGCCACCAATTGTGCAAGTTCTCCCACTTAAAAAGATGAGAGAGGCCTGTAATTTTCATTATAGGTACACGTCAACTATGACAGACAAATTGAGGAAAAAAAATCCAGAAAATCACATTGTAGGATTTTTAATGAATTTATTTGCAAATTATGGTGGAAAATAAGTATTTGGTCACCTACAAACAAGCAAGATTTCTGGCTCTCACAGACCTGTAACTTCTTCTTTAAGAGGCTCCTCTGTCCTCCACTCGTTACCTGTATTAATGGCACCTGTTTGAACTTGTTATCAGTATAAAAGACACCTGTCCACAACCTCAAACAGTCACACTCCAAACTCCACTATGGCCAAGACCAAAGAGCTGTCAAAGGACACCAGAAACAAAATTGTAGACCTGCACCAGGCTGGGAAGACTGAATCTGCAATAGGTAAGCAGCTTGGTTTGAAGAAATCAACTGTGGGAGCAATTATTAGGAAATGGAAGACATACAAGACCACTGATAATCTCCCTCGATCTGGGGCTCCACGCAAGATCTCACCCCGTGGGGTCAAAATGATCACAAGAACGGTGAGCAAAAAACCCAGAACCACACGGGGGGACCTAGTGAATGACCTGCAGAGAGCTGGGACCAAAGTAACAAAGCCTACCATCAGTAACACACTACGCCGCCAGGGACTCAAATCCTGCAGTGCGAGACGTGTCCCCCTGCTTAAGCCAGTACATGTCCAGGCCCGTCTGAAGTTTGCTAGAGTGCATTTGGATGATCCAGAAGAGGATTGGGAGAATGTCATATGGTCAGATGAAACCAAAATAGAACTTTTTGGTAAAAACTCAACTCGTCGTGTTTGGAGGACAAAGAATGCTGAGTTGCATCCAAAGAACACCATACCTACTGTGAAGCATGGGGGTGGAAACATCATGCTTTGGGGCTGTTATTCTGCAAAGGGACCAGGACGACTGATCCGTGTAAAGGAAAGAATGAATGGGGCCATGTATCGTGAGATTTTGAGTGAAAACCTCCTTCCATCAGCAAGGGCATTGAAGATGAAACGTGGCTGGGTCTTTCAGCATGACAATGATCCCAAACACACCGCCCGGGCAACGAAGGAGTGGCTTCGTAAGAAGCATTTCAAGGTCCTGGAGTGGCCTAGCCAGTCTCCAGATCTCAACCCCATAGAAAATCTTTGGAGGGAGTTGAAAGTCCGTGTTGCCCAGCGACAGCCCCAAAACATCACTGCTCTAGAGGAGATCTGCATGGAGGAATGGGCCAAAATACCAGCAACAGTGTGTGAAAACCTTGTGAAGACTTACAGAAAACGTTTGACATGTGTCATTGCCAACAAAGGGTATATAACAAAGTATTGAGAAACTTTTGTTATTGACCAAATACTTATTTTCCACCATAATTTGCAAATAAATTCATTAAAAATCCTACAATGTGATTTTCTGGAGAAAAAAAATCTAATTTCGTCTGTCATAGTTGACGTATACCTATGATGAAAATTGCAGGTCTCTCTCATCTTTTTAAGTGGGAGAACTTGCACAATTGGTGGCTGACTAAATACTTTCTTTCCCCACTGTAAACAGGGCTCTCCAGGATCACAGCACCAGCTGTATATAATATATAAACATCATATATAAACAGGTCTCTCCAGGATCACAGCACCAGCTGTATATAATATATAAACATCATATATAAACAGGTCTCTCCAGGATCACAGCACCAGCTGTATATAATATATAAATATCATATATAAACAGGGCTCTCCAGGATCACAGCACCAGCTGTATATAATATATAAACAGGTCTCTCCAGGATCACAGCACCAGCTGTATATAATATATAAACATCATATATAAACAGGTCTCTCCAGGATCCCAGCACCAGCTGTATATAATATATAAACATCATATATAAACAGGTCTCTCCAGGATCACAGCACCAGCTGTATATAATATATAAACATCATATATAAACAGGTCTCTCCAGGATCACAGCACCAGCTGTATATAATATATAAACATCATATATAAACAGGGCTCTCCAGGATCACAGCACCAGCTGTATATAATATATAAACAGGTTTCTCCAGGATCACAGCACCAGCTGTATATAATATATAAACATCATATATAAACAGGTCTCTCCAGGATCACAGCACCAGCTGTATATAATATATAAACATCATATATAAACAGGTCTCTCCAGGATCACAGCACCAGCTGTATATAATATATAAACATCATATATAAACAGGTCTCTCCAGGATCACAGCACCAGCTGTATATAATATATAAACATCATATATAAACAGGTGTCTCCAGGATCACAGCACCAGCTGTATATAATATATAAACATCATATATAAACATAACATCAGCTATCTGAAACCAGATGAACCACTAAACACTATAATGTTAGTAGATGGTGTTTGTGGACATACCATGTACTGTGATGTTGACAGCATTGCTGTGTTCTCCAGACCCAGACTCACACCAGTACACTCCACTGTCTGATGATATTAGTGACACGTTACATGAAGACCCTTGTTGTTTTCCCCAGTCAGTATTACACTCTGAAAGGATTCCTCTCTCTGGGTTCCTCACCACTCTCCATCCAGCAGAGTTCCCCTGAACCTCACAGCTCAGAGAGACAGACTCATATTCAAAGAACTGAGATCTGTCAGGACTGACAACCAGAGAGGCTGGAAGAGAGAGATCTGAGAGTAAGAGAGAGAGAAAGAGAGAGAGAATGGAGAGAGAGAGAGAGAAAGAGAGAGAGAGAGAGAGAGAAAGAGAGCGTTATTAACAGAGCAAGTAGGTCATGAGAAGATGAGCTCCTGAATCTTTCAGCATTTTTTTTTTTTTTTTGTAAAAACAAAATACAAGGACATATACAACTATACATGTAATCATATATATGTATATTATGTATATTATATTCAACTGTACAGGATACTACCCTCCACAACATAACCTTCACTCCAAATCAAAACTTGAAACCAACTAACAAGATTTTGGACAAAATTACCTGGAAGGGCTAGACCAGGGGTGTCAAACTCATTTTAGGAAAATCTATTCCCAAGTGGGCCGGACCGGAAAAATCATGGTATATATAACTTAAAAACAACAACTTCAGATTGTTTTCTTTGTTTTAATACGATCAACATAAAACATAAAGCTGGAGCCTGAGGACAGTGTGTCCAAAATAGTACAAGCACAACATCACTATTAATCATAAAACACGTCAAGTTTATTTGAAAATTCTAAAGAAAAAGAACACACAAACACACAATGCCTCAGTGATTCACAGAACTGTTTCACAGATCACAGAACTATATCAGGGTGTCATTTCTCAGGCAGAAATGTAGATAAAAATAATGAAATCCTGTTCCCCAAACAAGTGCAAGAACCACAGAGTCAAGAATAGGTTAAATATATAAATACAATAAAATCAATTAAAAACAACATCAACATAAAAACATATAAACATAAAGCTGGAGCTTGAGGACAGTGTGTCCAAAAGCACAACATCACTATTAATCATAAAACACCTCAAGTTATTTGAAAGTTCTGAGGACAAAGAACACACAAACACACAATGCCTCAGTGATTCACAGAAGTATATCACAGATCACAGAACTATATCAGGGTGTCTCATGCAGCACTTTAAGTGGGGTTGCATAGTTTATTTGACTCCTGATACCTGGCATCTTTTAGCTTTCACCAGCGCATCAATATCAGGTGTCACATCCTGAGTGGCAGCCAACTTCAGGATGTGATTCAAGTGCTTGTGCGTGAGCCTTGAGCGCAGCTTTGTTTTATTTATGCTCATTACAGAGAAAACTTGCTCACAAAGATATGTGGTTCCAAACATGCACAACAGTTTTGCAGCGAGGGCTGTCAAGTTGGGGTAACCTGGCAAGAGATTCTGATCAAATGTGTCCAAGCCAGCTGCGGCAAATTTGCCCTTCAAATCCGAGTCACACTGCAAGTCTATTATTTCAAGTTGGATGCTGACGGGCAGATCAGAGGGATTCACGGTGAATGGCGAGCAAAAAACGTTGAAGTCTTTCTCCAGTTCACCGAAAATCTGAAAGCGTTGCTCAAACTCCCGTAACAGTCCCGTTATTTTATCTTTGAACCGCTTCATGTCTGCCACATGTTGGGTCGCGCACACATTTTTCAGATAGGGGAAGTGAGCTGCATCACCACCGGCGAGTTGCGTCTCCCACAATGACAGCTTCAACTTGAAAGAACGTATGCTGTCATAATACTGGGTGACAACTTTGTTGCGCCCTTGCAGCTGTTTGTTCCAGTTATTCAGGTGCTCTGTAACATCCACCATAAATGCAAGGTCCTGCATCCATTCTGCGGAATGAAATTCTAACACTGGTTTGCCCTTTCCTTCCATGAACTGTTCAATTTCTTCTGGTAAATCAAAGAAACGCCTCAGCACAGCACCTCGGCTTAACCATCTTACCTCAGTGTGGTATGGCAGGCCATAGATGTGGTATTTCTCTCTGAGAAGGCTGTCAAACTGACGGTGATTCAGGCTTCTGGATCGGATGAAATTAACAGTTTGGATGACCACCTTCATGACGTTATCCATCTTTAATGACTTGCAACACAAAGCCTCCTGGTGCAAAATACAGTGAAAAGTCAAAAAATCACGTCCTCCATTTGCAGATTGCACTTTCTCTCTGAACTTTGTCACAACGCATGCTTTTTCCCCGATCATTGAGGGCGCACCATCTGTAGCCAGGCTGACAGCGCGGGACCAGTCCACTCCTTCCCTGTCCAGCGCGCCGACGAGTGCGGTAAAAATATCAGCTGCTGTCGTTGTATCTGTCATCGGCACCAACTCCACGAACTCCTCGGTGACGGTCAATGTGTCATCAACTGCCGCAGATGAAAATGGCCAGTTGTGCAACATCTGTAATGTCCGTGCTTTCATCAATTGCAACCGAAAACGCAATAAATGACTTTTCTTTTTGCTTCAACTGGCTGTCCAAATGCACTGAAAGATCGGAAATCCTGTCTGCAACTGTGTTTCCTGTCAGGCTGATATTTACAAAAGCCTGACGCTTTTCAGGGCACACAATCTCCGCTGCCTTCATCATGCATGTTTTTACAAATTCACCCTCACTAAATGGTTTTGAAGCCACTGCGATTTCATTAGCAATGAGGTAGCTAGCTTTCACTGCAGCGTCACTGATGTCTCGGCTGTGAGTAAACACAGACTGCTGTTTCTTCAGACCCGCCAACAGTTCATTCACCTTCTCTCTTCTCCGCTGTCCTTGAAAGTTGTCATATTTGTCGGCATGAAGACTCACATAGTGGCGACGAAGGTTATGTTCTTTCAGCACTGCAACATGCTGTGAACACACCAAACATACAGCTTTCCCATTCAATTCCGTGAATAAATAGGAGGATGACCATTTTTCTTGGAACACTCTGCACTCTGCA
Organism: Coregonus ussuriensis; assembly: GCA_031479575.1. Classification (NCBI taxonomy): domain Eukaryota; kingdom Metazoa; phylum Chordata; class Actinopteri; order Salmoniformes; family Salmonidae; genus Coregonus; species Coregonus ussuriensis. The sequence continues at coordinate 33,322,595 of CM062511.1, read as the reverse complement.
TCCACTTTTCTCTTTTTTGACAGAGACATATTGGGGCAATGAGGGTTCCAAACATATGGAAGAAGGTACTCTGGTCAGATGAGACTACAACTGAGCTTTTTGGCCATCAAGGAAAATGCTATGTCTGGCTCAAACCCTAACACCTCTCATCACCCCGAGAACACCATCTCCACAGTGAAGCATGGTGGTGGCAGCATCATGCTGTGGGGATGTTTTTCATTGGCAGGGACTGGGAAACTGGTCAGAATTGAAGGAATGATGGAAGGCGCTAAATACAGGGAAATTCAACATTCACAAGGCCACAGGGCCAGACAGATTACCAGGATGTGTACTCAGAGCGTGAGTGGACCAACTGGTGAGTGTATTCAATAACATTTTCAACCTCTCCCTGACCAAGTGTAATACCTACATGTTTCAAGCAGACCAGTATAGTCCCTGTGGCCAAGAACCCGAAGGTAACCTGCCTAAATGACTACCGCCCCGTAGCACTCACGTCGGTAGCCATGAAGTGCTTTGAAAGGCTGGTCATGGCTCACATCAACACCATCATCCCGGAAAACCTAGACCCACTCCAATTCGCATACCGCCCCAACAGATCCAAAGATTACGCAATTTCAAATGCACTCCACACTACCCTTACCCGCCTGGACAAAAGGAACACCTATGTGAGAATGCTGTTAATTGACTACAGCTCAGCGTTCAACACCATAGTGCCCACAAAACTCATCACTAAGCTAAGGACCCTGGGACTAAACACATCCCTCTGCAGCTGGATCCTGGACTTCCTGACAGGCCGCCCCCAGGTGGTAAGGGTAGGTAACAACACATCTGCCACACTGATCCTCAACACGGGGGCCCCTCAGGGGTGCGTGCTCAGTCCCCTCCTGTACTCCCTGTTCACCCATGACTGCATGGCCAAGCATGACTCCAACACCATAATTAAGTTTGCTGACGACACAACAGTGGTAGGCCTGATTACCAACAACGATGAGACAGCCTATAGGGAGGAGGTCAGAGACTTGTGTCTGTTACATGGTGTCTAGAGAGAAACAGCTAGCTTGTGTCTGTTACATGGTGTCTAGAGAGAAACAGCTAGCTTGTGTCTGTTACATGGTGTCTGGAGAGAAACAACTAGCTTGTGTCTGTTACATGGTGTCTGGAGAGAAACAACTAGCTATAAATGCTTCACAGAGTTCAAGTAACAGACACATCTCAACATCAACTGTTCAGAGGAGACTGTGTGAATCAGGCCTTCATGGCTGAACTGCTGCAAAGAAACCACTACTAAAGGACACCAATAATAAGAAGAAACTTGCTTGGGCCAAGAAACATGAGCAATGGACAATAGACCAGTGGATATCTGTCTAATTTGAGATTTCTTGTTCCAACCGCCGTGTCTTTGTGAGACGCAGAGTAGGTGAACGGATGATCTCCACATGTGTGGTTCCCACCGTGAAGCATGGAGGAGGAGGTGTTATGGTGTGGGGGTGCTTTGCTGGTGACACTGTAGGTGATTTATTTAGAATTCAAGGCACACTTAACCAGCATGGATAACACAGCATTCTCCAGTGATACGCCATCCCATCTGGTTTGCGTCTAGTGGGACTATCATTTATTTTTCAACAGGACAATGACCCAACACACATCCAGGCTGTGTAAGGGCTATTTGACCAAGAAGGAGAGTGATGGAGTGCTGCATCAGATGACCTGGCCTCCACAATCACTCGACCTCAACCCAATTGAGATGGTTTGGGATGAGTTGGAACGCAGAGTGAAGGAAAAGCAGCCAACCAGTGCTCAGCATATGTGGGAACTCCTTCAAGACTGTTGGAAAAGCATTCCAGGTGACGCTGGTTGAGAGAATGCCAAGAGTGTGCAAAGCTGTCATCAAGGCAAAGGGTGGCGACTTTGAAGAATCTAAAATCTAAAGTATATTTTCATTTGTTTAACACTTTTTTGGTTACTACATGATTCCATATGTGTTATTTTCATAGTTTTGATGTCTTCACTATTATTCTACAATGTAGAAAAACCCTTGAATGAATAGGTGTGTCCAAACTTTGCTACTGTTATTGAGCAGGTGATGAATAAAGAGAAATGTTACTATTATAGAGCAGGTGATGAATATAGAGAAATGTTACTATTATAGAACAGGTGATGAATATAGAGAAATGTTACTATTATAGAGCAGGTGATGAATATAGAGAAATGTACTCACCTCCACCTTGTCCGAGGCTAGAGTATACCAGTGTCCTCAACAGCACTGAAACACACAGAGAGAACTATCACTATGGTACATGATGTAAACACTGAGCAGAACCACAGATATTTATTTCCTTAACAGTAATTAATGTGTCAATAATTAACATAATACAGAAATCCCCATCAAAATCCGTTCGTTTTTTTTTGCATGGGCTGCGTCTCAATCCACCACATCCGCCTATGTCGGCCTTCCGCATCTGCGGTGGAAAGTACGTTTTGCTCTACGACCCCCACAAGGGTCAAGGGACTCATCTGAAGTCAGTAACGCTGATGTGCAAACCTGTACCGTCCAAACCGTTTGGGCTACAAACTAATATGACCCCGCTATGGAAAGGGGAGACTCTCACGGGACTCGTCTGAAGGTAACCCATACAAATGAATGGAAGTATGGAGATATATATAGATATGAAACCTTCGTCTGAAGGTAACCCATACAAATGAATGGAAGTATGGAGATATATATAGATATGAAACCTCCGTCTGAAGGTAACCCATACAAATGAATGGAAGTATGGAGATATATATAGATATGAAACCTCCGTCTGAAGGTAACCCATACAAATGAATGGAAGTATGGAGATATATAAAGATATGAAAAGGTAAAGGCGAAATTCAATACTTTTTCAAATACATGTTATTTATTTAAAAATTATACAGACAGGTTTCCTAAAATTGAAAATCAAATAGCTTAACGAGTCATTGAAACCCATTTCATGAATCTCCCGACGAGGCAGTTTGGAGGAGAGGCGTTGGGGGAGAAGCGTTGCGCTGTGAGGTGTTGCTTTATTTGTTTTTTGAAACCAGATTTGCTGTTCACTCGCGCTATATGAGATGGAAAGGACTCATGGCTCTGTATAATACTTTCGTTTCCTTGAATTTGTTCTGGACCTGGGTGTGAAAAGACCCCTGCTGGGTGTGTGTGTCAGTGCAAGTTGACTATGAAAACAATTTGGAACTTAACTTAACTAGGTCTATACTTAACAAGGCTGCAGGGCCAGACGGATTACCAGGACGTGTACTACGAGCATGCGCTGACCAACTGGCAAGTGTCTTCACTGATATTTTCAACATGTCCCTGACTGAGTCTGTAATACCAACATGTTTCAAGCAGACCACCATAGTCCCCGTGCCCAAGGACACTAAGATAACCTGCCTAAATGACTACCAACCCGTAGCACTGACGTCTGTAGCCATGAAGTGCTTTGAAAGGCTGGTCATGGCTCACATCAACACCATTATCCCAGAAACCCTAGACCCACCCTAATTTGCATACCGCCCCAACAGATCCACAGATGATGCAATCTCTATTGCACTACACAATGCCCTTTCCCACCTGGACAAGAGGAACACCTACGTATGAATGCTATTCACTGACTACAGCTCAGCGTTCAACACCATAGTGCCCTCAAAGCTCATCACTAAGCTAAGGACCCTGGGACAAAACACCTCCCTCTGCAACTGGATCCTGGACTTCCTGACGGGCCGCCCCCAGGTGGTAAGGGTAGGCAACAACACAACTGCCACGCTGATCCTCAACATGGGGGGTCCTCAAGGGTACGTGCTTAGTCCCCTCCTGTACTCCCTGTTCACCCATGACTGCATGGCCAAGCACGACTCCAACACCATCATTAAGTTTGCCGATGACACAACAGTGCCGACAACGATGAGACAGCCTATAGGGAGGAGGTCAGAGACCTGGCCGTGTGGTACCAGGATAACAACCTCTCCCTCAACGTGATCAATACAAAGGAGATGATTGTGGACTACAGAAAAAAAAAAAGAGGACTGAGCATGCCCCCATTCTCATCGACGGGGCTGTAGTGGAACAGGTTGAGAGCTTCAAGTTCCTTGGTGTCCACATCACCAACAAACAATCATGGTCCAAACACACCAAGTCAGTCATGAAGAGGGCACGACAAAGCCTATTCCCCCTCAGGAGACTGAAAAGATTTGGCATGGGTCCTCAGATCCTCAAAAAGTTCTACAGCTGCACCATCGAGAGCATCCTGACTGGTTGCATCACCACCTGGTATGGCAACTGCTCGGCCTCCGACCGCAAGGCACTACAGAGGGTAGTGCGTACGGCCCAGTATATCACTGGGGCCAAGCTTCCTGCCATCCAGGACCTCTATACCAGGCGGTGTCAGAGGAAGGCCCTAAAAATTGTCATAGACTCCAGCCACCCTAGTCATAGACTGTTCTCTCTGCTACCGCACGGCAAGTGGTACCGGAGTGCCAAGTCTAGGTCCAAAAGGCTTCTCAACAGCTTCTACCCCCAAGCCATAAGACTCCTGAACAGCTAATCATTGCTACCCGGACTATTTGCTTTTATTTCTTTCATCACATTCCCAGTGGGTCAGAAGTGTACATACAGTCAATTTGTATTTGGTAGCATTGCCTTTAAATTGTTTAACTTGGGTCAAACGTTTTGGGTAGCCTTCCACAAGCTTCCCACAATAAGTTGGATGAATTTTGGCCTATTCCTCCTGACAGAGCTGGTGTAACTGAGTCAGGTTTGTAGGCCTCTTTGCTCGCACACGCTTTTTCAGTTCTGCCCACACATTTTCTATAGGATTGAGGTCAGGGCTTTGTGATGGCCACTCCAATACCTTGACTTTGTTGTCCTTAAGCCATTTTGCCACAACTTTGGAAGTATACTTGTGGTCATTGTCCATTTGGAAGACCCATTTGCGACCAAGCTTTAACTTCCTGACTGATGTCTTGAGCTGTTGCTTCAATATATCCACATTATTTTCCTTCCTCATGATGCCATCTATTTTGTGAAGTGCACCAGTCCCTCCTGCAGCAAAGCACCCCCACAGCATGATGCTGCCACCCCCGTGCTTCACGGTTGGGATGGTGTTCTTTGGCTTGCAAGCAACCCCTTTATCCTCCAAACATAACAATGGTCATTATGGCCAAACAGTTCTATTTTTGTTTCATCAGACCAGAGGACATTTCTCCAAAAAGTACGATCTTTGTCCCCATGTGCAGTTGCAAACCGTAGTCTGGCTTTTTTATGGCGGTTTTGGAGCAGTGGCTTCTTCCTTGCTGAGTGGCCTTTCAGATTATGTCGATATAGGACTCGTTTTACTGTGGATATAGATACATTTGTATCTGTTTCCTCCAGCATCTTCACAAGGTCCTTTGCTGTTGTTCTGGGATTGATTTGCACTTCTCGCACCAAACTACATTCATCTCTAGGAGACAGAACGCGTCTCCTTCCTGAGCGGTATGACGGCTACGTGGTCCCATGGTGTTTATACTTGCGTACTATTGTTTGTACAGATGAACGTGGTACCTTCAGGCGTTTGGAAATTGCTCCCAAGGATGAACCAGACTTGTGGAGGTCTACAAATTTTTTTCTGAGGTCTTGGATGATTTCTTTAGATTTTCCCATGATGTCAAGCAAAGAGGCACTGAGTTTGAAGGTAGGCCTTGAAATACATCCACAGGTACACCTCCAATTGACTCAAATGATGTCAATTAGCCTATCAGAAGCTTCTAAAGCCATGACATCATTTTCTGGAATTTTCAAAGCTGTTTAAAGGCACAGTCAACTTAGTGTATATAAACTTCCAACCCACTGGAATTGTGATACAGTGAATTATAAGTGAAATAATCTGTCTGTAAACAATTGTTGGAAAAATTACTTCTGTCATGCACAAAGTAGATGTTCTAACCGACTTGCCAAAACTATAGTTCGTTAACAAGACATTTTTGGAGTGGTTGAAAAACAAGTTTTAATGACTCCAACCTAAGTGTATGTAAACTTCCAACTTCAACTGTAGATATTAAACCATTCTGATATTAAACCATACAGATATCAAACCATACAATTATTAAACCATGTAGATATTAAACTACTGCATATAGATATTAAACTATATAGATATTAAACTATATAGATATTAAACTATATAGATATATGCTTCTACACCTGCATTACTAGCTGTTTGGGGTTTTAGGCTGGGTTTCTGTACAGCACTTCGAGATATTAGCTGATGTAAGAAGGGCTATATAAAATAAAATTGATTGATTGATTGATTAAACCATACATATATTAAACCATATAGATATTAAACCATATAGATATTAAACCATACATATATTAAACCATATAGATATTAAACCATACATATATTAAACCATATAGATATTAAACCATACAGATATAAAACTATATAGATATTAAACCATACAGATATTAAACTATATAGATATTAAACTACTGCATATAGATATTAAACCATACAGATATTAAACCATATAGATATTAAAAAACATAGCTATGAAACAATATAGATATTAAACAATATAGATATTAAACTATATAGATATTAAACTATACAGATACTAAACTTTACAGATATTAAACTATACATTTACATTTACATTTTCGTCATTTAGCGATATTAAACCATACAGATATTAAACAATATAGATATTAAACCATACAGATATGAAACCATATAGATATTAAACCATACATATATTAAACAATATTGATATTAAACCATACAGATATGAAACCATACAGATATTAAACCATACAGATATTAAACTATATAGATATTAAACAATATAGATATTAAACCATACAGATATTAAACTTTACAGATATTAAACTACTGTATATAGATATTAAACCATATAGATATTAAACCATACATATATTAAACAATATTGATATTAAACCATACAGATATTAAACCATTTAGATATTAAACTATATAGATATTAAACTATACAGATATTAAACTTTACAGATATTAAACCATAGAGATATTAAACCATACAGACATGAAACCATACAGATATTAAACCATATAGATATTAAACCATACAGATATGAAACCATATAGATATTAAACCATACATATTTTAAACAATATTGATATTAAACCATACAGATATTAAACCATACAGATATTAAACTATATAGATATTAAACAATATAGATATTAAACTATATAGATATTAAACTTTACAGATATTAATCTATACATTTACATTTACATTTTCGTCATTTAGCGATATTAAACCCTACATATATTAAAGCATATAGATATTAAACCATACATTTATTAAACCGTATAGATATTAAACCATACATATATTAAACCATATAGATATTAAACTATATAGATATTAAACCATACAGATATTAAACTATATAGATATTAAACCACATAGATATTAAACTATATATATATTAAACTATACAGATACTAAACTTTACAGATATTAAACTACTGCATATTGATATTAAACCATACAGATATTAAACCATATAGATATGAAAAAACATAGCTATGAAACAATATAGATATTAAACAATATAGATCTTAAACTATACATTTACATTTACATTTTCGTCATTTAGCAATATTAAACCATACAGATATTAAACCATATTGCTATGAAACTATATAGATATTAAACTATATAGATATTAAACCATATAGATATTAAACCATACAGATACTAAACCATACATATATTAAACAATATTAATATTAAACCATACAGATATTAAACCATATAGATATTAAACTATATAGATATTAAACTATACAGATATTAAAACATATAGATATTAAACCATACATATATTAAACCATACAGATATTAAACCATACAGATATTAAACTACTGCATATAGATATTAAACCATACAGGTATTAAACCATATAGATATTAAACTATATAGATATTAAACTTTACAGATATTAAACTACTGCATATAGATATTAAACCATACAGATATTAAACCATATAGATATTAAACCATACAGATATTAAACCATATAGATATTAAACCATACAGATATGAAACCATACAGATATTAAACCATATATATATTAAACCATACAGATATGAAACCATATAGATATTAAACCATACATATATTAAACAATATTGATATTAAACCATACAGATGTGAAACCAAACAGATATTAAACCATACAGATATAAAAATATAAAAATATTAAACCATATAGATATTAAACTATGTAGATATTATACCATACAGATATTAAACTATATAGATATTAAACTATATAGATATTAAACTATACAGATATTAAACTATATAGATATTAAACAATATAGATATTAAACTATATAGATACTAAACTTTACAGATATTAAACTATACATTTACATTTACATTTTCGTCATTTAGCGATATTAAACCATACACATATTAAACCATACAGATATTAAATCATATAGATATTAAACCATACAGATATTAAACCATATAGATATTAAACCATACAGATATTAAATCATATAGATATTAAACTATATAGATATTAAACTATTCAGATATTAAACTATATAGATATTAAACATACAGATATTAAACCATATAGATATTAAACCATACAGATTATAAACTATACAGATATTAAACCATACAGATATTAAACCATATAGATATTAAACCATACAGATTATAAACTATACAGATATTAAACCATACAGATTATAAACTATACAGATATTAAACCATATAGATATTAAACCATACAGATTATAAAGTATACAGATATTAAACCATATAGATATTAAACCATACAGATTATAAACTATACAGATATTAAACCATACAGATTATAAACTATACAGATATTAAACCATATAGATATTAAACCATACAGATTATAAAGTATACAGATATTAAACCATATAGATATTAAACCATACAGATTATAAACTATACAGATATTAAACCATACAGATTATAAACTATACAGATAATCACAGAGTATAAGACAGATGTGTTCCATCTCACCTCCCACGACACAAACACACAGAGAGAAAGAGTACTTACAGATTTGCCAGCAGACTGGTGTGAGTTCCATCCTGTCTTGATGCTGAGTGAGACTCTGTGATCTCCAGTTATAGACTTACAGACCCTACTCCACCTCCTTCCTGTTCTGACACACTGAGACCCTGACCCCCCCTAGAGGTGGAAAGAGTAGACTGCTAACAGATTAGCCAGCAGACTGGTGTGAGTTCCATCCTGTCTTGATGCTGAGTGAGACTCTGTGATCTCCAGTTATAGACTTACAGACCCTACTCCACCTCCTTCCTGTTCTGACCAAACACACAAGGCCCTTCTGAAGACGTGATGAAAGAGAGGAAGAGAGAGTAGATTAACATCATATCTTGGCTATACTTCCTCTACCACTGTATATTTTCTTCATTACCACCCCTTCCACCCCACCCACCCCTGACCCTGGATTAGGGTCATGTACATTAAAGCCAACCATTCCCATGAGCTCAACTGTGTTGATCTGACAGCATTGAAGCTTAACCCCTTCGACTGTAGATCTGAGAGGATTGACCCCTAACCCCTTCTACTGTAGATCTGAGAGGATTGACCCCTAACCCCTTCTACTGTAGATCTGAGAGGATTGACCCCTAACCCCTTCTACTGTAGATCTGAGAGGATTGACCCCTAACCCCTTCTACTGTAGATCTGAGAGGATTGACCTCTAACCCCTTCTACTGTAGATCTGAGAGGATTGACCTCTAACCCCTTCTACTGTAGATCTGAGAGGATTGACCTCTAACCCCTTCTACTGTAGATCTGAGAGGATTGACCTCTAACCCCTTCTACTGTAGATCTGAGAGGATTGACCCCTAACCCCTTCTACTGTAGATCTGAGAGGATTGACCTCTAACCCCTTCTACTGTAGATCTGAGAGGATTGACCTCTAACCCCTTCTACTGTAGATCTGAGAGGATTGACCTCTAACCCCTTCTACTGTAGATCTGAGAGGATTGACCCCTAACCCCTTCTACTGTAGATCTGAGAGCATTGACCCCTAAACCCTATTATCAGTTACTACTATAGGGAGTAGGGACTAGGGAGTAGTGGCTAGGGAGTAGGGGCTAGGGAGTAGGGGCTAGAGAGTAGGGGCTAGGGAGTAGGGGCTAGGGAGTAGTGGCTAGGGAGTAGGGGCTAGGGAGTAGTGGCTAGGGAGTAGGGGCTAGGGAGTAGGGGCTAGGGAGTAGTGGCTAGGGAGTAGGGGCTAGGGAGTAGTGGCTAGGGAGTAGGGGCTAGGGAGTAGTGGCTAGGGAGTAGGGACTAGGGAGTAGGGGCTAGGGAGTAGGGACTAGGGAGTAGGGGCTAGAGAGTAGGGGCTAGGGAGTAGGGGCTAGGGAGTAGTGGCTAGGGAGTAGGGGCTAGGGAGTAGGGACTAGGGAGTAGGGGCTAGAGAGTAGGGGCTAGGGAGTAGGGGCTAGGGAGTAGTGGCTAGGGAGTAGGGGCTAGGGAGTAGTGGCTAGGGAGTAGGGGCTAGGGAGAAGGGGCTAGAGCGTAGGGGCTAGGGAGTAGGGGTTAGGGAGTAGGGGCTAGAGAGTAGGGGCTAGGGAGTAGGGGCTAGGGAGTAGGGGCTAGAGAGTAGGGGCTAGGGAGTAGGGGCTAGGGAGTAGGGGCTAGGGAGTAGGGGCTAGGGAGTAGGGGCTAGGGAGTTGGGGCTAGAGAGTAGGGGCTAGGGAGTAGGGGCTAGGGAGTAGGGGCTAGGGAGTAGGGGCTAGGGAGTAGGGACTAGGGAGTAAGGGCTAGGGAGTAAGGGCTAGGGAATAGGGGCTAGGGACTAGGGACTAGGGAGTAAGGGCTAGGGAGTCGGGGAAAGACAGTAGGAGCTAGGGAGTAGGGAGTCGGGTCTAGGGAGAAGGGGCTAGGGAGCTAAGGCTAGGGAGTAGGGGCTAGGGAGTAGGGACTAGGGAGTAGGGGCTAGGGAGTAGGGACTAGGGAGTTGAGGTTAGGGAGTAGGGGCTAGGGAGTAGGGGCTAGGGAGTAGGCGCTAGGGAGTAGGGACTACGGAGTTGAGGCTAGGGAGAAGGGGCAAGGGAGAAGGGGCAAGGGAGTAGGGGCTAGGGAGTAGGGGCTAGGGAGTAGGGACTAAGGAGTAGGGGCTAGGGAGGAGGGACTAGGGGTAGGGACTAGGGAGTAAGGGCTAGAGAGTAGGGGCTAGGGAGTAGGGGCTAGGGAGTAGGGACTAGGGAGTAAGGGCTAGGGAGAAGGGGCTAAGGAGTAGGGACTAGGGAGTAGGGGCTAGGGAGTTGAGGCTAGGGAGTAGGGGCTAAAGAGTAGGGGATAGGGAGTAGGGGCTAATGAGTAGGGGCTACGGAGTAGGGGCTAAAGGGTAAGGACTAGGGAGTAGGGGTTATGGAGTAGGGACTAGGGACTAGGGACTAGGGAGGAGGGGCTAGGGAGTAGGGGCTAGGGAGTAGGGGCAAAAGGGTAAGGACTAGGGAGTAGGGGTTATGGAGTAGGGACTAGGGACTAGGGACTAGGGAGGAGGGGCTAAAGGGTAAAGACTAGGGAGTAGAGGCTAGAGTGTAGGGGCTAGGGAGTAGGGGCTAGAGAGTAGGGGAAAGGAAGTAGGGACTAGGGAGTAGGAGCTAGGGAGTTGAGGCTAGGGAGTCAGGGAAAGAGAGTAGGGGCTAGAGAGCAGGGACTATGGAATAGGGACTAGGGAGTAGGGGCTAAGGAATAGGGGCTAGGGAGTAGTGGATAGGGAGTAGGGACTACGTAGTTGAGAATAGGGAGTCGGGGAAAGAGAGTAGGGGCTAGGTAGTAGGGGCTAGGGAGTAGGGGCTAGGGAATAGGGACTAGGGAGTAGGGGCTAGGGAATAGGGGCTAGGGAGTAGTGGATAGGGAGTAGGGACTAGGTAGTTGAGAATAGGGAGTTGGGGAAAGACAGTAGGGGCTAGGTAGTAGGGGCTAGGGAGTAGGGACTAGGGAATAGGGGCAAAAGGGTAAGGACTAGGGAGTAGGGGCTAGGGAGTAGGAACTAAGGAGTAGGGGCTAGGGAGCAGGGGCTAAGGAGTACGGACTAGGGAGTAGGGGATAGGGAGTAGGGGCTAGGGAATAGGGGCTAGGGAGTAGGGGCTAGGGTGTAGGTGCTAGGGAGTAGGGGCTAGGGAGTATTGGCTAGGGAGTAGGGGCTAGGGAGAACGGGCTAGGGAAGAGTGGCTAAGGGGAAGGGTGTAGGGGCTAGGGAGTAGTTTCTAGGGAGGAGGGGCAAAGGGGTAAGGACTAGGGAGTAGGGAGTAGGGAGTAGGGGACAGTGAGTAGGGACTAGGGAGTAGGGGCTAGAGATTAGGGGTAGGGAATAGGGGCTAGGGAGTAAGGAATAGGGAGTAGGGGCAAGGGAGGAGGGGCTAGGGTGTAGGGACTAGGGACTAGGGACTAGGGAGAAAGTCCGTTTTAGGGAGTAGGGGCTAGGGAGTAGGGACTAGGGAGTAAGGGCTAGGGAGTTGAGGCTAGGGATTAGAGGCTAGAGAGTAGGTGCTAGTGAATAGGGGCTAGGGAGAAGTGGCTAGGGAGGAAGGGCTAAGGGGTAGGGACTAGGGAGTAGGGGCTAGGGAGCACGGAATAGGGAGTAGGGACTAGGGAGTAGGGACTAGGGAATAAGGGCTAGGGAATAAGGGATAGGGAGTAGGGACTGTGGAGTAGGGGCCAGGAGTTGAGGCTAGGGAATAGGGGCTAGGGAGTAGGGGCAAAAGGGTAAGGACTAGGGAGTAGGGGCTAGGGAGTAGGGGCTAGGGAGTAGGGACTAGGGAGTAGGGGCTAGGGAGGAGTGGCTAGGGAGTGGGGATTAGGGAATAGGGGCTAGAGATTAGGGGCTAGGGAGTAGGGGCTAGGGAGTTGAGGCTAGGGAGTAGGGGCTAAAGAGTAGGGGATAGGGAGTAGGGGCTAGAGACTAGGGGCTAATGAGTAGGGGCTACGGAGTAGGGGCTAAAGGGTAAGGACTAGGGAGTAGGGGCTAGGGAGTAGGGACTAGGGACTAGGGACTAGGGAGGAGGGGCTAGGGAGTAGGGGCTAGGGAGTAGGGGCTAGGGAGTAGGGGCTAAAGGGTAAGGACTAGGGAGTAGGGGTTATGGAGTAGGGACTAGGGACTATGGACTAGGGAGGAGGGGCTAAAGGGTAAAGACTAGGGAGTAGGGGCTAGAGTGTAGGGGCTAGGGAGTAGGGGCTAGAGAGTAGGGGAAAGGAAGTAGGGACTAGGGAGTAGGAGCTAGAGAGTAGGGGCTAGGGACTAGGGAGTATGGGCTAGGGAGTTGAGGCTAGGGAGTCAGGGAAAGAGAGTAGGGGCTAGAGAGCAGGGACTATGGAATAGGGACTAGGGAGTAGGGTCTAAGGAATAGAGGCTAGGGAATAGTGGATAGGGAGTAGGGACTAGGTAGTTGAGGATAGGGAATAGGGGAAAGAGAGTAGGGGCTAGGTAGTAGGGGCTAGGGAGTAGGGGCTAGGGAATAGGGACTAGGGAATAGGGGCTAAAGGGTAAGGACTAGGGAGTAGGAGCTAGGGAGTAGGGACTAGGGAGTAAGGGCTAGGGAGTTGAGGCTAGGGATTAGAGGCTAGAGAGTAGGTGCTAGTGAATAGGGGCTAGGGAGAAGTGGCTAGGGAGGAAGGGCTAAGGGGTAGGGACTAGGGAGCACGGAATAGGGAGTAGGGGATAGGGAGTAGGGACTAGGTAGTAGGGGCTAGGGAGTAGGGACTAAGTTGTTGGGGCTAGGGAGTAGGGCCTAGAGAATAGGGACTAGGGAGTAGGGGCTAGGGATTAGGGGCTAAGGAATTGGGGCTAGGGAGTAGGGACTAGGGAGTAGTTCCTAGGGAGGAGGGGCTAAGGGAATAAGGGATAGGGAGTAGGGAAGAGGAAGTAGGGGCCAGGAGTAGGGACTAGGGAGTAGGGGCTAGGGATTAGGGGCTAGGGAATAAGGGATAGGGAGTATGGACTAGGGTGTAGGGACTAGGGAGTAAGGGGTAGGGAGTTGAGGCTAGGGAATAGGGGCTAGGGAGGAGGGGCAAAAGGGTAAGGACTAGGGAGTAGGGGCTAGGGAGTAGGGACTAGGGAGTAGGGGCTAGGGAGGAGTGGCTAAGGGGTAAGGACTAGGGAGTAGGGGCTAGGGATGAGGGGCTAGGGAGTGGGGATTAGGGAATAGGGGCTAGAGATTAGGGGCTAGGGAGTAGGTGCTCGTGAGTAGAGACTAGGGAGTAGGGGCTAGGGAGTTGGGGCTAGGGAGTTGGGGCTAGGGAGTAGGGAGCAGAGGCTTGGGAGGAGGGGCTAGATAGTAGGGGCTAGGGAGTAGGGGATAGGGAGTAGGGACTAGGGAGTAAGGGGCTAGGGAGTAGGGGCTATGGAGTACGGAGTAGGGAGTAAGAAAGACGGGGCTAAGGAGTAGTGACTAGGGATTAGGGGCTAGGGAGTTGAGGCTTGGGAGTAGGGGCTAAAGAGTAGGGGATAGGGAGTAGGGGCAAGTGGCTAGGGAGTATTGGCTAGAGACTAGGTGCTTAGGAGTAGGGGCTAGGGAGTAGGGGCTAAGGGGTAAGGACTAGGGAGTAGGGGCTAGGGGTGAGGGGCTAGGGAGTGGGGATTAGGGAATAGGGGCTAGAGATTAGGGACTAGGGAATAGGGAGTAGGGGCTCTTGAGTAGAGACTAGGGAGTAGGGGCAAGGGAGTTGGGGCTAGGGAATTGGGGCTAGGGAGTAGGGAGCAGAGGCTAGGGAGGAGGGGCTAGATAGTAGGGGCTAGGGAGTAGGGGCTAGGGAGGAAGGGCTAAGGGGTAGGGACTAGGGAGTAGGGGCTAGGGAGCACGGAATAGGGAGTAGGGACTAGGGAGTAGGGACTAGGGAATAAGGGCTAGGGAATAAGGGATAGGGAGTAGGGACTGTGGAGTAGGGGCCAGGAGTTGAGGCTAGGGAATAGGGGCTAGGGAGTAGGGGCAAAAGGGTAAGGACTAGGGAGTAGGGGCTAGGGAGTAGGGGCTAGGGAGTAGGGACTAGGGAGTAGGGGCTAGGGAGGAGTGGCTAGGGAGTGGGGATTAGGGAATAGGGGCTAGAGATTAGGGGCTAGGGAGTAGGGGCTAGGGAGTTGAGGCTAGGGAGTAGGGGCTAAAGAGTAGGGGATAGGGAGTAGGGGCTAGAGACTAGGGGCTAATGAGTAGGGGCTACGGAGTAGGGGCTAAAGGGTAAGGACTAGGGAGTAGGGGCTAGGGAGTAGGGACTAGGGACTAGGGAGGAGGGGCTAGGGAGTAGGGGCTAGGGAGTAGGGGCTAGGGAGTAGGGGCTAAAGGGTAAGGACTAGGGAGTAGGGGTTATGGAGTAGGGACTAGGGACTATGGACTAGGGAGGAGGGGCTAAAGGGTAAAGACTAGGGAGTAGGGGCTAGAGTGTAGGGGCTAGGGAGTAGGGGCTAGAGAGTAGGGGAAAGGAAGTAGGGACTAGGGAGTAGGAGCTAGAGAGTAGGGGCTAGGGAGTATGGGCTAGGGAGTAGAGGCTAGGGAGTCAGGGACTAGGGATTAGGAGCTAGGGAGTTGAGGCTAGGGAGTCAGGGAAAGAGAGTAGGGGCTAGAGAGCAGGGACTATGGAATAGGGACTAGGGAGTAGGGTCTAAGGAATAGAGGCTAGGGAATAGTGGATAGGGAGTAGGGACTAGGTAGTTGAGGATAGGGAATAGGGGAAAGAGAGTAGGGGCTAGGTAGTAGGGGCTAGGGAGTAGGGGCTAGGGAATAGGGACTAGGGAATAGGGGCTAAAGGGTAAGGACTAGGGAGTAGGAGCTAGGGAGTAGGGACTAGGGAGTAAGGGCTAGGGAGTAGGGATGATGGAGTAAGGGCTAGGGAGTTGAGGCTAGGGAGTAGAGGCTAGAGAGTAGGTGCTAGTGAATCGGGGCTAGGGAGAAGTGGCTAGGGAGGAAGGGCTAAGGGGTAGGGAATAGGGGCTAGGGAGTACGGAATAGGGAGTAGGGGCCAGGAGTAGGGAGTAGGGACTAGGGAGTAGGGGCTAGGGAGGAGTGGCTAGGGAGGAGGGGCTAGGGAGGAGGGGCTAGGGTGTAGGGAGTAGGGACTAGGGACGATGGAGTAAGGGCTAGGGAGTTGAGGCTAGGGAGTAGAGGCTAGAGAGTAGGTGCTAGTGAATCGGGGCTAGGGAGAAGTGGCTAGGGAGGAAGGGCTAAGGGGTAGGGAATAGGGGCTAGGGAGTACGGAATAGGGAGTAGGGGATAGGGAGTAGGGACTAGGTAGTAGGGGCTAGGGAGTAGGGACTAAGGTGTAGGGGCTAGGGAGTAGGGCCTAGAGAATAGGGAGTAGGGGCTATGGAGTAGGGGCTAAGGAGTAGGGGCTAGGGAGGAGTGGCTAGGGAGGAGGGAAGAGGAAGTAGGGGCCAGGAGTAGGGAGTAGGGACTAGGGAGTAGGGGCTAGGGAGTAGGCGCTAGGGAGTAGTTTCTAGGGAGGAGGGGCGAAGGGGTAAGGACTAGGGAGTAGGGGCTAGAGAGTAGGGGTAGGGAACAGGGGCTAGGGAGTAAGGAATAGGGAGTAGGGGCAAGGGAGGAGGGGCTAGGGTGTAGGGACTATCCCCTACTCCCCTACTCCCTTACCCTTTTGCCCCCATTCCTTACCCTTTTGCCCCCATTCCATTCCCTAGCCCCTACTCCCTAGCCCCTACTCCCTAGTCCCTGCTCTCTAGCCCCTACTCTCTAGTCCATACTCCCTAGCCCCTACTCTCTAGTCCTTACCCTTTTGCCCCTATTCCCTAGCCCCAATTCCTTAGCCCCTACTCCCTAGCCCCTACTCCCTTAGCCCCTACTCCCTAGCCCCTACTCCCTAGTCCCTACTCCCTAGTCCCTATTCTCTAGGCCCTACTCCCTAGCCCCAACAACTTAGTCCCTACTCCCTAGCCCCTACTACCTAGTCCCTACTCCCTATCCCCTACTCCCTATTCCGTGCTCCCTAGCCCCTACTCCCTAGTCCCTACCCCTTAGCCCTTCCTCCCTAGCCACTTCTCCCTAGCCCCTACTCCCTAGTCCCTACCCCTTAGCCCTTCCTCCCTAGCCACTTCTCCCTAGCCCCTATTCACTAGCACCTACTCTCTAGCCTCAACTCCCTAGCCTCAACTCCCTAGCCCTTACTCCATCATCCCTACTCCCTAACCCCTACTCCCTAGTCCCTACACCCTAGCCCCTATTCACTAGCACCTACTCTCTAGCCTCTACTCTCTAGCCTCAACTCCCTAGCCCTTACTCCCTAGTCCCTACTCCCTAGCCCCTACTCCCTAAAACTGACTATCTTCTCCCTAGTCCCTACTCCCTAGTCCCTACACCCTAGCCCCTCCTCCCTTGCCCCTACTCCCTATTCCTTACTCCCTAGCCCCTATTCCCTACCCCTACTCTCTAGTCCCTACTCCCTAGTCCCTACTCACTGTCCCCTACTCCCTACTCCCTAGTCCTTACCCCTTCGCCCCTCCTCCCTAGAAACTACTCCCTAGCCCGTTCTCCCTAGCCCCTACACCCTTCCCCTTAGCCACTCTTCCCTAGCCCGTTCTCCCTAGCCCCTACTCCCTAGCCAATACTCCCTAGCCCCTACTCCCTAGCACCTACACATTTACATTACATTTACGTCATTTAGCAGTAGGGGCTATGGAGTACGGAGTAGGGAGTAAGAAAGAAGGGGCTAAGGAGTAGGGACTAGGGAGTAGGGGCTAGGGAGTAGGGGCTAGGGAGTTGAGGCTTGGGAGTAGGGGCTAAAGAGTAGGGGATAGGGAGTAGGGTCTAGGGAGTTGGTGCTAAGGGGTAGGGGCTAGGGAGTAGGGGTTAGGGAGTAGGGACTAGAGATTAGGGGCTAGGGAATAGGAAGTAGGGGCTCGTGAGTAAAGACTAGGGAGTAGGGGCAAGGGAGTAGGGAGCAGAGGCTAGGGAGGAGGGGCTAGATAGTATTGGTTAGGGAGTAGGGGATAGGGAGCAGGGACTAGCGAGTTAAGGGGGCTAGGTAGTAGGGGCTATGGAGTAGGGAGTAAGAAAGAAGGGGCTAAGGAGTAGCGACTACGGAGTAGGGGCTAGGGAGTTGAGGCTTGGGAGTAGGGGCTAAAGAGTAGGGGATAGGGAGTTGGTGCTAGGGGGTAGGGGCTAGGGAGTAGGGCTTAGAGAGTAGGGACTAGGGAGTAGAGGCTAGGGCGTAGGGGCTAATGAGTAGGGGCTAGGGAGTAGGGAGAAGGGGTGGGGGGTAGGGTCAAGAGAGTAGGGGCTAAGGAGTAGGGGGAAGGGAGTGAGGGCTAGGGAGGAGGGACTATGGAGAAGAAGCTAGAGAGCAGGAAGAAGGGAGAAGGGTGTAGGGAGTAGAGGCTATGGTGCAGGGGCTAGGGTGTATGGCTAGGGAGTAGGGGCTTGGGAGTAGGGACTAGGGAGTAGGGGCTATGGAGTAGGGGAAGAGGGACTAGGAGTAGGGACTAAGGAGTAGAGGCTAGACAGTAGGGGCTAGGAAGTAGGGGATAGGGAGTATTGGCTATGGTGCAGGGACTAGGGATTAGGGGCTAGGGAGTAGGGGAAGAGGGACTAGGGAGTAGGGACTAAGGAGAAGAGGCTAGAGAGTAGGGGCTAGGAAGTAGGGGCTAGGGAGTATTGGCTATGGTGCAGGGACTAGGGATTAGGGGCTAGGGAGTAGGGGAAGAGGGACTAGGAGTAGGGACTAAGGAGTAGAGGCTAGAGAGTAGGGGCAACAGTGTAGGGAGTAGGGAATAGGGAGTCAGGGCTAAACTGTAGGGACTAGGGATTAAGGGCTAGGGGTTAGGGGCTAAGGAGTAGGGACTAGGGAGTAGGGACTAGGGTGTAGAGGCTAGAGAGTAGGGTGGAGGGACTAGGGAGTAGGGAGTCGAGACAAGAGAGTAGGGATTTGGGGCTATGGAGTAGGGTAAGAGTAAGGACTAGGAAGTAAGGACTAGGAAGTAGGGGCTAGGGAGTAGGGGCTAGGGAGTAGGGGCTAGGGAATAGGGGCAAAAGGGTAAGGACTAGGGAGTAGGGACTAGGAAGTAGGGGCTAGGGAGTATGGACTAGGGAGTAAGGGCTAGGTAGTAGGGGCTAGGGTGTAGGTGCTAGGGAGTAGGGGCTAAGGGGGCTAGGGTGTAGGTGCTAGGGAGTATTGGCTAGGGAGTATGGACTAGGGAGTATTGGCTAGGGAGTAGGGACTAGGGAGTAGTTGCTAGGGAGGAGGGGCTAAGGGGAAGGGGCTAGGGAGTAGGGGCTAGGGAGAAGGGGATAGGGAGTAGTTTCTAGGGAGGAGGGGTGGAGGGGTAAGGACTAGGGAGTAGGGAGTAGGGGACAGTGAGGCTATGGAGTAGGGGCTAGGGAGTAGGGGTAGGGAATAGGGGCTAGGGAGTAAGGAATAGGGAGTAGGGGCAAGGGAGGAGGGGCTAGGGTGTAGGGACTAGGGAGTAGGGGTTAGGGAGTAGGGATGATGGAGTAAGGGCTAGGGAATTGAGGCTAGAGAGTAGAGGCTAGAGAGTAGGTGCTAGTGAATAGGGGCTAGGGAGAAGTGGCTAGGGAGGAAGGGCTAAGGGGTAGGGAATAGGGGCTAGGGAGTACGGAATAGGGAGTAGGGGATAGGGAGTAGGGACTAGGTAGTAGGGGCTAGGGAGTAGGGACTAAGGTGTAGGGGCTAGGGAGTAGGGCCTAGAGAATAGGGACTAGGGAGTAGGGGCTATGGAGTAGGGGCTAAGGAATTGGGGCTAGGGAGTAGGGGATAGGGAGTAGGGGCTAGGGATTAGGGGCTAGGCAGCATGGGCTAAGGAGTACAGACTAGGGAGTAGGGGCTAGGGAGTAGGGACTAGGGAGTAGGGGCTATGGAGTAGAGGCTAGGGATTAGGGGCTAGGGAGGAGGGGCTAGGGATTAGGGGCTAGGTAGCATGGGCTAAGGAGTACAGACTAGAGAGTAGGGGCTAGGGAGTAGGGGCTAGGGAGCAGGGGCTAAGGGGTACAGACTAGGGAGTAGGGGATAGGGAGTAGGGAATAGGGATTAGGGGCTAGGGTGTAGGGGCTAGGGAGTAGAGGCTAGGGAGTAGTTGCTAGGGAGGAGGGGCTAAGGGGTAAGGACTAGGGAGTAGGGGCTAGGGAATAGGGGCTAGGGAATAGGGACTGTGGAGTAGGGCAAGGGTTGAGGGGCTAAAGGGTAAGGACTAGGGAGTAGGGGCTAGGGAGTAATTACTAGGGAGTAAGGGCTAGGGAGTAGGGGCTAAGGAGTACGGACTAGGAAGTAGGGGCTAGGGAGTAGGGGCTATGGAGTAGGGGTTAAGGAGTAGAGGCAAGGGAGGAGGGGCAAAGGGGTAAGGACTAGGGAGTAAAGACTAGGGAGTAGGGACTAGGGTGTAGGGACTAGGGAGTAAGGGGTAGGGAGTTGAGGCTAGGGAATAGGGGCTAGGGAGGAGGGGCTAGGGAGGAGTGGCTAAGGGGTAAGGACTAGGGAGTAGGGGCTAGGGATGATGGGCTAGGGAGTGGGGATTAGGGAATAGGGGCTAGAGATTAGGGGCTATGGAGTACGGAGTAGGTAGTAAGAAAGAAGGGGCTAAGGAGTAGGGAATAGGGAGTAGGGGCTAGGGAGTTGAGGCTTGGGAGTAGGGGCTAAAGAGTAGGGGATAGGGAGTAGGGGCTAGTGGCTAGGGAGTATTGGCTAGAGACTAGGTGCTTAGGAGTAGGTACTAGGGAGTAGGGGCTAGGGAGTTGGGGCTATGGAGTATGGACTATGGAGTAGGGTCTAGGGAGTTGGGGCTAGGGAGTAGGGGTTAGGGAGTTGAGGCTTGGGAGTAGGGGCTAAAGAGTAGGGGATAGGGAGTAGGGTCTAGGGAGTTGGTGCTAAGGGGTAGGGAGTAGGGGTTAGGGAGTAGGGACTATGGAGTAGAGGCTAGGGCGTAGGGGCTAATGAGTTGGGACTAGGGAGTAGGGGCTAGGGTGGAGGGGCTAAGGGGTAAGGACTAGGGAGTAGGGGCTAGGGATTAGGGGCAAGGGAGTTGGGGCAAGGGAGTAGGGAGCAGAGGGAGGAGGGGCTAGATAGTATTGGCTAGGGAGTAGGGGATAGGGAGCAGGGACAAGCGAGTTAAGGGGGCTAGATAGTAGGGGCTATGGAGTAGGGAGTAAGAAAGAAGGGGCTAAGGAGTAGCGACTACGGAGTAGGGGCTAGGGAGTTGAGGCTTGGGAGTAGGGCTAAAGAGTAGGGGATAGGGAGTTGGTGCTAGGGGGTAGGGGCTAGGGAGTAGGGCTTAGAGAGTAGCGACTAGGGAGTAGAGGCTAGGGCGTAGGGGCTAATGAGTAGGGACTAGGGAGTAGGGACTAGGGAGTAGTGGCTAGGGAGTAGGGACTAGGGAGTAGAGGCTAGGGAGTAGGGGCTAGGGAGTAGGGACTAGGGAGTAGTGGCTAGGGAGTAGGGACTAGGGAGTAGAGGCTAGGGAGTAGGGGCTATGGAGTAGGGACTAGGGAGTAGAGGCTAAGGAGTAGGGGCTATGGACTAGGGAGTAGGGGCTAGGGAGTAGGGACTAGGGAGTAGTGGCTAGGGAGTAGGGACTAGGGAGTAGAGGCTAAGGAGTAGGGGCTATGGACTAGGGAGTAGGGGCTAGGGAGTAGGGACTAGGAAGTAGGGACTAGGGAGTAGAGGCTAGGGAGTAGGGGCTATGGAGTAGGGACTAGGGAGTAGAGGCTAAGGAGTAGGGGCTATGGACTAGGGAGTAGGGGCTAGGGAGTAGGGACTATGGAGTAGTGGCTAGGGAGTAGGGACTAGGGAGTAGAGGCTAAGGAGTAGGGGCTATGGACTAGGGAGTAGGGGCTAGGGAGTAGGGACTAGGGAGTAGTGGCTAAGGAGTAGGGGCTATGGACTAGGGAGTAGGGGCTAGGGAGTAGGGACTAGGGAGTAGTGGCTAGGGAGTAGGGACTAGTGAGTAGGGGAAGAGGGACTAGGAGTTGGGACTAAGGAGTAGAGGCTAGAGAGTATGGGCTAGGGTGTAGGGGTTAGGGAGTTGAGGCTTGGGAGTAGGGGCTAAAGAGTAGGGGATAGGGAGTAGGGTCTAGGGAGTTGGTGCTAAGGGGTAGGGGCTAGGGAGTAGGGGTTAGGGCGTAGGGGCTAATGAGTTGGGACTAGGGAGTAGTTGCTAGGGAGGAGGGGCTAGGGAGTAGGGAGCAGAGGCTAGGGAGGAGGGGCTAGATAGTATTGGCTAGGGAGTAGGGGATAGGGAGCAGGGACTAGCGAGTTAAGGGGGCTAGGTAGTAGGGGCTATGGAGTAGGGAGTAAGAAAGAAGGGGCTAAGGAGTAGCGACTACGGAGTAGGGGTTAGGGAGTTGAGGCTTGGGAGTAGGGGCTAAAGAGTAGGGGTTAGGGAGTTGAGGCTTGGGAGTAGGGGCTAAAGAGTAGGGGATAGGGAGTTGGTGCTAGGGGGTAGGGGCTAGGGAGTAGGGCTTAGAGAGTAGGGACTAGGGAGTAGAGGCTAGGGCGTAGGGGCTAATGAGTAGGGGCTAGGGAGTAGGGAGTAGGGGCAGGGGTAGGGTCAAGAGAGTAGGGGCTAAGGAGTAGGGGGAAGGGAGTGAGGGCTAGGGAGGAGGGACAGTGGAGAAGAAGCTAGAGAGCAGGAAGAAGGGAGTAGGGAGTAGAGGCTAAGGAGTATGGGCTTTGGTGCAGGGGCTAGGGTGTAGGGGCTAGGGTGTAGTGCTAGGGAGTAGGGGCTAGGGAGTAGTGGCTAGGGGCTAGGGAGTAGGGGAAGAGGGACTAGGAGTAGGGACTAAGGAGTAGAGGCTAGAGAGTAGGGGCAACAGTGTAGGGAGTAGGGAATAGAGAGTAGGGAGACAGGGCAAAGCTGTAGGGACTAGGGATTTAGGGGTTAGGGGCTAAGGAGTAGGGACTAGGGTGTAGAGGCTAGAGAGTAGGGTGGAGGGACTAGGGAGTAGGGAGTCGAGACAAGAGAGTAGGGAGTTGGGGCTATGGAGTATGGACTAGCGAGTAAGGACTAGGAAGTAGGGGGTAGAGGCTAGGGAGTTTGGGCTAGAGAGTATGGGCTATGGAGTAGGGGGTAGGGGCTAGAGAGTAGGGAGTAGGGACTAGAGTAGGGGCTACAGAGTAGGGAGTAGGGGCTAAGGAGTAGAGGCAAGGGAGGAGGGGCAAAGGGGTAAAGACTAGGGACTAGGGAGTAGGGCTAGGGAGTAGGTGCTAAGGAGTACGGACTAGGAAGTAGGGGCTAGGGAGTAGGGGCTAGGTAGTAGGCGCTAGGGAGGAGTGGCTAAGGGGTAGGGACTAGGGATTAGGGGCTAGGGTGTAGGGGCTAGGGAGTAGGGACTAAGCAGTAGTTGCTAGGGAGAAGGGGCTAAGGGGTAGGGACTAGGGAGTAGGGGCTAGGAATGAGGGGCTAGGAATGAGGGGCTAGGGAGTAGGGACTAGAGAGTAGGGGCTAGGGTGTAGGGACTAAGGAGTAGGGGCTAGAGAGTAGTTGCTAGGGAGAAGGGGCTAAGGGGTAGGGGCTAGGGAGTAGGGGCTAGAGAGTAGGGGCTAGGAATGATGGGCTAGGGAGTAGGGACTAGAGAGTAGGGGCTAGGGTGTAGGGACTAGGGAGTATGGGCTAGGGAGTAGGGAGCAGAGGCTAGGGAGGAGGGGCTAGATAGTAGGGGCTAGGGAGTAGGGGCTATGGAGTAGGGAGTAAGAAAGAAGGGGCTAAGGAGTAGGGACTAGGGAGTAGGGGCTAGGAAATTGAGGCTTGGGAGTAGGGGCTAAAGAGTAGGGGCTAGGGAGTATTGGCTAGAGACTAGGTGCTTAGGGGTAGGGGCTAGGGAGTTGGGGCTATGGAGTACGGACTATGGAGTAGGGTCTAGGGAGTTGGGGCTAGGGAGTAGGGGTTAGGGAGTAGGGGCTAATGAATAAGGACTAGGGAGTAAGGACTATGGAGAAGAAGCTAGAGAGCAGGGAGTAGGGACTAGGGAGTAGGGAGTAGAGGCTAGGGAGTAGGGGCTATGGTGCAGGGAGTAGGGGCTAGGGAGTAGGGGCTAGGGAGTAGGGGCAGAGGGTAGGGGCTAAGGAGTAGGGGTTAGGGAGTAGGGGTTAGGGAGTAGGGGCTAATGAGTAGGGGCTAGGGAGTAGGGACTATGGAGAAGAAACTAGAGAGCAGGGAGTAGGGACTAGGGAGTAGGGAGTAGAGGCTATGGTGCAGGGACTAGGGAGTAGGGCTAGGGAGTAGGGACTAGGGAGTAGGGGCTATGGAGTAGGGGCTAGAGAGTAGGGGCTAGGGAGTAGGGAGTAGAGGCTAGGGAGTAGGGACTAAGGAGTAGAGGCTAGAGAGTAGGGGCTAGGGAGTAGGGGCTAGGGAGTAGAGGCTAGGGAGTAGGGGCTATGGAGTAGGGGCTAGAGAGTAGGGGCTAGGGAGTAGGGAGTAGAGGCTAGGGAGTAGGGAGTAGAGGCTAGGGAGTAGGGGCTAGTGAGTAGGGAGTAGAGGCTAGGGAGTATGGAGTAGAGGCTAGGGAGTAGGGAGTAGGGGCTAGAGAGTAGGGACTAGGGAGTAGGGAGTAGGGAGTAGAGGCTAGGGAGTAGGGGCTAGGGAGTAGGGAGTAGAGGCTAGGGAGTATGGAGTAGAGGCTAGGGAGTAGGGAGTAGGGGCTAGAGAGTAGGGACTAGGGAGTAGGGAGTAGGGGCTAGGGAGTAGGGAGTAGAGGCTAGGGAGTAGGGGCTAGGGAGTAGGGGCTAGAGAGTAGGGACTAGGGAGTAGGGGCTAGGGAGTAGGGGCTAGGGAGTAGGGGCTATGGAGTAGGGACAAGGGAGTAGGGACTAGGGAGTTTTGGCTAGAGAGTAGGGGCTAGGGAGTAGGGGCTAGTGAGTAGGGGCTAGAGAGTAGGGACTAGGGAGTTTTGGCTAGAGAGTAGGGGCTAGGGAGTAGGGGCTAGGGAGTAGGGGCTAGGGAGTAGGGGCTAGTGAGTAGGGGCTAGAGAGTAGGGGAAGATGGACCAGGGAGTAGCATCTAAGGAGAAGAGGCTAGAGAGTAGGGAGTCTGACAAAGAAATGATCAGTCTATAATTTTAATGGTACGTTTATTTGAACAGTGAGAGACAGAATAACAACCAAAAAATCCAAAAAAACGAATGTCAAAAATGTTATAAATTGATCAGCATTTTAATGAGGGAAATAAGTATTTGACCCCCTCTCAATCAGAAAGATTTCTGGCTCCCAGGTGTCTTTTATACAGGTAACGAGCTGAGATTAGGAGCACACTCTTAAAGGGAGTGCTCCTAATCTCAGTTTGTTAAAGGGAGTGCTCCTAATCTCAGTTTGTTACCTTTATAAAAGACACCTGTCCACAGAAGCAATCAATCAATCAGATTCCAAACTCTCCACCATGGCCAAGACCAAAGAGCTCTCCAAGGATGTCAGGGACAAGATTGTAGACCTACACAAGGCTGGAATGGGCTACAAGACCATCGCCAAGCAGCTTGGTGAGAAGGTGACAATAGCTGGTGCGACTATTCGCAAATGGAAGAAACACAAAAGAACTGTCAATCTCCCTCGGCCTGGGGCTCCATGCAAGATCTCACCTCGTGGAGTTGCAATGATCATGAGAACGGTGAGGAATCAGCCCAGAACTACACGGGAGGATCTTGTCAATGATCTCAAGGCAGCTGGGACCATAGTCACCAAGAAAACAATTGGTAACACACTACGCCGTGAAGGACTGAAATCCTGCAGTGCCCGCAAGGTCCTCCTGCTCAAGAAAGCACATATACATGCCCGTCTGAAGTTTGCCAATGAACATCTGAATGATTCAGAGGAGAACTGGGTGAAAGTGTTGTGGTCAGATGAGACCAAAATTGAGCTCTTTGGCATCAACTCAACTCGCCGTGTTTGGAGGAGGAGGAATGCTGCCTATGACCCCAAGAACACCATCCCCACCGTCAAACATGGAGGTGGAAACATTATGCTTTGGGGGTGTTTTTCTGCTAAGGGGACAGGACAACTTCACCGCATCAAAGGGACGATGGACGGGGCCATGTACCGTCAAATCTTGGGTGAGAACCTCCTTTCCTCAGCCAGGGCATTGAAAATGGGTCGTGGATGGGTATTCCAGCATGACAATGACTCAAAATCAATACTTTATCAAATACATGTTATTTAAAAAATATATATACAGACAGGTTTCCTAAAATTGAAAATCAAATAGCTTAATGAGTCATGGAAACCCATTTCATGAAGCTCCCGACGAACAGTTCTTGTGCTGACGTTGCTTCCAGAGGCAGTTTGAAACTCGGTAGTGAGTGATTTGATTTATTAGGATCCCCTTTAGCCGATGCTTATGGTGACAGCAAGTCTTACTGGGGTCCGAAATATAATGAAAAATACATTACGGTGTCACGTTCGTTGAAGGACGGGACGGACCAAGGCGCAGCGTGATATGCGTACATGTTTATTAAATATATACACAATGAACAAAACAACAAACTAAACAAAACGTGACGTCCAAGGCAACACAACACGGAACAAGATCCCAGAACCCACTAGTGCCAATAGGCTGCCTAAGTATGGTCCCCAATCAGAGACAACGAGCGACAGCTGCCTCTGATTGGGAACCACACCGGCCAACATAGAAATACCCATACTAGTACCTATAACATAGAACAACACAACATAGAATATACACACCCTGACTCAACATATAAGCGTCCCCTGAGTCAGGCGTGACATACAGACAAAATACAATACAATTCACATACATTTATAACATTAACATGTAGTGTGTGCATCTATCAGTTACACAAACATGTCAGTACAGGGAATAAGAGATAGGGGCTAGGGAGTAGGGGCTAGAGAGAAGGGGCTAAGAAGTAGGGACTAGGGTGTAGGGACTAGGGTGTAGGGGCTAGGGAGTAGGGGCTAATGAGTAGGGGCTAGGGATTAGGGGCTAGGATGTAGGGACTAGGGAGTAAGGACTAGGCATTAGGGACAAGGGAGTAGGGAGTCAGGTTTAGGGAGTAAGGGCTAGGGAGTAGGGGCTAGGGAGTAGAGGCTAGGGAGTAGGGGCTAGGGTGTAATGGCTAGGGAGTAGGGGCTAGGGTGTAGGGGCTAGGGAGTACATTTACATTTACATTTTAGTCATTTAGCAGACGCTCTTATCCAGAGCGACTTACAGTTAGTGAATACATATATATATTTTTTTATACTGTCCCCCCGTGGGAATCGAACCCACAACCCTGGCGTTGCAAACGCCATGCTCTATCAACTGAGCTACATCCCTGCCGGCTATTCCCTCCCCTACCCTGGACGACGCTGGGCCAATTGTGCGCCGCCCATGAGTCTCCCGGTCACGGCCGGCTGCGACAGAGCCTGGATTCGAACCAGGATCTAGTGGCACAGTTAGCACTGCGATGCAGTGCCTTAGACCACTGCGCCACTCAGGAGACACCGTGTAGGGGCTAGGGTGTAGGGACTAGGGTGTTAGGACTAGGCATTTGGGACAAGGGAGTAGGGAGAGGTTTAGGGAGTAGGGGCTAGGGAGTAGGGGCTAGAGAGAAGGGGCTAGGGAGTAGGGGCTAGGGAGTAGGGGCTAGGGAGTAGGGGCCAGGGAGCAGTGGCTAGTGACTAGGGGCTAGGGAGTGATGGCTATGGAGTAGGTACTAGGGAGTAGGGTTAAGGGAGTAGGGACTACGGAGTAGAGGCTAGAGAAGAAGGGCTAATTGGTAGGGACTAGGAAGTAGGGGCTAGAGAGAAGGGGCTATGAAGTAGGGAGTAGGGAGTAGGGGCCAGTGAGTAGGGACTAGGTTGTAGGGGCTACGGAGTAGGGGTTAGGGAGTAGGGACTAGGGAGTAAGGACTAGGGAGTGAGGAGTAGGGAGTAGGGGCTAGGGAGTAGGGACTAGGTTGTAGGGGCTACGGAGTAGGGGTTAGGGAGTAGGGACTAGGGAGTAAGGACTAGGGAGTGAGGAGTAGGGAGTAGGGGCTAGAGACTAGGGGCTAGGGAGTAGGGGCTAGGGAGTAGGGGATAGGATTTAGGGAGTAGGGAGTAGGGAGTTGGGTCTAAGGAGTAGGGGCTAGAGAGTAGGGGCTAGGGAGTAGGGGCTAGGGAGAAGGGGCTATGAAGTAGGGAGTAGGGAGTAGGGAGTAGGGGCCAGTGAGTAGGGACTAGGTTGTAGGGGCTACGGAGTAGGGGTTAGGGAGTAGGGACTAGGGAGTAAGGACTAGGGAGTAAGGGCTAAGGAATAGACGCTAGAGAGTAGGGACTAGGGAGTAGGGGCTAAGGAGCAGGGACTAGGGAGTTGAGGCTAGGGAGGATGGGCTAGGGAGTAGGGACTAAGGAGTAAGGGCTAGGGAAGCCTCTGGAACTGCCGTTCTGCGGCCAACAAGGCAGAGTTCATCTCAGCCTATGCTACCCTCCAGTCCCTCGACTTCTTGGCGCTGACGGAAACATGGATTACCACAGAAAACACTGCTACTCCTACTGCTCTCTCCTCATCTGACCATGTGTTCTCGCATACCCTGAGAGTATCTGGACAGCGGGGTGGTGGCACAGGAATCCTCATATCTCCCAAGTGGACATTCTCTATTTCTCCCCTGACCCATCTGTCTATCTCCTCATTTGAATTCCATGCTCTCACAGTCACTAGCCCATTCAAGCTTAACATCCTTATCATTTATCACCCTCCAGGTTCCCTTGGAGAGTTCATCAATGAGCTTGACGCCTTGATAAGTTCCTTTCCTGAGGATGGCTCACCCCTCACAGTTCTGGGTGACTTTAACCTCCCTACGTCTACCTTTGACTCATTTCTCTTTGCCTCCTTCTTTCCACTCCTCTCCTCTTTTGACCTCACCCTCTCACCGTCCCCCCCTACTCAGAAGGAAGGCAATACGCTTGACCTCATCTTTACTAGATTCTACTAATATCACTGCAACTCCCCTCCAAGTCTCCAACCACTACTTTGTATCCTTTTCTCTTTCGCTCTCCTCCAACACTACTCACTCTGCCCCTACTCAGATGGTAATGCGCTGTCGCAACCTTCGCTCTCTCTCTCCCGCTACTCTCTCCTCTTCCATCCTATCATCTCTTCCCTCTGCTCAATCCTTCTCCCTCCAATCTCCTGATTCTGCCTCCTCAACCCTTCTCTCCTCCCTTTCTGCATCCTTTGACTCTCTATGTCCCCTATCCTCCCGGCCGGCTCGGTCCTCCCCTCCTGCTCCGTGGCTTGACGACTCATTGCGAGCTCACAGAACAGGGCTCCGGGCAGCCGAGCGGAAATGGAGGAAAACTAGACTCCCTGCGGACCTGGCATCTTTTCACTCCCTCCTCTCTACATTTTCTTCCTCTGTTTCTGCTGCTAAAGCCACGTTCTACCACTCTAATTTCCAAGCATCTGCCTCTAACCCTAGGAAGCTCTTTGCCACCTTCTCCTCCCTGCTGAATCCCCCCCCCCCCTCCCTCTCTGTGGATGACTTTGTCAACCATTTTGAAAAGAAGGTTGACGACATCCGATCCTCGTTTGTTAAGTCAAATGACACCGCTGGTCCTGCTCACACTGTCCTACCCTATGCTTTGACTTCTTTCTCCCCTCTCTCTCCAGATGAAATCTTGCGACTTGTGACGGCCGGCCGCCCAACAACCTGCCCGCTTGACCCTATCCCCTCCTCTCTTCTCCAGACCATTTCCGGAGACCTTCTCCCTTACCTCACCTCGCTCATCAACTCATCCTTGACTGCTGGCTATGTCCCTTCCGTCTTCAAGAGAGCGAGAGTTGCACCCCTTCTCAAAAAACCTACACTCGATCCCTCCGATGTCAATAACTACAGACCAGTATCCCTTCTTTATTTTCTCTCCAAAACTCTTGAGCGTGCCGTCTTTAGCCAACTCTCTTGCTATCTCTCTCAGAATTACCTTCTTGATCCAAACCAGTCAGGTTTCAAAACTGGTCATTCAACTGAGACTGCTCTTCTCTGTGTCACGGAGGCTCTCATCACTACTAAAGCTAACTCTCTCTCCTCTGCTCTCGTCCTTCTAGACTTATCTGCTGCCTTTGATACTGTGAACCATCAGATCCTCCTCTCCACCCTCTCCGAGTTGGGCATCTCCGGCGCGGCTCACTCTTGGATTGCGTCCTACCTGACAGGTCGCTCCTACCAGGTGGCGTGGCGAGAATCTGTCTCCGCACCACGTGCTCTCACCACTGGTGTCCCCCAGGGCTCAGTTCTAGGCCCTCTCCTATTCTTGCTATACACCAAGTCACTTGGCTCTGTCATATCCTCACATGGCCTCTCCTATCATTGCTACGCAGACGACACACAATGAATCTTCTCCTTTCCCACTTCTGATAACCAGGTGGAGAATCGCATCTCTGCATGTCTGGCAGACATATCAGTGTGGATGACGGATCACCACCTCAAGCTGAACCTCGGCAAGACGGAGCTGTTCTTCCTCCCGGGGAAGGACTGCCCGTTCCATGATCTCGCCATCACGGTTGACAACTCTGTTGTGTCCTCCTCCCAGAGTGCAAAGAGCCTTGGCGTGACCATGGACAACACCCTGTCGTTCTCCGCTAACATCAAGGCGGTGACCCGATCCTGTAGGTTCATGCTCTACAACATTCGCAGAACACGACGCTGCCTTACACAGGAAGCGGCACAGGTCCTAATCCAGGCACTTGTCATCTCCCGTCTGGATTACTGCAACTCGCTGTTGGCAGGGCTCCCTGCCTGTGCCATTAAACCCCTACAACTCATCCAGAACGCCGCAGCCCGTCTGGTGTTCAACCTTCCCAAGTTCTCTCACGTCACCCCGCTCCTCTGCACACTCCACTGGCTTCCAGTTGAAGCTCGCATCTGCTACAAGACCATGGTGCTTGCCTACGGAGCTATGAGGGGAACGGCATCTCCGTACCTTCAGGCTCTGATCAGTCCCTACACCCAAACGAGGGCATTGCGTTCATCCACCTCTGGCCTGCTGGCCCCCCTACCTCTGCGGAAGCACAGTTCCCGCTCAGCCCAGTCAAAACTGTTCGCTGCTCTGGCACCCCAATGGTGGAACAAGCTCCCTCACGACGCCAGGACAGCGGAGTCACTCACCACCTTCCGGAGACACTTGAAACCACACCTCTTTAAGGAATACCTGGGATAGGATAAAGTCATCCTTCTACCCCCCCACCTTACCCCACCCCCCCAAAAAAATAAATAATAATAATAATAATTGTAAAGTGGTTATCCCACTGGCTATCATAAGGTGAATGCACCAATTTGTAAGTCGCTCTGGATAAGAGCGTCTTCTAAATGACGAAAATGTTAAATGTAAATGAGTAGGGTCTAGAGACTAGAGGCCAGGGAGTAGGGGCTAAGGGGTAGGGACTAGGGAGTAGGGACTAGGGAGCAAGGGCTAGGAAGTAGGGGCTAGGGAGTAGGGACTAGGGAGTAGGGACTAGGGACTAGGGAGTAGGGAGTAGGGACTAGGGAGAAGAATCTAGAGAGTAGGGAGTAGGGACTAGGGAGCAAGGGCTAGGAAGTAGGGGCTAGGGAGTAGGGACTAGGGAGTAGGGGCTAGGAAGTAGGGGCTAGGGAGTAGGGACTAGGGAGTAGGGACTAGGGAGTAGAATCTAGAGAGTAGGGAGTAGGGACTAGGGAGTAGGGAGTACATTCTAGGGAGTTGGGGCTAGGGAGTAGGGGCTAGGGAGAAGGGGACAGGTGGGAGGGTTAAGAGAGTAGGGGCTAGGTGGTAGGACCAGGGAGTAGGGGCTAGGGAGTAGGGACTAGGGACTAGGCAGTAAGGGAGTTGGGACTAGGGAGAAGAGGCTAGAGCGTTGGGGCTGGGGAGTAGGGGGCAGGGGCTAGGGTCAAGAGAGTAGGGGCTAGGGAGTAGGGGGAAGGGAGTGAGGGCTAGGGAGGAGGGGCTAAGGGGTAGGGACTAGGGAGTAGGGGCTAGGGACTAGGGTGTTGAGGTTAGGGAGTAGGGGCTAGGGACTAGGGTGTTGAGGTTAGGGAGTAGGGGCTTGAGAGTAGGGAGTCGGGGCTAGGGTGTAGGGGCTATGGATTAAGGGCTAGGGATTAGGGGCTAAGGAGTAGGGACTAGGGAGTAGGGACTAGGGAGTAGAGGCTAGAGAGTAGGGTGGAGGGACTAGGGAGTAGGGAGTAGAGGCTAGAGAGTAGGAGGTAGGGGCTAGGGACTAGGGACTATGGAATAGGGAGTAGGTATTAGGGAGTTAGGCCTATGTAGTAGGGAGTAGGGCCTAGGGAGTAGGGGCAAGTGAGTAGGGGCCAGGGAGTAGGGGCTAAGGGTTGGTTAGAACCAGAGAGGCACCAACACAATGTTGTTCACTAAACTACCTTGTTCCTTTCCTCTGTACCTGTAATACCACCGTAAGCCACAGGGGGTGTTGATATCTCACATGACATTATTAGACTACCCCTTGATGTAGCTGTAATACCACAGTAAACCACAGGGGGTGTTGATAACTCACCTGACATTATTAGACTACCTTTGTTTCTAAGCCTTCAATTTCAAATCATCTAATGTCTCCTCTCTGTCTCTCTTCTCTCTCCCTCTCTTCTCTCTCTCTCTTCTCTCTCTGTCTCTCTTCTCTCTCTCTCTCTCTTCTCTCTCTGTATCTCTCTTCTGTCTGTGTCTCTCTTCTCTCTGTGTCTCTCTTCTCTCTCTGTCTCTCTTCTCTCTCTCTGTCTCTCTTCTCTCTGTCTCTCTGTCTCTCTTCTCTCTCTCTCTCTTCTCTCTGTGTCTCTTCTCTCTGTCACTCTTATCTCCGTGTCTCTCTGTCTCTCATCTCTCTCTGTCTCTCTCTCTCTGTCTCTCTTCTCTCTGTGTCTCTCTGTCTCTCTTCTCTATCTGTCTCTCTTCTCTCTGTGTCTCTCTTCTCTCTGTCTCTCTTCTCTCTGTCTCTATTCTCTCTGTCTCTCTTCTCTCTGTCTCTCTTCTCTCTGTGTCTCTCTTCTCTCTCTCTCTTCTCTCTATGTCTCTCTTCTCTCTCTGTCTCTCTTCTCTGTGTCTCTCTTCTCTCTCTGTCTCTCTTCTCTCTCTCTCTCTCTGTCTCTCTTCTCTCTGTGTCCCTCTTCTCTCTCTCTTCTCTCTCTGTAGACTGCTCCCAGAGAGAAGGGGAGGTAGACAACATGGGTCCTGTGTGCTCCCAGTATACTAAATGGAGAGAAGGGGAGGTAGACAACATGGGTCCTGTGTGCTCCCAGTAGACTAAATGGAGAGATGGGGAGGTAGACAACATGGGCCCTGCTCCCAGTAGACTAAATGGAGAGAAGGGGAGGTAGACAACATGGGTCCTGCTCCCAGTAGACTAAATGGAGAGAAGGGGAGGTAGACAACATGGGTCCTGTGTGCTCCCAGTAGACTAAATGGAGAGAAGGGGAGGTAGACAACATGGGTCCTGCTCCCAGTAGACTAAATGGAGAGAAGGGGAGGTAGACAACATGGGTCCTGCTCCCAGTAGACTAAATGGAGAGAAGGGGAGGTAGACAACATGGGTCCTGTGTGCTCCATGTAGACTAAATGGAGAGAAGGGGAGGTAGACAACATGGGTCCTGCTCCCAGTAGACTAAATGGAGAGAATGGGAGGTAGACAACATGGGTCCTGCTCCCAGTAGACTAAATGGAGAGAAGGGGAGGTAGACAACATGGGTCCTGTGTGCTCCCAGTAGACTAAATGGAGAGAATGGGAGGTAGACAACATGGGTCCTGCTCCCAGTAGACTAAATGGAGAGAAGGGGAGGTAGACAACATGGGTCCTGTGTGCTCCCAGTAGACTAAATGGAGAGAAGGGGAGGTAGACAACATGGGTCCTGTGTGCTCCCAGTAGACTAAATGGAGAGAAGGGGAGGTAGACAACATGGGTCCTGTGTGCTCCCAGTAGACTAAATGGAGAGATGGGGAGGTAGACAACATGGGTCCTGTGTGCTCCCAGTAGACTAAATGGAGAGAAGGGGAGGTAGACAACATGGGTCCTGTGTGCTCCCAGTAGACTAAATGGAGAGAAGGGGAGGTAGACAACATGGGTCCTGCTCCCAGTAGACTAAATGGAGAGAAGGGGAGGTAGACAACATGGGTCCTGCTCCCAGTAGACTAAATGGAGAGAAGAGGAGGTAGACAACATGGGTCCTGCTCCCAGTAGACTAAATGGAGAGAAGGGGAGGTAGACAACATGGGTCCTGTGTGCTCCCAGCAGACTAAATGGAGAGAAGGGGAGGTAGACAACATGGGTCCTGCTCCCAGTAGACTAAATGGAGAGAAGGGGAGGTAGACAACATGGGTCCTGTGTGCTCCCAGTAGACTAAATGGAGAGAAGAGGAGGTAGACAACATGGGTCCTGTGTGCTCCCAGTAGACTAAATGGAGAGAAGGGGAGGTAGACAACATGGGTCCTGTGTGCTCCCAGTAGACTAAATGGAGAGAAGGGGAGGTAGACAACATGGGTCCTGCTCCCAGCAGACTAAATGGAGAGAAGGGGAGGTAGACAACATGGGTCCTGCTCCCAGTAGACTAAATGGAGAGAAGGGGAGGTAGACAACATGGGTCCTGTGTGCTCCAAGTAGACTAAATGGAGAGAAGGGGAGGTAGACAACATGGGTCCTGCTCCCAGTAGACTAAATGGAGAGAAGGGGAGGTAGACAACATGGGTCCTGTGTGCTCCCAGTAGACTAAATGGAGAGAAGGGGAGGTAGACAACATGGGTCCTGTGTGCTCCCAGCAGACTAAATGGAGAGAAGGGGAGGTAGACAACATGGGTCCTGTGTGCTCCCAGTAGACTAAATGGAGAGAATGGGAGGTAGACAACATGGGTCCTGCTCCCAGTAGACTAAATGGAGAGAATGGGAGGTAGACAACATGGGTCCTGCTCCCAGTAGACTAAATGGAGAGAAGGGGAGGTAGACAACATGGGTCCTGCTCCCAGTAGACTAAATGGAGAGATGGGGAGGTAGACAACATGGGTCCTGTGTGCTCCCAGTAGACTAAATGGAGAGAAGGGGAGGTAGACAACATGGGTCCTGTGTGCTCCCAGCAGACTAAATGGAGAGAAGGGGAGGTAGACAACATGGGTCCTGTGTGCTCCCAGTAGACTAAATGGAGAGAAGGGGAGGTAGACAACATGGGTCCTGCTCCCAGTAGACTAAATGGAGAGAAGGGGAGGTAGACAACATGGGTCCTGTGTGCTCCCAGCAGACTAAATGGAGAGAAGGGGAGGTAGACAACATGGGTCCTGTGTGCTCCCAGTAGACTAAATGGAGAGAAGGGGAGGTAGACAACATGGGTCCTGTGTGCTCCCAGCAGACTAAATGGAGAGAATGGGAGGTAGACAAAATGGGTCCTGCTCCCAGTAGACTAAATGGAGAGAAGGGGAGGTAGACAAAATGGGTCCTGCTCCCAGTACACTAAATGGAGAGAATGCTACCGACCAGACACACACAGAGTGAGTACACACACACACACACATACACGCACACAAACACACAAACACAAACACACAATACACTTCATGGTATTTCCTCTCTGATTTGAATCAGGCACTAAGGTGGAAGCCCCGTAAGCTGTGTCAGGACCCATGTCTAAGGAGGCGGAGCCATCTGAGAGCAAGATGTGAGCTCTGCCAATCACCTTCCTGACAGCAGCAGTATGGTCGACAGGGTCAATTTGACCAGTCATATTTCAAACAGACTCTTTGTCTGCGTCCCAAATGTCACTTCTATTCTACATTTAGCTTTTTGGATCAAAAGGTCGTATTTTTACACGCTTTTATGTTTGGCATCAATCACTGTTAGACATCCATCACCAATATCTATATCTATAGCTGTTAGACATCCATCACCAATATCTATATCTATAGCTGTTAGACATCCATCACCAATATCTATATCTATAGCTGTTAGACATCCATCACCAATATCTATATCTATAGCTGTTAGACATCCATCACCAATATCTATATCTATAGCTGTTAGACATCCATCACCAAAATCTATATATATAGCTGTTAGACATCCATCACCAATATCTATATCTATAGCTGTTAGACATCCATCACCAATATCTATATCTATAGCTGTTAGACATCCATCACCAATATCTATATCTATAGCTGTTAGACATCCATCACCAATATCTATATCTATAGCTGTTAGACATCCATCACCAATATCTATATCTATAGCTGTTAGACATCCATCACCAATATCTATATCTATAGCTGTTAGACATCCATCACCAATATCTATATCTATAGCTGTTAGACATCCATCACCAATATCTATATCTATAGCTGTTAGACATCGATCACCAATATCTATATCTATAGCTGTTAGACATCCATCACCAATATATATATAGCTGTTAGACATCCATCACCAATATATATATCTATAGCTGTTAGACATCCATCACCAATATCTATATCTATAGCTGTTAGACATCCATCACCAATATCTATATCTATAGCTGTTAGACATCCATCACCAATATCTATATCTATAGCTGTTAGACATCCATCAGCAATATCTATATCTATAGCTGTTAGACATCCATCAGCAATATCTATATCTATAGCTGTTAGACATCCATCACCAATATCTATATCTATAGCTGTTAGACATCCATCACCAATATCTATATCTATAGCTGTTAGACATCCATCACCAATATCTATATCTATAGCTGTTAGACATCCATCACCAATATCTATATCTATAGCTGTTAGACATCCATCACCAATATCTATATCTATAGCTGTTAGACATCCATCACCAATATCTATATCTATAGCTGTTAGACATCCATCACCAATATCTATATCTATAGCTGTTAGACATCCATCACCAATATCTATATCTATAGCTGTTAGACATCCATCACCAATATCTATATCTATAGCTTTTAGACATCCATCACCAATATCTATAGCTGTTAGACATCCATCACCAATATCTATATCTATAGCTGTTAGACATCCATCACCAATATCTATATCTATAGCTGTTAGACATCCATCACCAATATATCTATAGTTGTTAGACATCCATCACCAATATATCTATATCTATAGCTGTTAGACATCCATCACCAATATCTATAGCTGTTAGACATCCATCACCAATATATATATAGCTGTTAGACATCCATCACCAATATCTATAGTTGTTAGACATCCATCACCAATACAGTGGGGAAAAAAGTATTTAGTCAGCCACCAATTGTGCAAGTTCTCCCACTTAAAAAGATGAGAGAGGCCTGTAATTTTCAACATAGGTACACGTCAACTATGACAGACAAATTGAGAAAAAGAAATACAGAAAATCACATTGTAGGACTTTTAATGAATTTATTTGCAAATTATGGTGGAAAATAAGTATTTGGTCACCTACAAATAAGCAAGATTTCTGGCTCTCACAGACCTGTAACTTCTTCTTTAAGAGGCTCCTCTGTCCTCCACTCGTTACCTGTATTAATGGCACCTGTTTGAACTTGTTTTCAGTATAAAAGACACCTGTCCACAACCTCAAACAGTCACACTCCAAACTCCACTATGGCCAAGACCAAAGAGCTGTTAAAGGACACCAGAAACAAATTTGTAGACCTGCACCAGGCTGGGAAGACTGAATCTGCAATAGGTAAGCAGCTTGGTTTGAAGAAATCAACTGTGGGAGCAATTATTAGGAAATGGAAGACATACAAGACCACTGATAATCTCCCTCGATCTGGGGCTCCACGCAAGATCTCACCCCGTGGGGTCAAAATGATCACAAGAACGGTGAGCAAAAATCCCAGAACCACACGGGGGGACCTAGTGAATGACCTGCAGTGAGCTGGGACCAAAGTAACAAAGCCTACCATCAGTAACACACTACGTCGCCAGGGACTAAAATCCTGCAGTGCCAGACGTGTCCCCCTGCTTAAGCCAGTACATGTCCAGGCCCGTCTGAAGTTTGCCAGAGTGCATTTGGATTATCCAGAAGAGGATTGGGAGAATGTCATATGGTCAGATGAAACAAAAATAGAACTTTTTGGTAAAAACTCAACTCGTCGTGTTTGGAGGACA
Source organism: Coregonus ussuriensis (assembly GCA_031479575.1). Taxonomy (NCBI): domain Eukaryota; kingdom Metazoa; phylum Chordata; class Actinopteri; order Salmoniformes; family Salmonidae; genus Coregonus; species Coregonus ussuriensis. Next base: position 33,284,517 of record CM062511.1, on the reverse strand, counting down.
AAGAATGCTGAGTTGCATCCAAAGAACACCATACCTACTGTGAAGCATGGGGGCGGAAACATCATGCTTTGGGGCTGTTTTTCTGCAAAGGGACCAGGACGACTGATCCGTGTAAAGGAAAGAATGAATGGGGCCATGTATCGTGAGATTTTGAGTGAAAACCTCCTTCCATCAGCAAGGGCATTGAAGATGAAACGTGGCTGGGTCTTTCAGCATGACAATGATCCCAAACACACCACCTGGGCAACGAAGGAGTGGCTTCGTAAGAAGCAATTCAAGGTCCTGGAGTGGCCTAGCCAGTCTCCAGATCTCAACCCCATAGAAAATCTTTGGAGGGAGTTGAAAGTCTGTGTTGCCCAGCGACAGCCCCAAGACATCACTGCTCTAGAGGAGATCTGCATGGAGGAATGGGCCAAAATACCAGCAACAGTGTGTGAAAACCTTGTGAAGACTTACAGAAAACGTTTGACCTGTGTCATTGCCAACAAAGGGTATATAACAAAGTATTGAGAAACTTTTGTTATTGACCAAATACTAATTTTCCACCATAATTTGCAAATAAAATTGTAAAAAATCCTACAATGTGATTTTCTGGATTTATTTTTCTCATTTTGTCTGTCATAGTTGACGTGTAACTATGATGAAAATTACAGGCCTCTCTCATCTTTTTAAGTGGGAGAACTTGCACAATTGGTGGCTGACTAAATACTTTTTTCCCCCCACTGTATATCTATATAGTTACATACAATAATTGCCTACCATTCAGCTGTTTTCTCACCTCATTGTCTGAACCGTTAACGCTAGGTAGTAAGTGGCTACTGTGCTTGACATTTAGCTAGCTTGTTGCTACCTGGATAGCAACTAGTAAACAATAGCTGGAACGACCTCGCGAACAGACGCGAACTGGCTGAGTCAATTCAGTGGCTAGCTTTGCACTTGGCTAGCTAACAGTAGCTGCTAGGGGTAAGTCATAACCTACATTTGTGTTTTGTTTTTTACATATTGGTAGTCAGAGTCGTTCAAGGAATTCAGGACATGGGTGACTAGTTAACGTTAGCTTGGCTCTCTCTGTGTGTTCATGCCGTGAAAGGAGGGGTTTCTTCTTTGTCTGAAAGCAATGGCTAGCTAGTATGCTAACTATTCTAGCTAACTAACTGGCTGAATAAGTTGACGACGGACTCGCTCAAGCTGTCGGGACTAATCCACAACGTTAGACACGGACACGAATGATCTGCTTGGCGTGCTGACATACTGGTGGTTTGTTGTGGCCGAGTATTGGTGCTAAACCGTGTTGTTGGAGTCCGGCATGCTAGCTGGCTGCGGCATCTTATGACTAGGTGCCCTGGACGATTTTCACGGAAGAACACTGTACCTAGTCAGCTAGCTGAATAAACTAAGTTAGTCTATTCCTAGAAAACATTGAACCGCTGTAGTTTACAACAATTATAGTTTCTGAGCTATACTAGGGTTAGGGTTATACTAGGGTTAGGGTTATACTAGGGCTAGGGTTATACTAGGGTTAGGGTTAGGGTTATACTAGGTTTAGGGTTATACTAGGGTTAGGGTTATACTAGGGTTAGGGTTAGGGTTATACTAGGGTTAGGGTTATACTAGGGTTAGGGTTATACTAGGGTTAGGGTTAGGGTTATACTAGGGTTAGGGTTAGGGTTATACTAGGGTTAGGGTTATACTAGGGTTAGGGTTGGACTAGGGTTAGGGTTATACTAGGGTTAGGGTTATAGTTATACTAGGGTTAGGGTTATACTAGAGCTAGGGTTAGGGTTAGGGTTATACTAGGGTTAGGGTTAGGGTTATACTAGGGTTAGGGTTATACTAGGGTTAGGGTTATACTAGGGTTAGGGTTAGGGTTAGGGTTATACTAGGGTTAGGGTTATACTAGGGTTAGGGTTAGGGTTAAACAAGGGTTAGGGTTATACTAGGGTTAGGGTTATACCAGGGTTAGGGTTAGGGTTAGACTAGGGTTAGGGTTATACTAGGGTTAGGGTTAGGGTTATACTAGGGTTAGGGTTAGACTAGGGTTAGGGCTAGGGTTAGACTAGGGTTAGGGTTAGGGTTAGACTAGGGTTAGGGTTAGGGTTATACTAGGGTTAGGGTTAGACTAGGGTTAGGGCTAGGGTTAGGGTTAGGGTTATACTAGGGTTAGGGTTAGGGTTATACTAGGGTTAGGGTTATACTAGGGTTAGGGTTAGACTAGGGTTAGGGTTATACTAGGGTTAGGGTTAGTGTTATACTAGGGTTAGGATTATACTAGGGTTAGGGTTATACTAGGGTTAGGGTTAGGGTTAGGGTTATACTAGGGTTAGGGTTAGGGTTATACTAGTGTTAGGGTTAGGGTTATACTAGGGTTAGGGTTATACTACGATTAGGGTTATACTAGGGTTATGGTTAGGGTTATAATAGGGTTAGGGTTATACTAGGGTTAGGGTTAGGGTTATACTAGGGTTAGGGTTATACTAGGGTTAGGGCTATACTAGGGTTATACTAGGGTTAGGGTTATACTAGGGTTAGGGTTAGGGTTAGAAAAGGGTTAGGGTTATACTAAGGTTAGGGTTAGGGTTATACTAGGGTTAGGGTTATACTAGGGTTAGGGTTATACTAGGGTTAGGGTTAGGGTTAGGGTTATACTAGGGTAAGGGTTAGACTAGGGTTAGGGTTATACTAGGGTTAGGGTTATACTGGGGTTATGGTTAGGGTTATACTAGGGTTAGGGTTATACTAGGGTTAGGGTTATACTAGGGTTAGGGTTATACTAGGGTTAGGGTTAGGGTTATACTAGGGTTAGGGTTAGGGTTATACTAGGGTTAGTGTTATACTAGGGTTAGGGTTATACTAGGGTTGGGTTATACTAGGGTTAGGGTTATACTAGGGTTAGGGTTATACTAGGGTTAGGGTTAGGGTTATACTAGGGTTAGGGTTATACTAGGGTTAGGGTTATGGTTATACTAGGGTTAGGGTTATACTATGGTTAGGGTTATACTAGGGTTAGGGTTATACTAGGGTTAGGGTTAGGGTTATACTAGGGTTAGTGTTATACTAGGGTTAGGGTTATACTAGGGTTAGGGTTAGGGTTAGACTAGGGTTAGGGTTATACTAGGGTTAGGGTTAGGGTTATACTAGGGTTAGGGTTATACTAGGGTTAGGGTTATACTAGGGTTAGGGTTATACTAGGGTTAGGGATAGGGTTATACTAGGGTTAGGGTTATACTAGGGTTAGGGTTAGGGTTATACTAGGGTTAGGGTTAGGGTTATACTAGGCTTAGGGTTATACTAGGGTTAGGGTTATACTAGGGTTAGGGTTAGGGTTAGGGTTATACTAGGGTTAGGGTTAGGGTTATACTAGGGTTAGGGTTAGTGTTATACTAGGGTTAGGGTTATACTAGGGTTAGGGTTATACTACGATTAGGGTTATACTAGGGTTATGGTTAGTGTTATACTAGGGTTAGGGTTATACTAGGGTTAGGGTTAGGGTTATACTAGGGTTAGGGTTATACTAGGTTTAGGGCTATACTAGGGTTAGGGTTATACTAGGGTTAGGGTTATACTAGGGTTAGGGTTATACTAGGGTTAGGGTTAGGGTTATACTAGGTTTAGGGTTATACTAGGGTTAGGGTTATACTAGGGTTAGGGTTAGGGTTATACTAGGGTTAGGGTTATACTAGGGTTAGGGTTATACTAGGTTTAGGGTTAGGGTTATACTAGGGTTAGGGTTAGGGTTATACTAGGGTTAGGGTTATACTAGGGTTAGACTAGGGTTAGGGTTATACTAGGGTTAGGGTTATAGTTATACTAGGGTTAGGGTTATACTAGAGCTAGGGTTAGGGTTAGGGTTATACTAGGGTTAGGGTTAGGGTTATACTAGGGTTAGGGTTATACTAGGGTTAGGGTTATACTAGGGTTAGGGTTAGGGTTAGGGTTATACTAGGGTTAGGGTTATACTAGGGTTAGGGTTAGGGTTAAACAAGGGTTAGGGTTATACTAGGGTAATGGTTATACCTGGGTTAGGGTTAGGGTTAGACTAGGGTTAGGGTTATACTAGGGTTAGGGTTAGGGTTATACTAGGGTTAGGGTTAGACTAGGGTTAGGGCTAGGGTTAGACTAGGGTTAGGGTTAGGGTTAGACTAGGGTTAGGGTTAGGGTTATACTAGGGTTAGGGTTAGACTAGGGTTAGGGCTAGGGTTAGGGTTAGGGTTATACTAGGGTTAGGGTTATACTAGGGTTAGGGTTATACTATAGTTAGGGTTATACTAGGATTAGGGTTATACTAGGGTTAGGGTTATACTAGCGTTAGGGTTAGACTAGGGTTAGGGCTAAGGTTAGGGTTAGGGTTATACTAGGGTTAGGGTTATACTAGGGTTAGGGTTATACTAGGGTTAGGGTTATACGAGGGTTAGGGTTATACTAGGGTTAGGGTTAGACTAGGGTTAGGGTTATACTAGGGTTAGGGTTATACTAGGGTTAGGGTTATACTAGGGTTAGGGTTATACTAGGATTAGGGTTATACTAGGGTTAGGGTTAGGGTTATACTAGGGTTAGGGTTAGACTAGGGTTAGGGTTATACTAGGGTTAGGGTTAGTGTTATACTAGGGTTAGGGTTAGGGTTATACTAGGGTTAGGATTATACTAGGGTTAGGGTTATACTAGGGTTAGGGTTAGGGTTAGGGTTATACTAGGGTTAGGGTTAGGGTTATACTAGTGTTAGGGTTAGGGTTATACTAGGGTTAGGGTTATACTACGATTAGGGTTATACTAGGGTTATGGTTAGGGTTATAATAGGGTTAGGGTTATACTAGGGTTAGGGTTAGGGTTATACTAGGGTTAGGGTTATACTAGGGTTAGGGCTATACTAGGGTTATACTAGGGTTAGGGTTATACTAGGGTTAGGGTTAGGGTTAGGGTTAGAAAAGGGTTAGGGTTATACTAAGGTTAGGGTTAGGGTTATACTAGGGTTAGGGTTATACTAGGGTTAGGGTTATACTAGGGTTAGGGTTAGGGTTATACTAGGGTAATGGTTAGACTAGGGTTAGGGTTATACTAGGGTTAGGGTTATACTGGGGTTATGGTTAGGGTTATACTAGGGTTAGGGTTATACTAGGGTTAGGGTTATACTAGGGTTAGGGTTAGGGTTATACTAGGGTTAGGGTTAGGGTTATACTAGGGTTAGTGTTATACTAGGGTTAGGGTTATACTAGGGTTGGGTTATACTAGGGTTAGGGTTATACTAGGGTTAGGGTTATACTAGGGTTAGGGTTAGGGTTATACTAGGGTTAGGGTTATACTAGGGTTAGGGTTATGGTTATACTAGGGTTAGGGTTATACTATGGTTAGGGTTATACTAGGGTTAGGGTTATACTAGGGTTAGGGTTAGGGTTATACTAGGGTTAGTGTTATACTAGGGTTAGGGTTATACTAGGGTTAGGGTTAGGGTTAGGGTTATACTAGGGTTAGGGTTAGACTAGGGTTAGGGTTATACTAGTGTTAGGGTTATACTAGGGTTAGGGTTAGGGTTAGGTTAGGGTTAGGGTTAGGGTTATACTAGGGTTAGGGTTATACTAGGGTTAGGGTTATACTAGGGTTAGGGTTATACTAGGGTTAGGGATAGGGTTATACTAGGGTTAGGGTTATACTAGGGTTAGGGTTAGGGTTATACTAGGGTTAGGGTTAGGGTTATACTAGGGTTAGGGTTATACTAGGGTTAGGGTTATACTAGGGTTAGGGTTAGGGTTAGGGTTATACTAGGGTTAGGGTTAGGGTTATACTAGTGTTAGGGTTAGTGTTATACTAGGGTTAGGGTTATACTAGGGTTAGGGTTATACTACGATTAGGGTTATACTAGGGTTATGGTTAGTGTTATACTAGGGTTAGGGTTATACTAGGGTTAGGGTTAGGGTTATACTAGGGTTAGGGTTATACTAGGTTTAGGGCTATACTAGGGTTAGGGTTATACTAGGGTTAGGGTTATACTAGGGTTAGGGTTATACTAGGGTTAGGGTTAGGGTTATACTAGGTTTAGGGTTATACTAGGGTTAGGGTTATACTAGGGTTAGGGTTAGGGTTATACTAGGGTTAGGGTTATACTAGGGTTAGGGTTATACTAGGTTTAGGGTTAGGGTTATACTAGGGTTAGGGTTAGTGTTATACTAGGGTTAGGGTTATACTAGGGTTAGACTAGGGTTAGGGTTATACTAGGGTTAGGGTTATAGTTATACTAGGGTTAGGGTTATACTAGAGCTAGGGTTAGGGTTAGGGTTATACTAGGGTTAGGGTTAGGGTTATACTAGGGTTAGGGTTATACTAGGGTTAGGGTTATACTAGGGTTAGGGTTAGGGTTAGGGTTATACTAGGGTTAGGGTTATACTAGGGTTAGGGTTAGGGTTAAACAAGGGTTAGGGTTATACTAGGGTTATGGTTATACCAGGGTTAGGGTTAGGGTTAGACTAGGGTTAGGGTTATACTAGGGTTAGGGTTAGGGTTATACTAGGGTTAGGGTTAGACTAGGGTTAGGGCTAGGGTTAGACTAGGGTTAGGGTTAGGGTTAGACTAGGGTTAGGGTTAGGGTTATACTAGGGTTAGGGTTAGACTAGGGTTAGGGCTAGGGTTAGGGTTAGGGTTATACTAGGGTTAGGGTTATACTAGGGTTAGGGTTATACTAGGGTTAGGGTTATACTAGGATTAGGGTTATACTAGGGTTAGGGTTAGGGTTATACTAGTGTTAGGGTTAGACTAGGGTTAGGGCTAAGGTTAGGGTTAGGGTTATACTAGGGTTAGGGTTATACTAGGGTTAGGGTTATACTAGGGTAGGGTTATACGAGGGTTAGGGTTATACTAGGGTTAGGGTTAGGGTTAGACTAGGGTTAGGGTTATACTAGGGTTAGGGTTATACTAGGGTTAGGGTTATACTAGGGTTAGGGTTATACTAGGATTAGGGTTATACTAGGGTTAGGGTTAGGGTTATACTAGGGTTAGGGTTAGACTAGGGTTAGGGTTATACTAGGGTTAGGGTTAGGGTTATACTAGGGTTAGGGTTAGGGTTATACTAGGGTTAGGATTATACTAGGGTTAGGGTTATACTAGGGTTAGGGTTAGGGTTAGGGTTATACTAGGGTTAGGGTTAGGGTTATACTAGTGTTAGGGTTAGGGTTATACTAGGGTTAGGGTTATACTAGGGTTAGGGTTATACTACGATTAGGGTTATACTAGGGTTATGGTTAGGGTTATAATAGGGTTAGGGTTATACTAGATTTAGGGTTAGGGTTATACTAGGGTTAGGGTTATACTAGGGTTAGGGCTATACTAGGGTTAGGGTTATACTAGGGTTAGGGTTATACTAGGGTTAGGGTTAGGGTTAGGGTTAGAAAAGGGTTAGGGTTATACTAAGGGTTAGGGTTATACTAGGGTTAGGGTTACTAGGGTTAGGGTTATACTAGGGTTAGGGTTTGGGTTAGGGTTATACTAGGGTAAGGGTTAGACTAGGGTTAGGGTTATACTAGGGTTAGGGTTATACTGGGGTTATGGTTAGGGTTATACTAGGGTTAGGGTTATACTAGGGTTAGGGTTATACTAGGGTTAGGGTTATACTAGGGTTAGGGTTAGGGTTATACTAGGGTTAGGGTTAGGGTTATACTAGGGTTAGTGTTATACTAGGGTTAGGGTTATACTAGGGTTGGGTTATACTAGGGTTAGGGTTATACTAGGGTTAGGGTTATATTAGGGTTAGGGTTAGGGTTATACTAGGGTTAGGGTTATACTAGGGTTAGGGTTATGGTTATACTAGGGTTAGGGTTATACTATGGTTAGGGTTATACTAGGGTTAGGGTTATACTAGGGTTAGGGTTAGGGTTATACTAGGGTTAGTGTTATACTAGGGTTAGGGTTATACTAGGGTTAGGGTTAGGGTTAGACTAGGGTTAGGGTTATACTAGGGTTAGGGTTAGTGTTATACTAGGGTTAGGGTTATACTAGGGTTAGGGTTATACTAGGGTTATGGTTATACTAGGGTTAGGGTTATACTAGGGTTAGGGATAGGGTTATACTAGGGTTAGGGTTATACTAGGGTTAGGGTTATACTAGGGTTAGGGTTAGGGTTATACTAGGGTTAGGGTTATACTAGGGTTAGGGTTAGGGTTAGGGTTATACTAGGGTTAGGGTTAGGGTAATACTAGTGTTAGGGTTAGTGTTATACTAGGGTTAGGGTTATACTAGGGTTAGGGTTATACTACGATTAGGGTTATACTAGGGTTATGGTTAGTGTTATACTAGGGTTAGGGTTATACTAGGGTTAGGGTTAGGGTTATACTAGGGTTAGGGTTATACTAGGTTTAGGGCTATACTAGGGTTAGGGTTATACTAGGGTTAGGGTTAGGGTTAGGGTTAGACTAGGGTTAGGGTTATACTAAGGTTAGGGTTAGGGTTATACTAGGGTTAGGGTTATACTAGGGTTAGGGTTATACTAGGGTTAGGGTTAGGGTTAGGGTTATACTAGGGTTAGGGTTAGACTAGGGTTAGGGTTATACTGGGGTTATGGTTAGGGTTATACTAGGGTTAGGGTTATACTAGGGTTAGGGTTATACTAGGGTTAGGGTTATACTAGGGTTAGGGTTAGTGTTATACTAGGGTTAGGGTTAGGGTTATACTAGGGTTAGTGTTATACTAGGGTTAGGGTTATACTAGTGTTAGGGTTATACTAGGGTTAGGGTTATACTAGGGTTAGGGTTAGGGTTATACTAGGGTTAGGGTTATACTAGGGTTAGGGTTAGGGTTATACTAGGGTTAGGGTTATACTACGGTTAGGGTTATACTAGGGTTAGGGTTATCTAGGGTTAGGGTTAGGGTTATACTAGGGTTAGGGTTATACTAGGTTTAGGGTTATACTAGTGTTAGGGTTAGGGTTAGACTAGGGTTAGGGTTATACTAGGGTTAGGGTTAGGGTTATACTAGGGTTAGGGTTATACTAGGGTTAGGGTTATACTAGGGTTAGGGTTATACTAGGGTTAGGGATAGGGTTATACTAGGGTTAGGGTTAGACTAGGGTTAGGGTTATACTAGGGTTAGGGTTAGACTAGGGTTAGGGTTATACTAGTGTTAGGGTTATACTAGGGTTAGGGTTAGGGTTAGGTTAGGGTTAGGGTTAGGGTTAGGGTTATACTAGGGTTAGGGTTATAATAGGGTTAGGGTTATACTAGGGTTAGGGTTATACTAGGGTTAGGGTTAGGGTTATACTAGGGTTAGGGTTATACTAGGGTTAGGGTTATATTAGGGTTAGGATTATACTAGGGTTAGGGTTATACTAGGGTTAGGGTTATACTAGGGTTAGGGTTAGGGTTATACTAAGGTTAGGGTTATACTAGGGTTAGGGTTATGCTAGGGTTAGGGTTAGGGTTATACTAGGGTTAGGGTTATACTAGGGTTAGGGTTATACTAGGGTTAGGGTGAGGGTTATACTAGGGTTAGGGTTATACTAGGGTTAGGGTTATACTAGGGTTAGGGTTAGGGTTAGACTAGGGTTAGGGTTATACTAGGGTTAGGGTTATACTAGGGTCAGGGTTAGGGTTATACTAGGGTTAGGGTTATACTAGAGTTAGGGTTATACTACGGTTAGGGTTAGGGTTTTACTAGGGTTAGGGTTAGGGTTATACTAGGGTTAGGGTTATACTAGGGTTAGGGTTATACTAGGGTTAGGGTTAGGGTTATACTAGGGTTATGGTTATACTAGGTTTAGGGTTATACTAGGGTTAGGGTTAGGGTTATACTATGGTTAGGGTTATACTAGGGTTAGGGTTATACTATGGTTAGGGTTATACTAGGGTTAGGGTTAGGGTTATACTAGGGTTAGGGTTATACTAGGGTTAGGGTTATACTAGGGTTAGGGTTAGGGTTAGACTAGGGTTAGGGTTATACTAGGGTTAGGGTTAGGGTTATACTAGGGTTAGGGTTATACTAGGGTTAGGGTTATACTAGGGTTAGGGTTAGACTAGGGTTAGGGTTATACTAGGGTTAGGGTTAGGGTTATACTAGGGTTAGGGTTATACTAGGGTTATACTAGGGTTAGGGTTATACTAGGGTTAGGGTTAGGGTTATACTAGGGTTAGGGTTAAGGTTATACTAGGGTTAGGGTTATACTAGGGTTAGGGTTATACTAGGGTTAGGGTTACTAGGGTTAGGGTTAGGGTTATACTAGGGTTAGGGTTATACTAGGGTTAGGGTTAGGGTTATACTATGGTTAGGGTTATACTAGGGTTAGGGTTATACTAGGGTTAGGGTTAGGGTTAGGGTTATACTAGGGTTAGGGTTATACTAGGGTTAGGGTTAGGGTTATACTAGGGTTAGGGTTATACTAGGGTTAGTGTTATACTAGGGTTAGGGTTATACTAGGGTTGGGTTATACTAGGGTTAGGGTTATACTAGGGTTAGGGTTGTACTAGGGTTAGGGTTAGGGTTATACTAGGGTTAGGGTTATACTAGGGTTAGGGTTATGGTTATACTAGGGTTAGGGTTATACTATGGTTAGGGTTATACTAGGGTTAGGGTTATACTAGGGTTAGGGTTAGGGTTATACTAGGGTTAGGGTTATACTAGGGTTAGGGTTATACTAGGGTTAGGGTTAGGGTTAGACTAGGGTTAGGGTTATACTAGGGTTAGGGTTAGGGTTATACTAGGGTTAGGGTTATACTAGGGTTAGGGTTATACTAGGGTTAGGGTTATACTAGGGTTAGGGTTATACTAGGGTTAGGGATAGGGTTATACTAGGGTTAGGGTTATACTAGGGTTAGGGTTAGGGTTATACTAGGGTTAGGGTTAGGGTTATACTAGGGTTAGGGTTATACTAGGGTTAGGGTTAGGGTTATACTAGGGTTAGGGTTAGGGTTATACTAGTGTTAGGGTTAGTGTTATACTAGGGTTAGGGTTATACTACGATTAGGGTTATACTAGGGTTATGGTTAGTGTTATACTAGGGTTAGGGTTATACTAGGGTTAGGGTTAGGGTTATACTAGGGTTAGGGTTATACTAGGGTTAGGGCTATACTAGGGTTAGGGTTATACTAGGGTTAGGGTTAGGGTTAGGGTTAGACTAGGGTTAGGGTTATACTAAGGTTAGGGTTAGGGTTATACTAGGGTTAGGGTTATACTAGGGTTAGGGTTATTACTAGGGTTAGGGTTAGGGTTATACTAGGGTTAGGGTTAGACTAGGGTTAGGGTTATACTAGGGTTAGGGTTATACTGGGGTTATGGTTAGGGTTATACTAGGGTTAGGGTTATACTAGGGTTAGGGTTATACTAGGGTAGGGTTAACGAGGGTTAGGGTTATACTAGGGTTAGGGTTAGGGTTAGACTAGGGTTAGGGTTATACTAGGGTTAGGGTTATACTAGGGTTAGGGTTATACTAGGGTTAGGGTTATACTAGGATTAGGGTTATACTAGGGTTAGGGTTATACTAGGGTTAGGGTTAGACTAGGGTTAGGGTTATACTAGGGTTAGGGTTAGGGTTATACTAGGGTTAGGGTTAGGGTTATACTAGGGTTAGGATTATACTAGGGTTAGGGTTATACTATGGTTAGGGTTAGGGTTATACTAGGGTTAGGGTTAGGGTTATACTAGTGTTAGGGTTAGGGTTATACTAGGGTTAGGGTTATACTAGGGTTAGGGTTATACTACGATTAGGGTTATACTAGGGTTATGGTTAGGGTTATAATAGGGTTAGGGTTATACTAGATTTAGGGTTAGGGTTATACTAGGGTTAGGGTTATACTAGGGTTAGGGCTATATAGGGTTAGGGTTATACTAGGGTTAGGGTTATACTAGGGTTAGGGTTAGGGTTAGGGTTAGAAAAGGGTTAGGGTTATACTAAGGTTAGGGTTAGGGTTATACTAGGGTTAGGGTTATACTAGGGTTAGGGTTATACTAGGGTTAGGGTTTGGGTTAGGGTTATACTAGGGTAAGGGTTAGACTAGGGTTAGGGTTATACTAGGGTTAGGGTTATACTGGGGTTATGGTTAGGGTTATACTAGGGTTAGGGTTATACTAGGGTTAGGGTTATACTAGGGTTAGGGTTATACTAGGGTTAGGGTTAGGGTTATACTAGGGTTAGGGTTAGGGTTATACTAGGGTTAGTGTTATACTAGGGTTAGGGTTATACTAGGGTTGGGTTATACTAGGGTTAGGGTTATACTAGGGTTAGAGTTATATTAGGGTTAGGGTTAGGGTTATACTAGGGTTAGGGTTATACTAGGGTTAGGGTTATGGTTATACTAGGGTTAGGGTTATACTATGGTTAGGGTTATACTAGGGTTAGGGTTATACTAGGGTTAGGGTTAGGGTTATACTAGGGTTAGTGTTATACTAGGGTTAGGGTTATACTAGGGTTAGGGTTAGGGTTAGACTAGGGTTAGGGTTATACTAGGGTTAGGGTTAGTGTTATACTAGGGTTAGGGTTATACTAGGGTTAGGGTTATACTAGGGTTATGGTTATACTAGGGTTAGGGTTATACTAGGGTTAGGGATAGGGTTATACTAGGGTTAGGGTTATACTAGGGTTAGGGTTAGGGTTATACTAGGGTTAGGGTTAGGGTTATACTAGGGTTAGGGTTATACTAGGGTTAGGGTTATACTAGGGTTAGGGTTAGGGTTAGGGTTATACTAGGGTTAGGGTTAGGGTAATACTAGTGTTAGGGTTAGTGTTATACTAGGGTTAGGGTTATACTAGGGTTAGGGTTATACTACGATTAGGGTTATACTAGGGTTATGGTTAGTGTTATACTAGGGTTAGGGTTATACTAGGGTTAGGGTTAGGGTTAGGGTTATACTAGGTTTAGGGCTATACTAGGGTTAGGGTTATACTAGGGTTAGGGTTAGGGTTAGGGTTAGACTAGGGTTAGGGTTATACTAAGGTTAGGGTTAGGGTTATACTAGGGTTAGGGTTATACTAGGGTTAGGGTTATACTAGGGTTAGGGTTAGGGTTAGGGTTATACTAGGGTTAGGGTTAGACTAGGGTTAGGGTTATACTAGGGTTAGGGTTATACTGGGGTTATGGTTAGGGTTATACTAGGGTTAGGGTTATACTATGGTTAGGGTTATACTAGGGTTAGGGTTATACTAGGGTTAGGGTTAGTGTTATACTAGGGTTAGGGTTAGGGTTATACTAGGGTTAGTGTTATACTAGGGTTAGGGTTATACTAGTGTTAGGGTTATACTAGGGTTAGGGTTATACTAGGGTTAGGGTTAGGGTTATACTAGGGTTAGGGTTATACTAGGGTTAGGGTTAGGGTTATACTAGGGTTAGGGTTATACTACGGTTAGGGTTATACTAGGGTTAGGGTTATCTAGGGTTAGGGTTAGGGTTATACTAGGGTTAGGGTTATACTAGGTTTAGGGTTATACTAGGGTTAGGGTTAGACTAGGGTTAGGGTTATACTAGGGTTAGGGTTAGGGTTATACTAGGGTTAGGGTTATACTAGGGTTAGGGTTATACTAGGGTTAGGGTTATACTAGGGTTAGGGATAGGGTTATACTAGGGTTAGGGTTATACTAGGGTTAGGGTTAGACTAGGGTTAGGGTTATACTAGTGTTAGGGTTATACTAGGGTTAGGGTTAGGGTTAGGTTAGGGTTAGGGTTAGGGTTAGGGTTATACTAGGGTTAGGGTTATAATAGGGTTAGGGTTATACTAGGGTTAGGGTTATACTAGGGTTAGGGTTAGGGTTATACTAGGGTTAGGGTTATACTAGGGTTAGGATTATACTAGGGTTAGGGTTATACTAGGGTTAGGGTTAGGGTTATACTAAGGTTAGGGTTATACTAGGGTTAGGGTTATGCTAGGGTTAGGGTTAGGGTTATACTAGGGTTAGGGTTATACTAGGGTTAGGGTTATACTAGGGTTAGGGTGAGGGTTATACTAGGGTTAGGGTTATACTAGGGTTAGGGTTATACTAGGGTTAGGGTTAGGGTTAGACTAGGGTTAGGGTTATACTAGGGTTAGGGTTATACTAGGGTCAGGGTTAGGGTTATACTAGGGTTAGGGTTATACTAGAGTTAGGGTTATTACTACGGTTAGGGTTAGGGTTTTACTAGGGTTAGGGTTATACTAGGGTTAGGGTTATACTAGGGTTAGGGTTAGGGTTATACTAGGGTTATGGTTATACTAGGTTTTGGGTTATACTAGGGTTAGGGTTAGGGTTATACTATGGTTAGGGTTTATACTAGGGTAATAGGGTTATACTATGGTTAGGGTTATACTAGGGTTTAGGGTTAGGGTTATACTAGGGTTAGGGTTATACTAGGGTTAGGGGCTATACTAGGGTTAGGGTTATACTAGGGTTAGGGTTATACTAGGGTTAGGGTTAGGGTTAGGGTTAGAAAAGGGTTAGGGTTATACTAAGGTTAGGGTTAGGGTTATACTAGGGTTAGGGTTATACTAGGGTTAGGGTTATACTAGGGTTAGGGTTTGGGTTAGGGTTATACTAGGGTAAGGGTTAGACTAGGGTTAGGGTTATACTAGGGTTAGGGTTATACTGGGGTTATGGTTAGGGTTATACTAGGGTTAGGGTTATACTAGGGTTAGGGTTATACTAGGGTTAGGGTTATACTAGGGTTAGGGTTAGGGTTATACTAGGGTTAGGGTTAGGGTTATACTAGGGTTAGTGTTATACTAGGGTTAGGGTTATACTAGGGTTGGGTTATACTAGGGTTAGGGTTATACTAGGGTTAGGGTTATATTAGGGTTAGGGTTAGGGTTATACTAGGGTTAGGGTTATACTAGGGTTAGGGTTATGGTTATACTAGGGTTAGGGTTATACTATGGTTAGGGTTATACTAGGGTTAGGGTTATACTAGGGTTAGGGTTAGGGTTATACTAGGGTTAGTGTTATACTAGGGTTAGGGTTATACTAGGGTTAGGGTTAGGGTTAGACTAGGGTTAGGGTTATACTAGGGTTAGGGTTAGTGTTATACTAGGGTTAGGGTTATACTAGGGTTAGGGTTATACTAGGGTTATGGTTATACTAGGGTTAGGGTTATACTAGGGTTAGGGATAGGGTTATACTAGGGTTAGGGTTATACTAGGGTTAGGGTTAGGGTTATACTAGGGTTAGGGTTAGGGTTATACTAGGGTTAGGGTTATACTAGGGTTAGGGTTATACTAGGGTTAGGGTTAGGGTTAGGGTTATACTAGGGTTAGGGTTAGGGTAATACTAGTGTTAGGGTTAGTGTTATACTAGGGTTAGGGTTATACTAGGGTTAGGGTTATACTACGATTAGGGTTATACTAGGGTTATGGTTAGTGTTATACTAGGGTTAGGGTTATACTAGGGTTAGGGTTAGGGTTATACTAGGTTTAGGGCTATACTAGGGTTAGGGTTATACTAGGGTTAGGGTTAGGGTTAGGGTTAGACTAGGGTTAGGGTTATACTAAGGTTAGGGTTAGGGTTATACTAGGGTTAGGGTTATACTAGGGTTAGGGTTATACTAGGGTTAGGGTTAGGGTTAGGGTTATACTAGGGTTAGGGTTAGACTAGGGTTAGGGTTATACTAGGGTTAGGGTTATACTGGGGTTATGGTTAGGGTTATACTAGGGTTAGGGTTATACTATGGTTAGGGTTATACTAGGGTTAGGGTTATACTAGGGTTAGGGTTAGTGTTATACTAGGGTTAGGGTTAGGGTTATACTAGGGTTAGTGTTATACTAGGGTTAGGGTTATACTAGTGTTAGGGTTATACTAGGGTTAGGGTTATACTAGGGTTAGGGTTAGGGTTATACTAGGGTTAGGGTTATACTAGGGTTAGGGTTAGGGTTATACTAGGGTTAGGGTTATACTACGGTTAGGGTTATACTAGGGTTAGGGTCATCTAGGGTTAGGGTTAGGGTTATACTAGGGTTAGGGTTATACTAGGTTTAGGGTTATACTAGGGTTAGGGTTAGGGTTAGACTAGGGTTAGGGTTATACTAGGGTTAGGGTTAGGGTTATACTAGGGTTAGGGTTATACTAGGGTTAGGGTTATACTAGGGTTAGGGTTATACTAGGGTTAGGGATAGGGTTATACTAGGGTTAGGGTTATACTAGGGTTAGGGTTAGACTAGGGTTAGGGTTATACTAGTGTTAGGGTTATACTAGGGTTAGGGTTAGGGTTAGGTTAGGGTTAGGGTTAGGGTTATACTAGGGTTAGGGTTATAATAGGGTTAGGGTTATACTAGGGTTAGGGTTATACTAGGGTTAGGGTTAGGGTTATACTAGGGTTAGGGTTATACTAGGGTTAGGGTTATATTAGGGTTAGGATTATACTAGGGTTAGGGTTATACTAGGGTTAGGGTTATACTAGGGTTAGGGTTAGGGTTATACTAAGGTTAGGGTTATACTAGGGTTAGGGTTATGCTAGGGTTAGGGTTAGGGTTATACTAGGGTTAGGGTTATACTAGGGTTAGGGTTATACTAGGGTTAGGGTGAGGGTTATACTAGGGTTAGGGTTATACTAGGGTTAGGGTTATACTAGGGTTAGGGTTAGGGTTAGACTAGGGTTAGGGTTATACTAGGGTTAGGGTTATACTAGGGTCAGGGTTAGGGTTATACTAGGGTTAGGGTTATACTAGAGTTAGGGTTATACTACGGTTAGGGTTAGGGTTTTACTAGGGTTAGGGTTAGGGTTATACTAGGGTTAGGGTTATACTAGGGTTAGGGTTAGGGTTATACTAGGGTTATGGTTATACTAGGTTTAGGGTTATACTAGGGTTAGGGTTAGGGTTATACTATGGTTAGGGTTATACTAGGGTTAGGGTTATACTATGGTTAGGGTTATACTAGGGTTAGGGTTAGGGTTATACTAGGGTTAGGGTTATACTAGGGTTAGGGTTAGGGTTATACTAGGGTTAGGGTTATACTAGGGTTAGGGTTAGGGTTATACTAGGGTTAGGGTTATACTAGGGTTAGGGTTATACTAGGGTTAGGGTTAGACTAGGGTTAGGGTTATACTAGGGTTAGGGTTAGGGTTATACTAGGGTTAGGGTTATACTAGGGTTATACTAGGGTTAGGGTTATACTAGGGTTAGGGTTAGGGTTATACTAGGGTTAGGGTTAAGGTTATACTAGGGTTAGGGTTATACTAGGGTTAGGGTTATACTAGGGTTAGGGTTATACTAGGGTTAGGGTTAGGGTTATACTAGGGTTAGGGTTATACTAGGGTTAGGGTTAGGGTTATACTATGGTTAGGGTTATACTAGGGTTAGGGTTATACTAGGGTTAGGGTTAGGGTTAGGGTTATACTAGGGTTAGGGTTATACTAGGGTTAGGGTTAGGGTTATACTAGGGTTAGGGTTATACTAGGGTTAGTGTTATACTAGGGTTAGGGTTATACTAGGGTTGGGTTATACTAGGGTTAGGGTTATACTAGGGTTAGGGTTGTACTAGGGTTAGGGTTAGGGTTATACTAGGGTTAGGGTTATACTAGGGTTAGGGTTATGGTTATACTAGGGTTAGGGTTATACTATGGTTAGGGTTATACTAGGGTTAGGGTTATACTAGGGTTAGGGTTAGGGTTATACTAGGGTTAGGGTTATACTAGGGTTAGGGTTATACTAGGGTTAGGGTTAGGGTTAGACTAGGGTTAGGGTTATACTAGGGTTAGGGTTAGGGTTATACTAGGGTTAGGGTTATACTAGGGTTAGGGTTATACTAGGGTTAGGGTTATACTAGGGTTAGGGTTATACTAGGGTTAGGGATAGGGTTATACTAGGGTTAGGGTTATACTAGGGTTAGGGTTAGGGTTATACTAGGGTTAGGGTTAGGGTTATACTAGGGTTAGGGTTATACTAGGGTTAGGGTTAGGGTTAGGGTTATACTAGGGTTAGGGTTAGGGTTATACTAGTGTTAGGGTTAGTGTTATACTAGGGTTAGGGTTATACTAGGGTTAGGGTTATACTACGATTAGGGTTATACTAGGGTTATGGTTAGTGTTATACTAGGGTTAGGGTTATACTAGGGTTAGGGTTAGGGTTATACTAGGGTTAGGGTTATACTAGGGTTAGGGCTATACTAGGGTTAGGGTTATACTAGGGTTAGGGTTAGGGTTAGGGTTAGACTAGGGTTAGGGTTATACTAAGGTTAGGGTTAGGGTTATACTAGGGTTAGGGTTATACTAGGGTTAGGGTTATACTAGGGTTAGGGTTAGGGTTATACTAGGGTTAGGGTTAGACTAGGGTTAGGGTTATACTAGGGTTAGGGTTATACTGGGGTTATGGTTAGGGTTATACTAGGGTTAGGGTTATACTAGGGTTAGGGTTATACTAGGGTTAGGGTTATACTAGGGTTAGGGTTAGGGTTATACTAGGGTTAGGGTTAGGGTTATACTAGGGTTAGTGTTATACTAGGGTTAGGGTTATACTAGGGTTAGGGTTATACTAGGGTTAGGGTTATACTAGGGTTAGGGTTATACTATGGTTAGGGTTAGGGTTATACTAGGGTTAGGGTTATACTAGGGTTAGGGTTAGGGTTATACTAGGGTTAGGGTTATACTACGGTTAGGGTTATACTAGGGTTAGGGTTATACTAGGGTTAGGGTTAGGGTTATACTAGGGTTAGGGTTATACTAGGGTTAGGGTTAGGGTTAGACTAGGGTTAGGGTTATACTAGGGTTAGGGTTAGGGTTATACTAGGGTTAGGGTTATACTAGGGTTAGGGTTATACTAGGGTTAGGGTTATACTAGGGTTAGGGATAGGGTTATACTAGGGTTAGGGTTAGACTAGGGTTAGGGTTAGGGTTATACTAGGGTTAGGGTTATACTAGGGTTAGGGTTATACTAGGGTTAGGGTTAGGGTTAGACTAGGGTTAGGGTTATACTAGGGTTAGGGTTATACTAGGGTTAGGGTTAGGGTTATACTAGGGTTAGGGTTATACTAGAGTTAGGGTTATACTACGGTTAGGGTTAGGGTTATACTAGGGTTAGGGTTAGGGTTATACTAGGGTTAGGGTTATACTAGGGTTAGGGTTATACTAGGGTTAGGGTTATACTAGGGTTATGGTTATACTAGGTTTAGGGTTATACTACGGTTAGGGTTAGGGTTATACTAGGGTTAGGGTTAGGGTTATACTAGGGTTAGGGTTATACTAGGGTTAGGGTTATACTAGGGTTAGGGTTAGGGTTATACTAGGGTTATGGTTATACTAGGTTTAGGGTTATACTAGGGTTAGGGTTAGGGTTATACTATGGTTAGGGTTATACTAGGGTTAGGGTTATACTATGGTTAGGGTTATACTAGGGTTAGGGTTAGGGTTATACTAGGGTTAGGGTTATACTAGGGTTAGGGTTATACTAGGGTTAGGGTTATACTAGGGTTAGGGTTATACTAGGGTTAGGGTTAGACTAGGATTAGGGTTAGGGTTATACTAGGGTTAGGGTTATACTAGGGTTATACTAGGGTTAGGGTTATACTAGGGTTAGGGTTAGGGTTATACTAGGGTTAGGGTTAGGGTTATACTAGGGTTAGGGTTATACTAGGGTTAGGGTTATACTAGGGTTAGGGTTAGGGTTATACTATGGTTAGGGTTATACTAGGGTTAGGGTTATACTAGGGTTGGGGTTAGGGTTAGGGTTATACTAGGGTTAGGGTTATACTAGGGTTAGGGTTAGGGTTATACTAGGGTTAGGGTTATACTAGGGTTAGTGTTATACTAGGGTTAGGGTTATACTAGGGTTGGGTTATACTAGGGTTAGGGTTATACTAGGGTTAGGGTTGTACTAGGGTTAGGGTTATACTAGGGTTAGGGTTATACTAGGGTTAGGGTTATGGTTATACTAGGGTTAGGGTTATACTATGGTTAGGGTTATACTAGGGTTAGGGTTATACTAGGGTTAGGGTTAGGGTTATACTAGGGTTAGGGTTATACTAGGGTTATACTAGGGTTAGGGTTAGGGTTAGACTAGGGTTAGGGTTATACTAGGGTTAGGGTTATACTAGGGTTAGGGTTATACTAGGGTTAGGGTTATACTAGGGTTAGGGTTATACTAGGGTTAGGGATAGGGTTATACTAGGGTTAGGGTTATACTAGGGTTAGTGTTAGGGTTATACTAGGGTTAGGGTTAGGGTTATACTAGGGTTAGGGTTATACTAGGGTTAGGGTTAGGGTTATACTAGGGTTAGGGTTAGGGTTATACTAGTGTTAGGGTTAGTGTTATACTAGGGTTAGGGTTATACTAGGGTTAGGGTTATACTAGGGTTATGGTTAGTGTTATACTAGGGTTAGGGTTATACTAGGGTTAGGGTTAGGGTTATACTAGGGTTAGGGTTATACTAGGGTTAGGGCTATACTAGGGTTAGGGTTATACTAGGGTTAGGGTTAGGGTTAGACTAGGGTTAGGGTTATACTAAGGTTAGGGTTAGGGTTATACTAGGGTTAGGGTTATACTAGGGTTAGGGTTATACTAGGGTTAGGGTTAGGGTTAGGGTTATACTAGGGTTAGGGTTAGACTAGGGTTAGGGTTATACTAGGGTTAGGGTTATACTGGGGTTATGGTTAGGGTTATACTAGGGTTAGGGTTATACTAGGGTTAGGGTTATACTAGGGTTAGGGTTATACTAGGGTTAGGGTTAGGGTTATACTAGGGTTAGGGTTAGGGTTATACTAGGGTTAGTGTTATACTAGGGTTAGGGTTATACTAGGGTTGGGTTATACTAGGGTTAGGGTTATACTAGGGTTAGGGTTATACTATGGTTAGGGTTAGGGTTATACTAGGGTTAGGGTTATACTAGGGTTAGGGTTAGGGTTATACTAGGGTTAGGGTTATACTACGGATAGGGTTATACTAGGGTTAGGGTTATACTAGGGTTAGGGTTAGGGTTATACTAGGGTTAGGGTTATACTAGGGTTAGGGTTATACTAGGGTTAGGGTTAGGGTTAGACTAGGGTTAGGGTTATACTAGGGTTAGGGTTAGGGTTATACTAGGGTTAGGGTTATACTAGGGTTAGGGTTATACTAGGCTTAGGGTTATACTAGGGTTAGGGATAGGGTTATACTAGGGTTAGGGTTATACTAGGGTTAGGGTTATACTAGGGTTAGGGTTAGGGTTATACTAGGGTTAGGGTTATACTAGGGTTAGGGTTATACTAGGGTTAGGGTTAGGGTTAGACTAGGGTTAGGGTTATACTAGGGTTAGGGTTATACTAGGGTTAGGGTTATACTAGGGTTAGGGTTATACTAGGCTTAGGGTTATACTAGGGTTAGGGATAGGGTTATACTAGGGTTAGGGTTAGACTAGGGTTAGGGTTATACTAGGGTTAGGGTTAGACTAGGGTTAGGGTTATACTAGGGTTAGGGTTAGACTAGGGTTAGGGTTAGGGTTATACTAGGGTTAGGGTTATACTAGGGTTAGGGTTATACTAGGGTTAGGGTTATACTAGGGTTAGGGTTAGGGTTATACTAGGGTTAGGGTTATACTAGGGTTAGGGTTATATTAGGGTTAGGATTATACTAGGGTTAGGGTTATACTAGGGTTAGGGTTATACTAGGGTTAGGGTTAGGGTTATACTAGGGTTAGGGTTATACTAGGGTTAGGGTTAGGGTTAGGGTTATACTAGGGTTAGGGTTATACTAGGGTTAGGGTTATACTAGGGTTAGGGTTATACTAGGGTTAGGGTTAGGGTTAGGGTTAGACTAGGGTTAGGGTTATACTAGGGTTAGGGTTATACTAGGGTCAGGGTTAGGGTTATACTAGGGTTAGGGTATACTAGGGTTAGGGTTATACTACGGTTAGGGTTAGGGTTATACTAGGGTTAGGGTTAGGGTTATACTAGGGTTAGGGTTATACTAGGGTTAGGGTTATACTAGGGTTAGGGTTATGGTTATACTAGGGTTATGGTTATACTAGGTTTAGGGTTATACTAGGGTTAGGGTTAGGGTTATACTATGGTTAGGGTTATACTAGGGTTAGGGTTATACTATGGTTAGGGTTATACTAGGGTTAGGGTTAGGGTTATACTAGGGTTAGGGTTATACTAGGGTTAGGGTTATACTAGGGTTAGGTTTATACTAGGGTTAGGGTTATACTAGGGTTAGGGTTAGGGTTATACTAGGGTTAGGGTTATACTAGGGTTAGGGTTAGGGTTAGACTAGGGTTAGGGTTATACTAGGGTTAGGGTTAGGGTTATACTAGTGTTAGGGTTATACTAGGGTTAGGGTTAGACTAGGGTTAGGGTTATACTAGGGTTAGGGTTAGGGTTATACTAGGGTTAGGGTTATACTAGGGTTATACTAGGGTTAGGGTTATACTAGGGTTAGGGTTAGGGTTATACTAGGGTTAGGGTTATACTAGGGTTAGGGTTATACTAGGGTTATACTAGGGTTAGGGTTAGGGTTATACTAGGGTTAGGGTTATACTAGGGTTAGGGTTAGGGTTATACTATGGTTAGGGTTATACTAGGGTTAGGGTTATACTAGGGTTAGGGTTAGGGTTATACTAGGGTTAGGGTTATACTAGGGTTAGGGTTAGGGTTATACTAGGGTTAGGGTTATACTAGGGTTAGGGTTATACTAGGGTTAGGGTTAGGGTTATACTAGGGTTAGGGTTATACTAGGGTTAGGGTTAGGGTTATACTAGGGTTAGGGTTATACTAGGGTTAGGGTTATACTAGGGTTAGGGTTAGGGTTATACTAGGGTTAGGGTTATACTAGGGTTAGGGTTAGGGTTATACTAGGGTTAGTGTTAGGGTTATACTAGGGTTAGGGTTAGGGTTATACTAGGGTTAGGGTTATACTAGGGTTAGTGTTAGGGTTATACTAGGGTTAGGGTTAGGGTTATACTAGGGTTAGGGTTATACTAGGGTTAGGGTTAGGGTTATACTAGGGTTAGGGTTAGGGTTATACTGTGTGTGTGTGTGTGTGAGAGAGTAAGAGAATGAGAGAGAGCTTTTAAAGGGACAGTTCATATATGCAGGAAAACTATACCATAAACCCTTTACTAAAAATAAAACATTAAACATCAACTCAATAAATAAAATAACAGGACCAAACAACTGGGCTCTCAAGTTCTTTATTGACATCATCCAGCATAAGCAACTTATAACATTGTAATAATGGTTTATTACTATTTATTATGTATGAATAGGCTATATGACTAATCTCTGGACCTGGAAGCCAGTTCAACTGCTTGTTTTCATTGTTCCTCTTTAACCAGGGACTGATTTAGACCTGGGACACCAGGTGGGTGATTCCCCTCTAATCAGGGCCTGATTTAGACCTGGGACACCAGGTGGGTGATTCCCCTCTAATCAGGGCCTGATTTAGACCTTGGACACCAGGTGGGTGATTCCCCTTTAATCAGGGACTGATTTAGACCTGGGACACCAGGTGGGTGATTCCCCTTTAATCAGGGTTTTGATTTAGACCTGGGACACCAGGTGGGTGATTCCCCTTTAATCAGGGTTTTGATTTAGAATGGGACAACAGAAAAGCAGCAGTAACAGTAACATGTGAAATACCCTACTGGTCTATATCAACATCACAGGTTGTATTTAGTGATAGCAGCCCAGCCAGTGTGAGTGCGGATCCACTCAAAGTAGTGTGCTACTTTAGTGTACACTCCAGGGTACCTGGCCTGCCCACACTTCTCCCCCCAGGAGATGATACCCCAGAGGTAGGAGACACCTAGAGAGTCCTGACACACCAGAGGACCTCCATAATCCCCCTGGCACGAGTCCACCTGGCCCTCCAGATCACCTACACACAGACACGTACACAAGCAGGTAAGAGAGAGAGAAAGGGTTAATTCAGTATAAATAGTCAGAGAGAGAGAGGGTTAATTCTGTATAAATAGTCAGAGAGAGAGAGGGTTAATTCAGTATAAATAGTCAGAGAGAGAGAGGGTTAATTCAGCATAAATAGTCAGAGAGAGAGAGGGTTAATTCAGTATAAATAGTCAGATCTAGAGAGAGGGTTAATTCAGTATAAATAGTCAGAGAGAGAAAGGGTTAATTCTGTATAAATAGTCAGAGAGAGAGAGGGTTAATTCAGTATAAATAGTCAGAGAGAGAGAGAGGGTTAATTCAGTATAAATAGTCAGAGAGGGTTAATTCAGTATAAATAGTCAGAGAGGGTTAATTCAGTATAAATAGTCAGAGAGAGAGAGGGTTAATTCAGTATAAATAGTCAGAGAGAGAGAGGGTTAATTCAGTATAAATAGTCAGAGAGAGAGAGAGGGTTAATTCAGTATAAACAGTCAGAGAGAGAGAGGGTTAATTCAGTATAAAGAGTCAGAGAGAGAGGGTTAATTCAGTATAAACAGTCAGAGAGAGAGAGGATTAATTCAGTATAAATAGTCAGAGAGAGAGAGGGTTAATTCAGTATAAATAGTCAGATAGAGACAGAGAGAGTGTGAGAGAGAGACTGTTAATTCAGTATATAAATAGTCACAGAGAAAAGGTAAATTCAGTAAAAATAGTCAGAGAGGGTTAATTCAGTATATATCGTCAGAGAGAGAGATGGTTAATTCAGCATAAATAGTCAGAGAGAGAGGGTTAATTCAGTATAAATAGTCAGAAAGAGAGAGGGTTAATTCAGTATAAATAGTCAGATAGAGAGGGTTAATTCAGTATAAATAGTCAGAGAGAGAGAGGGTTATTTCAGTATAAATAGTCAGAGAGGGTTAATTCAGTATAAATAGTCAGATAGAGAGAGAGGGTTAATTCAGTATAAATAGTCAGAGAGAGAGAGAGGGTTAATACAGTATAAATAGTCAGAGAGAGAGAGGGTTAATTCAGTATAAATAGTCAGAGAGAGAGAGAGGGTTAATTCAGTATAAATAGTCAGAGAGAGAGAGAGGGTTAATTCAGTATAAATAGTCAGAGAGAGAGAGGGTTAATTCAGTATAAATAGTCAGATAGAGAGAGAGGGTTAATTAAGTATAAATAGTCAGATAGAGAGAGGGTTAATTCAGTATAAATAGTCAGAGAGAGAGGGTTAATACAGTATAAATAGTCAGAGAGAAAAGGTTAATTCAGTATAAATAGTCAGAGAGAGAGAGGGTTAATTCAGCATAAATACAGTGGGGGAAAAAAGTATTTAGTCAGCCACTAATTGTGCAAGTTCTCCCACTTAAAAAGATGAGAGAGTCCTGTAATTTTCATCATAGGTACACGTCAACTATGACAGACAAATTGAGATTTTTTTTCTCCAGAAAATCACATTGTAGGATTTTTTATGAATTTATTTGCAAATTATGGTGGAAAATAAGTATTTGGTCACCTACAAACAAGCAAGACTTCTGGCTCTCACAGACCTGTAACTTCTTCATTAAAAGGCTCCTCTGTCCTCCACTCGTTACCTGTATTAATGGCACCTGTTTGAACTTGTTATCCGTATAAAAGACACCTGTCCACAACCTCAAACAGTCACACTCCAAACTCCACTATGGCCAAGACCAAAGAGCTGTCAAAGGACACCAGAAACAACATTGTAGACCTGCACCAGGCTGGGAAGACTGAATCTGCAATAGGTAAGCAGCTTGGTTTGAAGAAATCAACTGTGGGAGCAATTCGTAGGAAATGGAAGACATACAAGACCACTGATAATCTCCCTCGATCTGGGGCTCCACGCAAGACCTCACCCAGTGGGGACAAAATGATCACAAGAACAGTGAGCAAAAATCCCAGAACCACACGGGGGGACCTAGTGAATGACCTGCAGAGAGCTGGGACCAAAGTAACAAAGCCTACCATCAGTAACACACTACGCCGCCAGGGACTCAAATCCTGCAGTGCCAGACGTGTCCCCCTGCTTAAGTCAGTACATGTCCAGGCCCGTCTGAAGTTTGCTAGAGTGCATTTGGATGATCCAGAAGAGGATTGGGAGAATGTCATATGGTCAGATGAAATCAAAATATAACTTTTTGGTAAAAACTCAACTCGTCGTGTTTGGAGGACAAAGAATGCTGAGTTGCATCCAAAGAACACCATACCTACTGTGAAGCATGGGGATGGAAACATCATGCTTTGGGGCTGTTTTTCTTCAAAGGGACCAGGACGACTGATCCGTGTAAAGGAAAGAATGAATGGGGCCATGTATCGTGAGATTTTGAGTGAAAACCTCCTTCCATCAGCAAGGGCATTGAAGATGAAACGTGGCTGTGTCTTTCAGCATGACAATGATCCCAAACACACCGCCCGGGCAACGAAGGAGTGGCTTCGTAAGAAGCATTTCAAGGTCCTGGAGTGGCCTAGCCAGTCTCCAGATCTCAACCCCATAGAAAATATTTGGAGGGAGTTGAAAGTCCGTGTTGCCCAGCGACAGCCCCAAAACATCACTGCTCTAGAGGAGATCTGCATGGAGGAATGGGCCAAAATACCAGCAACAGTGTGTGAAAACCTTGTGAAGACTTACAGAAAACGTTTGACCTGTGTCGAGAAACTTTTGTTATTGACCAAATACTTATTTTCCACCATAATTTGCAAATAAATTCATTAAAAATCCTACAATGTGATTTTCTGGATTTTTATCCCTCATTTTGTCTCTCATAGTTGACGTGTACCTATGATGAAAATTACAGGCCTCTCTCATCTTTTTTTTGGTGGCTGACTAAATACTGTATTTCCGTCAGATTACATCGATCCACTTAAACAAATCCAATTTTGATAAACTCCCTTATCTACTGGGTGAAAAACCACAGTGTGCCATCACAGCAGCAAGATTTGTGACCTGTTGCCACAAGAAAAGGGCAACCAGTGAAGAACAAACACCATTGTAAATACAACCTATATTTATGTTGATTTATTTTCCCATTTGTACTTTAACTATTTGCACATTGTTACAACACTGTATATAGACATAATGACATTTGAAATGTCTTTATTCATTTGAAACTTCTGAGTGTAATGTTTACTGTTAATATTTATTGTTTATTTCACTTTTGTTTACTATCTACTTCACTTGCTTTTGCAATGTTAACATACGTTTCCAATGCCAATAAAGCCCTTAAATTGAAATTGAATTGTGAGACAGATGGTTAATTCAGTATAAATAGTCAGAGAGAGAGAGAGGGTTAATTCAGTATAAATAGTCAGATAGAGAGAGGGTTAATTCAGTATAAATAGTCAGAGAGAGAGAGGGTTAATTCAGCATAAATAGTCAGAGAGAGAGAGGGTTAATTCAGCATAAATGGTCAGATAGAGAGAGGATTAATTCAGTATAAATAGTCAGAGAGAGAGGGTTAATTCAGTATAAATAGTCAGATAGAGAGAGGGTTAATTCAGTATAAATAGTCAGAGAGAGAGAGGGTTAATTCAGCATAAATAGTCAGAGAGAGAGAGGGTTAATTCAGCATAAATGGTCAGATAGAGAGAGGATTAATTCAGTATAAATAGTCAGAGAGAGAGGGTTAATTCAGTATAAATAGTCAGATAGAGAGAGAGGGTTAATTCAGTATAAATAGTCAGAGAGAGAGAGGGTTAATTCAGTATAAATAGTCAGATAGAGAGAGGGTTAATTCAGTATAAATAGTCAGAGAGAGAGAGGGTTAATTCAGCATAAATAGTCAGAGAGAGAGAGGGTTAATTCAGCATAAATAGTCAGATAGAGAGAGGGTTAATTCAGTATAAATAGTCAGAGAGAGAGGGTTAATTCAGTATAAATAGTCAGATAGAGAGAGAGGGTTAATTCAGTATAAATAGTCAGATAGAGAGAGGGTTAATTCAGTATAAATAGTCAGATAGAGAGGGTTAATTCAGTATAAATAGTCAGAGAGAGAGGGTTAATTCAGTATAAATAGTCAGAGAGGGTTAATTCAGTATAAATAGTCAGAGAGGGTTAATTCAGTATAAATAGTCAGAGCGAGAGAGAGGGTTAATTCAGTATAAATAGTCAGATAGAGACAGAGAGAGTGAGAGAGAGAGACTGTTAATTCAGTATAAATAGTCAGAGAGAGGGGAGATATTTTCTCATTGTTGAAAAAATATTACATGGTCAAATTTAATCCATCCATTCGTTCATTTACCATTGTTAGAATCTAAAGCACCAATTGAGGAATTGAAGTTGGAAAAAAACGATCTGATTGGTTGATTACCTGCGCACATCATGCCATCCTTGTAGCGTGGCCCATAGTAGTCCTGGCAGTTGGCGATCAGAGAGACGTTGGCCCATAGCAACACGTCAGACGACGTGCCATCTGGATATCACACACACACCCCACAGAATAAAGTCAGAACACAGCTAGCACACGTGTACTACCCCCCCCCCCCCCCCCCCACACACACACACACACACACCCCTACCTTTCATCCGTCCCCAGCCTGATATGCTACAGGTATGGTTAGGGTTGAACTGTTTTATGGACCAGGGAACACACACAGCACTGACTGCTGGGTTGTCTTCGAAACACTGGGTCCTGAATGGTATCTTCTCCATCTCTATCAGGGCTATATCATTCTCATTCGTGTTAGCATTGAACCTGGGGGGGAGGGGGGGGGGGGGGGGGGGGAGAGAGAGAGAGAGAGAGAGAGTGAGTGAGAGACAGAGAGAGAGAGAGAGAGAGAGAGACAGAGAGAGAGAGAGAGTGAGTGAGAGACAGAGAGAGAGAGTGAGAGTGAGAGTGAGAGTGAGAGTGAGAGAGAGAGAGTGAGAGAGAGAGAGAGAGAGAGAGAGAGAGAGAGAGAGACAGAGAGAGAGAGAGAGAGAGAGAGAGAGAGAGAGAGAGAGAGAGAGAGAGAGAGAGAGAGAGAGAGAGAGAGAGAGAGAGAGAGAGAGAGAGAGAGAGAGAGAGAGAGAGAGAGAGAGAGAGAGAGAGAGAGAGAGAGAGAGAGAGAGAGAGAGAGAGAGAGAGAGAGAGAGAGAGAGAGAGAGAGACAGAGACAGAGACAGAGACAGAGACAGAGACAGAGACAGAGACAGAGACAGAGAGAGGTCAGGGTGGAGGATTAGGGAAGAGGGACAGTTTCTCCATCTCTATCGTGTTAGCATTGTACCTGGGGAGAAATAGAGGGTGGAGGGGTCAGGGGTCAGGGTGGAGGGGTCAGGGTGGAGGGCAGGGATCATCAACTAGATTCAGAGGGGGCCGATTTTTTCTTGAGTGAATTATCAGGGGGCCAGAACATTATTACAAATCATTTGTAGACTGTAAATTGACCGCAAGAAGCCCAAACAGATATAATATTTGAGTAAAACCTAATCAAAATCAACATAATCATTTCAAACCTTGCTTACATTTGTATACGATCACATACATCTCTCTATTATCTGTGGGAATATTTTGGAACTGATTTGCAAAATTAAAGTAACTTTGAGCTGATTTGCTCGTGTTTTTACAGTCTTATGTCCAACAATAAAAAATAAAAATAAAACTTTGGGGGCCAGTTGGAAAACCAAGGTGTAGGGGTTAGGGGTCAGAGATTAGGGGGGGGGGGGGGGGTGTAGGGGTTAGGGGTCAGAGAGAGGGTGTAGGGGTTAGGGGTCAGAGATTAGGGGAGGGGGGGAGAGAGTGTAGGGGTTAGGGGTCAGAGATTAGGGGGGGAGAGAGGGTGTAGGGGTTAGGGGTCAGAGAGAGGGTGTAGGGGTTAGGGGTCAGAGATTAGGGGGGGAGAGAGGGTGTAGGGGTTAGGGGTCAGAGATTAGGGGGGGGAGAGAGGGTGTAGGGGTTAGGGGTCAGAGATTAGGGGGGGAGAGAGGGTGTAGGGGTTAGGGGTCAGAGAGAGGGTGTAGGGGTTAGGGGTCGGAGATTAGGGGGGAGAGATGGTGTAGGGGTTAGGGGTCAGAGAGAGGGTGTAGGGGTTAGGGGTCAGAGATTAGGGGGGAGAGAGGGTGTAGGGGTTAGGGGTCAGAGATTAGGGGGCGAGAGAGGGTGACGGGGTTAGGGGTCAGAGAGAGGGTTAGGGGTCAGAGATTAGGGGGGGAGAGAGGGTGTAGGGGTTAGGGGTAGGGGTTAGGGGTCTGAGATTAGGGGGAGAGAGGGGTAGGGGTTAGGGGTCAGAGATTAGGGGGGGAGAGAGGGTGTAGGGGTTAGGGGTCAGAGATTAGGGGGGGAGAGAGGGTGTAGGGGTTAGGGGTCAGAGATTAGGGGTCAGAGAGAGGGTGTAGGGGTTAGGGGTCAGAGATTAGGGGGGGAGAGAGGGTGTAGGGGTTAGGGGTCAGAGATTAGGGGTCAGAGAGAGGGTGTAGGGGTTAGGGGTCAGAGATTAGGGGGGGGGGAGAGTGTAGGGGTTAGGGGTCAGAGATTAGGGGGGGAGAGAGAGTGTAGGGGTTAGGGGTCAGAGAGAGGGTGTAGGGGTTAGGGGTCAGAGATTAGCGGGGGAGAGAGGGTGTAGGGGTTAGGGGTCAGAGAGAGGGTGTAGGGGTTAGGGGTCAGAGATTAGGGGGGGAGAGAGAGTGTAGGGGTTAGGGGTCAGAGATTAGGGGGGGAGAGAGGGTGTAGGGGTTAGGGGTCAGAGAGAGGGTGTAGGGGTTAGGGGGGAGAGATTAGGGGGGGAGAGAGAGTGTAGGGGTTAGGGGTCAGAGATTAGGGGGGGGGGAGAGGGGTAGGGGTTAGGGGTCAGAGATTAGGGGGGGGAGAGAGGGTCTAGGGGTTAGGGGTCAGAGAGAGGGTGTAGGGGTTAGGGGGGAGAGATTAGGGGGGGAGAGAGAGTGTAGGGGTTAGGGGTCAGAGAGAGGGTGTAGGGGTTAGGGGGGAGAGATTAGGGGGGGAGAGAGGGTGTAGGGGTTAGGGGTCAGAGATTAGGGGTGGGGAGATAGGGTGTAGGGGTTAGGGGTCAGAGAGAGGGTGTAGGGGTTAGGGGTCAGAGAGAGGGTGTAGGGGTTAGGGGTCAGAGATTAGGGGGGGAGAGAGGGTGTAGAGGTTAGGGGTCAGAGATTAGGGGTGGGGAGAGAGGGTGTAGGGGTTAGGGGTCAGAGAGAGGGTGTAGGGGTTAGGGGTCAGAGAGAGGGTGTAGGGGTTAGGGGTCAGAGATTAGGGGGGGGAGAGAGGGTGTAGGGGTTAGGGGTCAGAGATTAGGGGGGGAGAGAGGGTGTAGGGGTTAGGGGTCAGAGATTAGGGGGGGAGAGAGGGTGTAGGGGTTAGGGGTCAGAGATTAGGGGGGGGGAGAGAGGGTGTAGGGGTTAGGGACAGTTTCTTCATCTCTATCAACGCTATGTCATTCTCATTGGAGTTAGGGTCATACCTTGTCCAGAGAGATTTACATGGTTATCAAAACGTAACACAGGGTAAGCCAACATGAGTATTTCTAATAACCCCTTATGGGAAAAATGAATTGTGGAAAAAAGATTGGAACCATTTCCCTGTTTGACCCGCTAGGTTTTATGGGTATTATGACTCATACTGTGGTACTCCATTGACCTTCATACAAAAACTCCTTGCTTTGTGGGCAAAACAACGAAGACAGCCACCTGGTGGAGGGAGACAGATTTTCAGCCGAGTCGGACCTCTCTCTTCCTCTCTGTAGCAGGTCAAACAAACAACTAAAAAGAACGAGTCACTCAGATAAACGAATCATGACTCAAGTCAGTAAAAAGAGTCGTTCAAAAATATATTTTAGCCTGCGCTGGTGCTGCAGACTGCTGTATCTGTCCCCTAATACAGGACTGTTAAAGACCCAATGCACTACCTTTGTGAGATTTAAAAAAAATATAGAGAGATCATTCTGAATCCCTCATTACTGAATGAATGAATTTAACATTACATTAAGGCCCTATATTCTTGGCAGCCCTGGTGTGAAGGGGAGGAATTGCATTGCAAGACCGTTGCTATGTTGCTAGGCTACATATCCTTGTTTCCTCTACAGAGCACACTGGTGCACAGGTGATACATTGGATCATTTCGCTCGACCGTGAGAACCTCACTTTCTTTCAAGTTTTTGCAGTGTATGTTCTGAAGGTTTGCATTAAAATATAGTGTAGAGGCTATTACATGTCACTGGAGTAGCCTATAGGTCTACTATTATAATGGATTGATTGGATCCTCCTCACCTACTGAACGAACGCGATACAGAGCACAGCCAAGATCTCCACCCCTGCTTTGACCTCCCATCAGGTCAGACCGCCCACTCCAGCCCTGCTTTGACCTCCCATCAGGTCAGACCGCCCACTCCACCCTGCTTTGACCTCCCATCAGGTCAGACCGCCCACTCCACCCCTGCTTTGACCTCCCATCAGGTCAGACCGCCCACTCCACCCCTGCTTTGACCTCCCATCAGGTCAGAGAAATCAGACATTTAAATGATACCGTTCTACTCCTTCCGCTCCAGCCATCACCACGAGCCCGTCCTCCCAACCATCCACTCCAGCCATTACCACGAGCCCGTCCTCCCAACCATCCACTCCAGCCATTACCACGAGCCCGTCCTCCCAACCATCCACTCCAGCCATCACCACGAGCCCGTCCTCCCAACCATCCACTCCAGCCATCACCACGAGCCCGTCCTCCCAACCATCCACTCCAGCCATCACCACGAGCCCGTCCTCCCAACCATCCACTCCAGCCATCACCACGAGCCCGTCCTCCCAACCATCCACTCCAGCCATCACCACGAGCCCGTCCTCCCAACCATCCACTCCAGCCATCACCACGAGCCCGTCCTCCCAACCATCCACTCCAGCCATCACCACGAGCCCGTCCTCCCCAATTAAGGTGCCACCAACCCCCTGTGGTTTCATCCCAGGAGCTATTACTATTATGAACAACACCCCATATGGGAAGAGCTGGGTGGGATAGGTATCTGTCCTATTGGTCTGACTGGTTGTTTTCTTTAAGCAGGGCTGGGTGGGATAGGTATCTGTCCTATTGGTCTGACTGGTTGTTTTCTTTAAGCAGGGCTGGGTGGGATAGGTATCTGTCCTATTGGTCTGACTGGTTGTTTTCTTTAAGCAGGGCTGGGTGGGATAGGTATCTGTCCTATTGGTCTGACTGGTTGTTTTCTTTAAGCAGGGCTGGGTGGGATAGGTATCTGTCCTATTGGTCTGACTGGTTGTTTTCTTTAAGCAGGGCTGGGTGGGATAGGTATCTGTCCTATTGGTCTGACTGGTTGTTTTCTTTAAGCAGGGCTGGGTGGGATAGGTATCTGTCCTATTGGTCTGACTGGTTGTTTTCTTTAAGCAGGGCTGGGTGGGATAGGTATCTGTCCTATTGGTCTGACTGGTTGTTTTCTTTAAGCAGGGCTGGGTGGGATAGGCATCTGTCCTATTGGTCTGACTGGTTGTTTTCTTTAAGCAGGGCTGGGTGGGATAGGCATCTGTCCTATTGGTCTGACTGGTTGTTTTCTTTAAGCAGGGCTGGGTGGGATAGGTATCTGTCACGGTTTCGGCCGAGGCTGCCTCTCTCCCTTGTTCGGGCAGGCTTCGGCGTTCGTTGTCTCCGGAATACTAGCTGCCACCGTTGTATGTTTCATGTTCGTCTGCTTTTGTCTGATTGTTGTCACACCTGTTATAATTTAGTGTCATTAGTGTCCTATTTAGTTCTCGTTGTGTTTGTCAGGTGTTGTGTGTTATTGATTTTGGTCTGTCGTGTGTTGGGCTTATTTTCGCCCTTTCGCTCGGTTGAGCTTTCCTCCACTGCGTTGGAGCGTTACGCACCTGTTAGTGCGCTTTTTGCTATTTCGCCTTCGTGCGTATTTTTGCCTTCGGGCAAGTGTTGTCATTTTTCCTGTGTGGAGATTAACTAAAGTTGTTTGGACTATCCTTCGGTGTTCTGTGTTTGATTCCACCACTACACCCACCTACAGCACGCGTGACAGAATAACACACCTTTAATGGAATCAGCAGGAGCCGCAGCAGCCCAGACGACGCTGGAGGACCAGGTCCGGGAACAACGGGACCAGATCCTGCAGATGGGGACCGCACTGCAGGAGGTGATCACCACCATCCGAGGCTGGGGAACGCCTCCACCGCCACCCTCCCTGCCAGCACCATCGGCCAGTCCGCCCATTCCCGCACCGGAACCCCGAGGAGTCCGACTCTCGCTCCCGAGGGCCTACGAGGGAACCGCGGCCGGGTGTCAGGGATTCCTTCTCCAGGTGGAGCTGTACCTGGGCGCCGGGACATGAGAGCGTGTCCGCTCTCTGTTGCACATTTCTGTATACCTGTGAGTTTTCCACAGGTAGCACCTCATTCCCAGCATAAGGCGCTGGAAGATTCAGGCGCGGCTGGGAATTTTGTTGATAAGAAGTTTTGTTTAGCCTTAGGGATTCCCCTTCTCCCTGTTGATGTCCCTTTCCCCGTTCATGCCCTAGATAGCCGTCCGTTGGGTGCGGGCTTGATCAGGGAGGTCACTGCGCCACTTAGGATGTGTGCGCAGGGGGGTCATCAGGAGATGATTCAGCTATTTCTGATTGACTCTCCTGCGTATCCGGTGGTGCTGGGCATGCCCTGGTTGAGTACCCATAACCCATTTATTTCGTGGCAGGAGAGGGCTCTGATGGAGTGGTCTGCCCAGTGTGTGGGTCGATGTTTGGGCGTTTCCGTAGGGGCTACCTCGGTGGAGAGTCCAAACCAGGTGCCCGCATTGCACGTTCCCCCTGAGTATGGGGATTTGGCCATCGCGTTTAGTAAGTCGAGGGCGACGCGGTTGCCGCCCCATAGGCAGGGAGATTGTGCGATAGACCTCCAGGCAGGAGCTGCGCTCCCACGGAGCCATGTGTATCCTCTGTCTCAGGAGGAGAAGAAAGCTATGGAGACTTACATAGACGAATCTCTGAGACAAGGATACATACGGCCTTCCACTTCCCCTGCGTCCTCGAGTTTCTTTTTTGTGAAGAAGAAGGATGGGGGTTTACGCCCGTGTATCGATTACCGTGGTCTCAATCAGATCACGGTGAAGTACAGTTATCCACTCCCGCTGATTGCGACCATGACTGAGTCCTTGCATGGGGCGCGTTTCTTCACTAAATTAGATCTCAGGAGCGCGTACAACTTGGTGCGCATCAGGGAGGGCGATGAATGGAAGACAGCCTTTAGTACCACCTCGGGCCATTACGAGTATCTTGTCATGCCATACGGGTTGATGAACGCTCCGTCAGTTTTCCAATCATTCGTGGATGAGATCTTCAGGGACATGCAGGGGCAGGGGGTCGTTGTGTACATAGATGACATTCTCGTGTACTCGCCTACCCGTGTCGAGCATGTGGCCCTGGTGCGCAGAGTGTTGCGGAGGCTGGTGGAGCACGACCTGTATGTTAAGGCAGAGAAGTGTCTGTTTTTCCAGGAGTCGGTCTCCTTTTTGGGGTATCAGTTGTCTGCGTCAGGGGTGAAGATGGAGGTAGACCGGGTGTCAGCCGTGCGTAATTGGCAAACACCAACCACTGTGAAGGAGGTGCAGCAGTTTTTGGGGTTTGCGAATTACTACCGGAGGTTTATCCGGGGTTTTGGACAGGTGGCAGCTCCCATCACGTCTCTTTTGAAGGGGGGTCCGGTGCGTCTGCAGTGGTCTGCCGAGGCGGACAGGGCGTTTAGGAGGCTGAAGGACCTGTTTACCTCGGCGCCGGTGCTGGCACATCCGGATCCCTCTTTACCATTTCAGGTAGAGGTGGACGCGTCTGAGGCCGGTATAGGAGCCGTGCTTTCACAACGGTCAGGCGCGCCACCTAAACTCCGCCCCTGTGCTTTTTATTCCAAGAAGCTCAGTCCGGCGGAGCGAAACTATGACGTAGGGGACAGGGAGCTGTTAGCCGTGGTACAGGCCCTAAAGGTGTGGAGGCACTGGCTTGAGGGGGCTCAACACCCTTTCCTCATTTTGACGGACCACCGTAACCTGGAGTACATCCGGGCAGCGAGGAGGCTAAACCCTCGGCAGGCTAGATGGAATATGTTTTTGACCCGGTTTACATTTAAGATCACGTACATCCCTGGGTCACAGAACGGTAAGGCAGATGCGCTGTCTCGGCGGTATGACACGGAGGAGAGGTCCGTGGAGCCCACTCCCATACTGCCGGAGTCGTGTCTGGTGGCACCGGTAGTGTGGGAGGTCGATGCTGAGCTCGAGCGGCCGTTACGCACCGACCCTAGTCCACCACAGTGCCCGGAGGGTCGGAAGTACGTTCTGCTCGAGGTTCGGGATCGATTGATCTATTGGGCTCACACGTCACCCTCCTCTGGACACCCGGGTATCGGTCGGACAGTGCACTGTCTTAGTGCCAAGTACTGGTTGCCCACGTTGGCAAGGGATGTGAGGGTTTATGTTTCCTCCTGCTCGGTGTGCGCCCAGTGTAAGGCGCCTAGACATCTGCCTAGGGGTAAGTTACTACCCCTGCCCGTTCCACAACGACCATGGTCCCACCTCTCGGTGGATTTCCTTACTGACCTTCTTCCTTCACAGGGGAATACCACTATACTGGTCGTTGTGGACCGGTTTTCTAAGGCCTGTCGTTTGCTCCCCATGCCGGGCCTTCCTACCGCCCTGCAAACCGCCGAAGCACTATTCACCCATGTGTTCCGGCACTACGGGGTACCCGAGGATATTGTGTCTGATCGAGGTCCCCAATTTACCTCCAGAGTCTGGAGGGCCTTTATGGAGCGGTTGGGGGTCTCGGTGAGCCTCACCTCGGGTTACAACTCGGACAGTAATGGGCAGGTGGAACGTGTGAACCAGGATGTGGGTAGGTTTCTTAGAACATACTGCCAGGACCGGCCGGAGGAGTGGGCAAGGTACGTTCCCTGGGCCGAAATGGCCCAGAATTCCCTACGCCATTCCTCCACTAACCTAACCCCTTTCCAATGTGTGTTAGGTTACCAGCCGGTTCTGGCACCCTGGCAGCAGAGCCAGATCGAGGCTCCTGCGGTGGATGAGTGGGCGAGGCGCTCGGAGGAGACATGGAACGCTGCACACGTCCACCTGCAGCGGGCCCTCCGACGTCATAAGGCGAGCGCCGATCTCCACCGCAGTGAGGGACCGGTGTACGCACCTGGTGATCGAGTCTGGCTCTCTACCAGAAACCTGCCCCTCCGCCTGCCCTGTCGGAAACTGGGTCGGCGGTTTGTAGGGCCATTTAAAGTCCTGGGAAGGTTGAACGAGGTGTGTTACAAATTACAGCTACCTGTTGAATATAAAAGTATTAACCCCTCATTCCATGTGTCCCTTCTCAGGCCGGTGGTAGCTGGCCCACTCCAAGAAAGTGAGATCAGGGAGACTCCTCCGCCCCCATTGGACATCGAGGGGGCACCGGCGTACTCCGTGAGGTCCATCTTGGATTCGAGACGTCGGATGGGGGGTCTCCAATATCTAGTGGAGTGGGAGGGGTACGGTCCGGAGGAGCGGTGCTGGGTGCCGAGGAGAGACATTTTGGACCCGTCTCTCCTGACGGAATTCCATCGTGGGCACCCGACGCACCCTGCTCCGCGTCCTCCGGGTCGTCCCCGAGGCCGGAGTCGGCGCACGTCTGGAGCCGCGCGTCAAGGGGGGGGGGTACTGTCACGGTTTCGGCCGAGGCTGCCTCTCTCCCTTGTTCGGGCAGGCTTCGGCATTCGTTGTCTCCGGAATACTAGCTGCCACCGTTGTATGTTTCATGTTTGTTTGCTTTTGTCTGATTGTTGTCACACCTGTTATCATTTAGTGTCATTAGTGTCCTATTTAGTTCTCGTTGTGTTTGTCAGGTGTTGTGTGTTATTGATTTTGGTCTGTCGTGTGTTGGGCTTATTTTCGCCCTTTCGCTCGGTTGATCTTTCCTCCACTGCGTTGGAGCGTTACGCACCTGTTAGTGCGCTTTTTGCTATTTCGCCTTCGTGCGTATTTTTGCCTTCGGGCAAGTGTTGTCATTTTTCCTGTTTGGAGATTAACTAAAGTTGTTTGGACTATCCTTCGGT
Organism: Coregonus ussuriensis; assembly: GCA_031479575.1. Taxonomy (NCBI): domain Eukaryota; kingdom Metazoa; phylum Chordata; class Actinopteri; order Salmoniformes; family Salmonidae; genus Coregonus; species Coregonus ussuriensis. The sequence continues at coordinate 33,246,762 of CM062511.1, read as the reverse complement.
GTTCTGCGTTTGATTCCACCACTACACCCACCTACAGCACGCGTGACAGTATCTGTCCTATTGGTCTGACTGGTTGTTTTCTTTAAGCAGGGCTGGGTGGGATAGGTATCTGTCCTATTGGTCTGACTGGTTGTTTTCTTTAAGCAGGGCTGGGTGGGATAGGTATCTGTCCTATTGGTCTGACTGGTTGTTTTCTTTAAGCAGGGCTGGGTGGGATAGGTATCTGTCCTATTGGTCTGACTGGTTGTTTTCTTTAAGCAGGGCTGGGTGGGATAGGTATCTGTCCTATTGGTCTGACTGGTTGTTTTCTTTAAGCAGGGCTGGGTGGGATAGGTATCTGTCCTATTGGTCTGACTGGTTGTTTTCTTTAAGCAGGGCTGGGTGGGATAGGTATCTGTCCTATTGGTCTGACTGGTTGTTTTCTTTAAGCAGGGCTGGGTGGGATAGGTATCTGTCTGACTGTCCTATTGGTTGTTTCCTGCTTTGTTTTCTATATGTTTTCTTTAGGCGTCATGTGATGCGTTGAAAGTTCTGAGATTTCCTCTTGTAGGACAGATAGTATATGACGGTCATGACATTTTAGTCATTTAGCAGACGCTCTTATCCAGAGCGACTTGCAGTTAGTGCATCCATCTTCAGATTGCTATGACAACCACATATCAGTCATAGTGAGTACATTTTCCTCAGAGCTAGTAAGGATTTATTTTATGAATCAAAGTTTAATGCTGGTATTATTTTCTCCACGGCATGAGGAGTGATAGCTCATAAACTGAAGAGAACTTATACGATAAGATTGATTGGCTTCTTTCTCTCCTTGATGCGTTTCCCACCTTTCCAATCCAGACCCAAACACACATTATTTGAGTTTCACACATGGGGACTTCATTAACATAATGTGGGATGTGACGGGTATATGGTCTTCTCTATTCTAAGGGAACAACGGAACAAGAATCTCAACCTACAGACACAGATAGAAGCAAGCAACAAGTGTAAAAAAACAAACATGAAAGCTTAATTATAATATTAGTGGAATATGTCCATGATAAAAAAACAAGAGAATGGAATATAATTAGATCAATTAGAAAAAAAGATTAGTTGAGATGCAGCCACTACACACGTGTGGATGGCTATTTTATCAAATCAATATGGACAGCGCCGGTGCTGAAAGTTGATTAGTCAAATGAACTAACAATAGGGCTTTATTGGAGCACGAAGAAACAAGATGTGATCTTACATGTTTGACAGACGCAATTACGATTATCCATATATTTGTCGGTATACAGTGCATTCCTGAAAGTATTCAGACCCCTTGACTTTTTCACATTTTGTTACGTTACAGCCTTATTCTAAAATGAATTGAATAGTTTTTTCCCCCCTCATCAATCTACACACAATACCCCATAATGACAAAGCAAAAACAGGTTTTTAGACATTTTTGCAAATGTATTAAAAATAAAAAACAGAAATACCTTATTTACATAAGTAAATCCTGTTTCCATTGATTATCGTTGAGATGTTTCTACAACTTGATTGGAGTCCACCTGTGGTAAATTCAATTGATTGGACATGATTTGGAAAGGCACACACCTGTCTATATAAGGTCCCACAGTTGACAGTGCATGTCAGAGCAAAAACCAAGCCATGAGGTCGAAGGAATTGTCCGTAGAGCTTCGAGACAGGATTGTGTCGAGGCAAAATTCTGGGGAAGGAGTACCAAAACATTTCTGCAGCATTGAAGGTCCCCAAGAACACAGTAGCCTCCATCATTCTTAAATGGAAGAAGTTTGTAACCACCAAGACTCTTCCTAGAGCTGGCCGCCCGGCCAAACTGAGCAATCAGGGGAGAAGGGCCTTGGTCAGGGAGGTGACCAAGAACCTGATGATCCCTCTGAGAGCGCTCCATAGTTCCTCTGTGAAGATGGGAGAATCTTCCAGAAGGACATCCATCTCTGCAGCACTCAACCAATCAGGCCTTTATGGTAGAGTCGCCAGACGGAAGCCACTCCTCAGTAAAAGGCACATGACAGCCTGCTTGGAGTTTGCCAAAAGGCACCTAAAGACTCTCAGACCATGAGAAACAAGATTCTCTGGTCTGATGAAACCAAGATTGAACTCTTTGGCCTGAATGCCAAGTGTCAGGTCTGGAGGAAACCTGTCCCTACGGTGAAGCTTGGTGGTGGCAGCATCAAGTCTGGCCTGAGTTTGTCTACATTAAGTCTGGCCCGGGTTTGTCTACATTAAGTCTGGCCTGGGTTTGTTTACATGATGTCTGGCCTGGGTTTCTGGGTTTGTTTACATTATGTTTGGCCTGGGTTTGTTTACATGATGTCTGGCCTGGGTTTGTCTACATTAAGTCTGGCCTGGGTTTGTTTACATGATGTCTGGCCTGGGTTTGTCTACATTAAGTCTGGCCTGGGTTTGTTTACATTATGTCTGGCCTGGGTTTGACCAGTGACGATGTTTCACCTTTACTAGCCTGTTCAACCTCTCTTTCGTAACGTCTGAGATCCCCAGAGATTGGAAAGCTGCCGCGGTCATCCCCCTCTTCAAAGGGGGTGACACTCTAGATCCAAACTGTTACAGACCTATGTCCATCCTGCCCTGCCTTTCAAAAGTATTTGAAAGCCAAGTTAACAAACAGATCACCGACCATTTCGAATCCCACCGTACCTTCTCTGCTATGCAATCCGGTTTCCGAGCTGGTCATGGGTGCACTTCATCCACGCTCAAGGTCATAAACGATATTATAACCGCGATCGATAATAGACAGTACTGTGCAGCCGTCATCATCGACCTGGCCAAGGCTTTCGACTCTGTCAACCACCGCATTCTTATTGGCAGACTAAATAGCCTTGGTTTCTCTAATGACCGCCTCGCCTGGTTCACCAACTACTTCTCAGATAGAGTTCAATGTGTCAAATCGGAGGGCCTGTTGTCTGGACCTCTGGCCGTCTCTATGGGGGTGCCACAGGGTTCAATTCTTGGGCCGACTCTTTTCTCCGTGTATATCAATGATGTCGCTCTTGCTGCTGGTGACTCTCAGATCCACCTCTACGCAGACGACACCATTTTGAATACATCTGGCCCTCCAGCAGGTACAGTGGGGAGAACAAGTATTTGATACACTGCCGATTTTGCAGGTTTTCCTACTTACAAAGCATGTAGAGGTCTGTAATTTTTATCATAGGTACACTTCAACTGTGAGAGACGGAATCTAAAACAAAAATCCAGAAAATCACATTGTATGATTTTAAAGTAATTCATTTGCATTTTATTGCATGACATAAGTATTTGATACATCAGAAATGCAGAACTTAATATTTGGTACAGAAACCTTTGTTTGCAATTACAGAGATCATACATTTCCTCTAGGTCTTGACCAGGTTTGCACACACTGCAGCAGGGATTTTGGCCCACTGCTCCATACAGACCTTCTCCATATCCTTCAGGTTTCGAGGCTGTCACTGGGCAATACAGACTTTCAGCTCCCTCCAAAGATTTTCTATTGGGTTCAGGTCTGGAGACTGGCTAGGCCACTCCAGGACCTTGAGATGCTTCTTACGGAGCCACTCCTTAGTTGCCCTGGCTGTGTGTTTCGGGTCGTTGTCATGCTGGAAGACCCAGCCACGACCCATCTTCAATGCTCTTACTGAGGGAAGGAGATTGTTGGCCAAGATCTCGCGATACATGGCCCCATCCATCCTCCCCTCAATACGGTGCAGTCGTCCTGTCCCCTTTGCAGAAAAGCATCCCCAAAGAATGATGTTTCCACCTCCATGCTTCACGGTTGGGATGGTGTTCTTGGGGTTGTACTCATCCTTCTTCTTCCTCCAAACACGGCGAGTGGAGTTTAGACCAAAAAGCTCTATTTTTGTCTCATCAGACCACATGACCTTCTCCCATTCCTCCTCTGGATCATCCAGATGGTCATTGGCAAACTTCAGACGGGCCTGGACATGCGATGGCTTGAGCAGGGGGACCTTGCATGCGCTGCAGGATTTTAATCCATGATGGCGTAGTGTGTTACTAATGGTTTTCTTTGAGACTGTGGTCCCAGCTCCCTTCAGGTTATTGACCAGTTCCTGCCGTGTAGTTCTGGGCTGATCCCTCACCTTCCTCATGATCATTGATGCTCCACGAGGTGAGATCTTGCATGGAGCCCCAGACCGAGGGTGATTGACCGTCATCTTGAACTTCTTCCATTTTCTAATAATTGCGCCAACAGTTGTTGCCTTCTCACCAAGCTGCTTGCCTATTGTCCTGCAGCCCATCCCAGCCTTGTGCAGGTCTACAATTTTATCCCTGATGTCCTTACACAGCTCTCTGGTCTTGGCCATTGTGGAGAGGTTGGAGTCTGTTTGATTGAGTGTGTGGACAGGTGTCTTTTATACAGGTAACGAGTTCAAACAGGTGCAGTTAATACAGGTAATGAGTGGAGAACAGGAGGGCTTCTTAAAGAAAAACTAACAGGTCTGTGAGAGCCGGAATTCTTACTGGTTGGTAGGTGATCAAATACTTATGTCATGCAATAAAATGCAAATGAATTACTTAAAAATCATACAATGTGATTTTCTGGATTTTTGTTTTAGATTCTGTCTCTCACAGTTGAAGTGTACCTATGATAAAAATGACAGACCTCTACATGCTTTGTAAGTAGGAAAACCTGCAAAATCGGCAGTGTATCAAATACTTGTTCTCCCCACTGTATATCTCACTGGTCATTCCCAAAGCCAACACCTCCTTTGGCCGCCATTCCTTCCAGTTCTACATTTACATTACATTTACGTCATTTAGCAGACGCTCTTATCCAGAGCGACTTACAAATTGGTGCATTCACCCTATAGCCAGTGGGATAACCACATTACAATAGTTTTTTTTCTCTTTTTTTTCTTTTTTTTTTGGGGGGGGGGGGATTACTTTATCCTATCCCAGGTATTCCTTAAAGAGGTGGGGTTTCAAATGTCTCCGGAAGGTGGTGAGTGACTCCGCTGTCCTGGCGTCGTGAGGGAGCTTGTTCCACCATTGGGGTGCCAGAGCAGCGAACAGTTTTGACTGGGGTGAGCGGGAACTATGCTTCCGCAGAGGAAGGGGAGTTCTCTGCTGCCAATGACTGGAACGAATTGCAAAAATCTCTGAAGCTGGAGACACTTATCTCCCTCACTAACTTTAAGCATCAGTTGTCAGAGCACCTTACCGATCACTGCACCTGTACACAGCCCATCTGAAATTAGCCCGCCCAACTACCTCATCCCCATATTGTTATTTATTTTGCTCATTTGCACCCCAGTATCTCTATTTGCACATCATCTCTTGCACATCTATCATTCCAGTGTTAATACTAATTGTAATTATTTTGCACTATGGCCTATTTATTGCCTTACCTCCATAACTTGCTACATTTGCACACACTGTATATATATTTTCTGTTGTATTTTTGACTGTATGTTTTGTTTATTCCATATGTAACTCTGTGTTGTTGTTTTTTAATCGCACTGCTTTGCTTTATCTTGGCCAGGTCGCAGTTGTAAATGAGAACTTGTTCTCAACTGGCTTACCTGGTTAAATAAAGGTGAAATAAATAAATACATATTCACCTTATGCAGATCTCATCTTTAAGGGGATTAGCAGTTTAACAAAAAAACACTGATCATCTAGAAAATCACTATATAAATTGAATAAATCAATTACTTGTGGTGTATGATGACGTTCTTGACAGGAACGATATCTGTTGTTCCCTGATATGATCTCTTCTTCCAGAGACTGAACTTGATGTGGTACGCCTCTGGATTGGGCCTAGATAGAGAGAGATAGAGAGAGAGAGATGGAAAGAGAGCGAGAGAGAGAGAGAGAGAGTGGAGAGAGATAGAGAGATAGAGAGGAGAGAGAAAGAGAGAGAGATAGAGGAGGGAGAGAGAGAGAGAGAGAGAGAGAGAGAGATGGAAAGAGAGAGATTGAAAGAGAGCGAGAGAGAGAGAGAGGAGAGAGATAGAGAGATAGAGAGGAGAGAGAAAGATAGAGGAGAGAGCGATAGAGAGAGAGACAGAGAGAGAGAGAGAGAGACAGAGAGAGAGAGAGAGAGAGAGAGACGGAGAGAGAGAGAGAGAGACAGAGAGAGAGAGAGTGGAGAGAGAGAGATCAACCCTGCCCCAAAACACATACACATGCATGACCATCCCCCCCACCCCTATCTGTACAGTACAGTACCTACCTGACACAGTGAGCGGCGGTCAGGACCCAACATCCCCCGATGTATGTACCCCCACAGTCGATACTACCCCTCTCCTGTATCGCCACCTGCCATTGGATCTGAGTCTACGGGTCAGAGATTATAGGTCAGGGGCTAGAGGTGAAATGGGCTCAAACATCCGGAGTGAATGTGTGTTTGAAGAGTGTGTGTGTGACTCACTGGTTGGGCCGGCACTCCTCCCACCACTCGTTTCTGCCTTCCCCTGCTTCCCTCTCTGCTCTCCTCTTCGACTTTAGTGTTGGGGATGCCACAATGTATCTTCACTTCTTGAAAATCTCTGGCTGCTTTCACCTCTACAACACAACATGACAAAAAAATACAACATGAATAGTAGAATATTACTGTAACTCCCTGGTTACTTTCAGATTTGTTTCTAGCACTGAATTGGTGACTGTGTTGCACGTGGGGACATACTTTGAAGACGGTCCGACGTGTGAGAGAGTGAAGGGAGGGGGGGAACCGCGAACTCTGAGCTGGCAACACTTGCTAAATCGTCAATTTGAAGTGATCGACAGTTAGGAACCCCGACCACCGTGAGGACAGCGAGGGATTTGGTCGTATGTACTTTGCTCGGACTGAGAGGATCAACTGCCATCAACAGGCTGCATCTTTCTGCCTCTCCACTGTCATGAGTAGTATTGGATTCAGGAGGAAGGTGAGTTTACACTAGGTTATTTTGTTTGTTTTATTTGCTTAAAGGGACCCCCATTTTAAATATATATGAGCACTAGCGTCCTAGTATTGAATCCTGGTACCAGGTATAGAAACTAAATAGAAACGAAATGTCTATATTGGGAATTGAAAGGTGTAGTTAATAATTGTTGGTTCATAATACAATTCAAGCTTGAGCTTTTTAAAATAAAAACTGAATTGATTGAAAATGGTTTAACGTGTCGTTTCTGCTTATTCTTTATCAATTAATTCCCAAAACTGGCTGAAAGACCATGAACTCTGCATTAATGAGCTACATTTGCTTTAAACCACATATGAAAACGATATATACACATTTTGAAAGCTGAGAAACAGATCTTTCAAATGATATGACATACAATAGCACCACATCAATCAAATGGTAATCAGCCAAAGAACAAACACTTGTGAAAATGTGTATCTTATACGCAAATCAAAGCTTTTTCCCCAAACAACTGCCATTTATCCAACTTTCTAATGAAGATGGAGAAACACTTAGAGCATATTTGAGTCTTCCTTATTCTGTTAGGCTTGAAATCAAAAAATCAATCTGAATAGTAAAACATTTTACTGTGAATGAGTTAAATAAGTTTTAGTGACCGGTGGTATTTTTCTAGAATTCTATGGAATGTTCTGTGATCAGACAATTTATCTGGATAGTATATTTAACACATATCTGCACCAAAAACAAATGACATTTGGTCTTAAATATGATTAGGAACCAGTAATATAATATGAATAAAACTAGAACTGCATTCTACAAAATATCACACGCACCTTGAACCCTCACCTTTGGTGAGTTTTGGTCATAAGGCATATTATAACAATAATTGTATTTTACAACTTCCATTTATTCTGTACATACATTCCCAATGCAATAAAATACAAATTAATTACTTAAAAATCATACAATGTGATTTTCTGGATTTTTGTTGTAGATTCCGTCTCTCACAGTTGAAGTGTACCTATGATAAAAATTACAGACCTCTACATGCTTTGTAAGTAGGAAAACCTGCAAAATCGGCAGTGTATCAAATACTTGTTCTCCCCACTGTATATATATAAAAAAAATGTTTTACCCCATTTCCTCCCCAATTTCGTGATATCCAATTGGTAGTTACAGTCTTGTCCCATCGCTGCACTGCTTATTGACACACTGCTCGCTTAACCCAGAAGCCAGCCGCACCAATGTGTCGGAGGATCCAAGGTCAGCTTGCAGGCGCCCGGCCCGCCACAAGGAGTCACTAGAGTGCGAAGGTACGAGGACATCCCGTCCGGCCAAACCCTCCCCTAACCCGGACGACGCTGGGCCAATTGTGCGCCGCCTCATGGGTCTCCCGATCACAGCCGGCTGTGACACAGCCTGGGATCGAACCCGGGTCTGTAGTGATGCCTCATGGGTCTCCCGATCACAGCCGGCTGTGACACAGCCTGGGATCGAACCCGGGTCTGTAGTGACGCCTCAAGCACTGCGATGCAGTGCCATGGAACGCTGCGCAACTCGGGAGACACCTGACATGCTACATTACGCGTTAACTTGATGTATTTAGCTAGCTACAGTATTGTTCCCCTTTAATCTGTGGTATCATAGCTAGCCTGGCTCGCTAGCGTTATCAAATAATGTTGTATAACCAGAGATAGCTACTAGCTTATACCAGGTATCTACCTAGCTAACATACTCACCAACGCCAGTGGTTTGACGGTTAGCAGGCAGCAGAAGTCACCTTGTCGGATGTAATCCATTCCTGGTTATATTGTTGAAATGCATTGGAAAGTTTGCACTTTATGGAAGTCCATTTTCACTCATTTCTTGCAGAGCGAAATGTGTGTGTTGCACCCATATGCAGACCACAACGTGTTGTCTCTGGGCAATTGTGCATCAATGTCAGAGTTCAATTAAGCTGGCCCGGGTTGAACTGGTCTATGAGGGCGGAGCCGGTGTGGGAGGAGCGCTCTGCTCAAATCAAACAGCACCTCTTGGTTATGTTATCAACCAGGCAACATGATCCATCGTTCAGAAACATACAACATCTCTTTTCCACCAATATATATGTTAGAATTTTCAAAATAGTTTTAATTAGGAAGGCAGATTTTATCAAAAGCAATCACTTTGCATGTGAAAACACAGAATCCTACTAATTACTCCACCTACTTCACTTTTGTTTTAAGCCGACTTCGCCATCGGCCAGAACGGGAGGCAGCCCGGTTCCAAAACGAATGCAATCACTTTTCACCCGGTGCAAACTACGGCTACCCGGGAGGTGCAAACTACGGCTACCCGGGAGGTGCAAACTACGGCTACCCGGGAGGTGCAAACTACGGCTACCCGGGAGGTGCAAACTACGGCTACCCGGGAGGTGCAAACTACGGCTACCTGGGAGGTGCAAACTACGGCTACCCGGGAGGTGCAAACTACAGCTACCTGGGAGGTGAAAACTACGGCTACCCGGGAGCCTTGGCCAGCCTAATAGAATCCCCTCACTGGCAGAAGTGGGCATGTAACCCAACCCCACAGTAAGTCGTGACAAACTCACTTACAAAACTCTGTTTTGGACAAGACTGACTTCATTACCAAAATGATCTGTAGCCCATTTAGACACTGGAATAAATCTTTCTGACTTATATCGATGCCACGTAGGCCGTTTAAAACCAGAGGAGTTGGTTCTAAGTGGCAGTTGACCTTTAATAGTTGGTTCTAAGTGGCAGTTGACCTTTAATAGTTGGTTCTAAGGGGCAGTTGACCTTTAATAGTTGGTTCTAAGTGGCAGTTGACCTTTAATAGTTGGTTCTAAGTGGCAGTTGACCTTTAATAGTTGGTTCTAAGTGGCAGTTGACCTTTAATAGTTGGTTCTAAGTGGCAGTTGACCTTTAATAGTTGGTTCTAAGTGGCAGTTGACCTTTAATAGTTGGTTCTAAGTGGCAGTTGACCTTCAATAGTTGGTTCTAAGGGGCAGTTGACCTTTAATAGTTGGTTCTAAGGGGCAGTTGACCTTTAATAGTTGGTTCTAAGTGGCAATTGACCTTTAATTGTTGGTTCTAAGTGGCAGTTGACCTTTAATAGTTGGTTCTAAGGGGCAGTTGACCTTTAATAGTTGTTTCTAAGTGGCAGTTGACCTTTAATAGTTGGTTCTAAGGGGCAGTTGACCTTTAATAGTTGGTTCTAAGTGGCAATTGACCTTTAATAGTTGGTTCTAAGTGGCAGTTGACCTTTAATAGTTGGTTCTAAGGGGCAGTTGACCTTTAATAGTTGGTTCAAAAAGGCAGTTGACCTTTAAGGGTGTAGTTCGCTATACAGTATAGGTCAATTCTATTTCCTAGAAGCTAAACCATATATTTTTTAGGGATATACACTGCTCAAAAAAAATTAAGGGAACACTAAAATAACACATCCTAGATCTGAATGAATGAAATAATCTTATTAAATACTTTTTTCTTTACATAGTTGAATGTGCTGGCAACAAAATCACACAAAAATTATCATTGGAAATCAAATGTATCAACCCATGGACGTCTGGATTTGGAGTCACCCTCAAAATTAAAGTGGAAAACCACACTACAGGCTGATCCAACTTTGATGTAATGTCCTTAAAACAAGTCAAAATGAGGCTCAGTAGTGTGTGTGGCCTCCACTTGCCTGTATGACCTTCCTACAACGCCTGGGCATGCTCCTGATGAGGTGGCGGATGGTCTCCTGAGGGATCTCCTCCCAGACCTGGACTAAAGCATCCGCCAACTCCTGGACAGTCTGTGGTGCAACGTGGCGTTGGTGGATGGAGCGAGACATGATGTCCCAGATGTGCTCAATTGGATTCAGGTCTGGGGAACGGGCGTGCCAGTCCATAGCATCAATGCCTTCCTCTTGCAGGAACTGCTGACACACTCCAGCCACATGAGGTCTAGCATTGTCTTGCATTAGGAGGAACCCAGGGCCAACCGCACCAGCATATGGTCTCACAAGGGGTCTGAGGATCTCATCTCGGTACCTAATGGCAGTCAGGCTAACTCTGGCGAGCACATGGAGGGCTGTGCGGCCCCCCAAAGAAATGCCACCCCCACACCATGACTGACCCACCGCCAAACCGGTCATGCTGGAGGATGTTGCAGGCAGCAGAACGTTCTCCACGGCGTCTCCAGACTCTGTCACGTCTGTCACATGTGCTCAGTGTGAACCTGCTTTCATCTGTGAAGAGCACAGTGCGCCAGTGGCGAATTTGCCAATCTTGGTGTTCTCTGGCAAATGCCAAACGTCCTGCACGGTGTTGGGCTGTAAGCACAACCCCCACCTGTGGACGTCGGGCCCTCATACTACCCTCATGGAGTCTGTTTCTGACCGTTTGAGCAGACACATGCACATTTGTGGCCTGCTGGAGGTCATTTTGCAGGGCTCTGACAGTGCTCCTCCTGCTCCTCCTTGCACAAAGGCGGAGGTAGCAGTCCTGCTGCTGGGTTGTTGCCCTCCTACAACCTCCTCCACGTCTCCTGATGTACTGGCCTGTCTCCTGGTAGCGCCTCCATGCTCTGGACACAACGCTGACAGACACAGCAAACCTTCTTGCCACAGCTCGCATTGATGTGCCATCCTGGATGAGCTGCACTACCTGAACCACTTGTGTGGGTTGTAGACTCCGTCTCATGCTACCACTAGAGTGAAAGCACCGCCAGCATTCAAAAGTGACCAAAACATCAGCCAGGAAGCATAGGAACTGAGAAGTGGTCTGTGGTCACCACCTGCAAAACCAGTCCTTTATTGGGGGTGTCTTGCTAATTGCCTATAATTTCCACCTGCTGTCTATCCCATTTGCACAACAGCATGTGAAATGTATTGTCAATCAGTGTTGCTTCCTAAGTGGACAGTTTGATTTCACAGAAGTGTGATTGACTTGGAGTTACATTGTGTTGTTTAAGTGTTCCCTTTAGTTTTTTGAGCAGTGTATTACTTATTAGGTGGAGGTACTGCAACAGTTTATTTATGAATAAATATTTATATATATATATATATATACACTACACACATACTACACATATAATACTCACATACTTCTGTGTCACACCCTGATCTGTTTCACCTGTCTTTGTGCTTGTCTCCAACCCCTCTAGGTGTCGCCCATCTTCCCCGTTATCCCCTGTGTATTTATACCAGTGTTTTCTGTTTGTCTGTTGCCAGTTCGTCTTGTCTCGTCAAGCGTGTTTTTACTCCTGTTTCTCTCTAGATCCTGTTTTTCCGGTTCTGCCTGCCCTGACCCTGAGCCTGCCTGCTGTTCTGTACCTGTCTGACCCTGCCCTGGATTACTGACCTCTGCCTGCCCTTGACCTGTCGTCTGCCTGCCCCCTGTTTTGTTAATAAACATCTGTGATTCGAACTGTCTGCATCTGGGTCTTATCCTGAGTTCTGATACTTCTGCCTACTTACAGACTGTAACACACCTACAGTGCCTTCAGAAAGTTTGACTTTTTCCACATTTTGTTGTGTTACAGCATGAATTTAAAATGGATTAAACAGAGATGTTGTGTCACTGGCCTACACACAATACCCCATAATTTCAAAGTGGATAAATTAAAAATGAAAAGCTGAAATGCCTTGAGTCAATAAGTATTCAACCCCTGTTTAACATGATTTCTGAATGACTACCTCATCTCTGTACCCCACACATACAATTATCTGTAAGGTCCCTCAGTCGAGCAGTGAATTCCAAACACAGATTCAACCACAAAGACCAGGGAGGTTTTCCAATGCCTTGCAAATAAGGGCACCTATTGGTAGATGGGTCAAAATAAAAAAGCAGACATTGAATATCCCTTTGAGCATGGTGAAGTGATTAATTACACTTTGGATGGTGTATCAATACACCCAGCCACTACAAAGATACAGGCATCCTTCCTAACTCAGTTGCCGGAGAGGAAGGAAACCACTCAGGGATTTCACCATGAGGCCAATGGTGACTTTAAAACAGTTACAGAGATTATTGGCTGTGATAGGAGACAACTGAGGATGGATCAACATCATTGTAGTTACTCCACAATACTAACCTAAATGACAGAGTGAAAAGAAGAAAGCCTGTACAGAATAAAAATAACAGGGCACTAAAGTAAAACTGCAAAAAAATGTGGCAAAGAAATTAACTCTATGTCCTGAATATAAAGCATTATGTTTGGGGCAAATCCAACACAAAACATCACTGAGTACTACTCTATTTTCAAGCATGGTGGTGGCTGAGAGACAAATTCACCTTTCAGCAGGACATTAGTGTCACGACTTCCGCCGAGGCTGCCCCGCCTCCTGGTTCGGGCAGGCTTCGGCGTTCGTCGTCACCGGAGTACTAGCTACTGCCGATCCCATTCTCATCACTCCACTTGTCATGTCTTGTCAATCACACACACCTGGTGCTCTTTCCCCTAATTAGTATGTGTATAAGTGTTACCTCTGTTCCCCTTGTCTTTGTGAGTGATTGTTTATTGTGAGAGTGAGGAGCTCGGTTGAGCTACTCTTCTATATGTACTTGCCAAGGTGGAATGTTTCCCTTGTTATAGTTTCGTGTTTACGCTGGGAGTGTTTGATTTATGTAAACGGAATAAACTCTGGACTTCGGTGTTTTACCTCCTGCGCCTGACTCCTTCATTCACACCTCGCCACAGAATCACTCACCTGATCTGATATGGAGTCAGCAGGAGAAGACCGCATGCCTGGAGTTGTGGCAAGGGTCCAGGAGCTTTCCTCGATGCTGGCCAGCTTGGGGGAAGCGATGGATCGGGTTCTTCAGGTAGTAGAACGCCTGGAGAGGAGAGGACCTGATCTATCGAGACCAGCTGGCCAACCGGGTCCAGCCACCTTCACCCCAGTCCCTTGTGGGATCCAGATATCCCGGGCCACTGGCGTTTGATGGGGCGGCAGCGCGATGTAAGGGATTTATGCTCCAACTCTAGCTGTATTTCTCCAGCATCAGGCCGGCGCCACTGGAGCGGGAGAAGGTATCCGTCCTCATTTCCTGCCTTTGTGGGAGAGCCCTGGAGTGGCATCACGGCAACAAAAAAACACGGCCCGAAAGAGGCGAGCAAACTCCCCGTAGTCCTCCAACACGGCACCTCTCTCGTTCCACACCACGTTGGAGGACTACGGCGAGTTTGCTCGCCTCTTTCGGGCCGTTTTTGATCACCCGCCTGAGGGTCGAGAGGCGGGCGAACGACTGGTCCATCTGAGGCAGGGGACGAGGACCGCACAGGACAAAGCGCTGGAGTTCCGGACACTGGCAGCGGGGTCCGGGTGGAACGAGCGGGCCCTGATCGACCATTTCCGGTGCCACCTAAGGGAGGACGTCCGACGGGAGCTAGCCTGCCGTGATGCCATGCTATCGTTCTTCCAACTGGTGGACATGGCCATCTGGCTGGACAATCTGCTAGCAGCCAGAGGACGTCCTGGTAGGGGTCTGCCCGTTCCCACTCCGGACGACTTTGACCCCGAGCAGATGGAGCTGGGGGGAGCCACCGGTCGAGAGAGCGCAGGAGGTCAGCGACAGTGCCACTCTGGTGGCACGAAGGGACAATCCACCTCACGTCGCAGTCAACGTTCTTTTGGGTCTGGAGGCGGTAGGCAGGGTACTCACGCATCACCCCAGGTAACGAACACCCAAACTTGTTCAGAGCCCTTTGCGGCGCACTGTCCCTATCTATCTCCTTTCCCGATCACCTGGTAGTTTCCTAGTGTAGGGCGCTAGTCGATTCAGGCGCAGCTGGGAACTTTATGGACAGGGCATTTGCACGCCGTCAAGGCATTTCATTGGTTTCCCTATCCATTCCACTCCCCATCAGAGCACTTGATAGTCGACCATTAGTGTCTTGGTTGGTTAAGGAGGTTACTGTACCAGTCACCATGATTACGCAGGAGACGCATGTTGAGCAGATCACCTTTATGATTATTGAGTCTCCTGCTTACCCTGTAGTCTTGGGTATCCCATGGTTAGCCCTTCACAACCCCAATTTCTCATGGCCGCAGAAGGTTCTTACAGGGTGGTCGCGTGAGTGTCCGGGTAGGTGTCTAGGTGTTTCCGTTGGTGCGACCACGGTGGAAAGTCCAGACGGTACCCCCACCGTGCGCATTCCCCCCGAATACCATGATCTGGCGCTCGCATTTTCCAAGACGCAAGCAACAAAATTACCTAAAACACAAGGCCAAATATACACTGGCGTTGCTTACCAAGATGACACCGAATGTTCCTGAGTGGCCTAGTTACAGTTTTGACTTAAATCGGCTTGAAAATCTAAAATCTAAAGTAACACAATAAAATAACAATAACGAGGCTATATACAGGGGGTACCGGTACCGAGTCAATGTGCGGGGGTACAGGTTAGTCGAGGTAATTTGTACATGTAGGTAGGGGTAAAGTGACTATAGATAGATAATAAACAGTGAGTAGCAGCTGTGTAAAAACAAAGGGGGGAGGGTGTCAATCTAAATAGTCTGGGTGGTCATTTGATTAAATGTTCAGCAGTCTTTAGACTTAGCATTCCGGTACCGCTTGCTGTGCGGTAGCAGAGAAAACAGTCTATGACTAGGGTGGCTGGAGTCTATGACAATTTTTAGGACCTTCCTCTGACACCGCCTGGTATTGAGGTCCTGGATGGCAGGAAGCTTGGCCCCAGTGATGTACTGGGCCGTACGCACTACCCTCTGTAGCGCCTTACGGTCAGATGCCAAGTAGGCGGTGATGCAACCGGTCAGGATGCTCTCGATGGTGCAGCTGTATAACTTGCTAAATCTTTTCAGTCTCCATATGGGGAAAAGGCCCTTTTCACAACTTTCTTATTACATTTTTTATGCCTTTTTCTCCCCAATTTCGTGATATCCAATTGGTAGTTACAGTCTTGTCACGTCGCTGCAACTCCCATACGGAATCGGGAAAGGTCGAGAGCCATGCGTCCACCGAAACACGACCCTGCCAAGCCGCACTGCTTTCTTGACACACTGCTCGCTTATCATGGAAGCCAGCCTCACCAATGTGTCGAAGGAAACACCGTCCAGGTGGCGACTGTGTCAGCGTAAATGCGCCCGGCCTGCCACAGGAGTCGCTAGAGCGTGATGGGACAAGGACATCCCGGCCGGCCAAAAACGCTCCCCTAACCCGGACAACGCTGGGCCAATTGTGTGCCGCCTCATGGGTCTCCCGGTCGACACAGATCGTAGTGTAACTGTAGCCCACGACTTTCTTTGTGTGTTTGGGCCATGATAATTTGTTGGTGATGTGGACACCAAGGAACTCCACTACAGCCCCGTCGATGTGAATGAGGGCGTGTTCGGCCCTCCTTTTCCTGTAGTCCACGATCATCTCCTTTGTCTTGCTCACGTTGAGGGAGAGGTTGTTGTCCTGCAACCACTCTGCCAGGTCTCTGACCTCCTCCCTATAGGCTATCTCATCGTTGTCGGTGATCAGGCCTACCATGATCAGGCCTACCACCGTTGTGTCATCAGCAAAATTAATGATGGTGTTAGAGTCGTGCCTGGTCAAGCAGTCGTGGGTGAACAGGGAGTACAGGAGGGGACTAAGCACGCACCCCTGAGGGGCCCCCGTGTTGAGGATCAGCGTGGCAGATGTGTTGTTACCTACCCTTACCACCTGAGGGCGGCCCGTCAGGAAGTCCAGGATCCAGTTGCAGAGGGAGGTGTTTAGTCCCAGGGTCCTTAGCTTAGTGATGAGCTTTGTGGGTACTATGGTGTTGAACGCTGAGCTGCAGTCAATGAACAGCATTCTTACATAGGTGTTCCTTTTGTCCAGGTGGGAAAGGGCAGTGTGTAGTGCGATTGAGATCGGTGGATCTGTTGGGGCGGTATGCGAATTGGAGTGGGTCTAGGTATAGTACAGTATATCCTTCTCATCGGACACATTAAATAAATAAATATTTGTCCAGTTCGAGGTGAGTAATCGCTGTTACAAACAATGCGACAATCCAGGTATGCAAAACTCTTAGACACTTACCCAGAAAGACTCACAGCTGTAATCACTGTCAAAGGTGATTCTAACATGTATTGACTCAGGGGGTTGAATACTAATCTAATCAAGATATACAGTGCATTCTGAGACGATTCAGACCGCTTCCCCTTTTTCCACATTTTGTTACGTCACAGCCTCATTCTAAAATCAATTAAATAAAATGTTTTCCTCATCAATCTAAACACAATACCCCATAATGGCAAAGCAAAAACAGGTTTTTACACTTTTTTTCAAAATTATGAAAAATAAAAAACATAAATACCTTATTTACATAAGTATTCAGATCCTTTGCTATGAGACTCGAAATTGAGCTCAGGTGCATCCTGTTTCCATTGATCATCCTTGAGATATTTCTACAACTTGATTGAAGTTCACCTGTGGTAAATTCAATTGATTGGACATGATTTGGAAAGGCACACCCCTGTCTATATAAGGTCCCACAGTTGACAGTGCATGTCAGAGCAAAACCCAAGCCATGAGGTCGAAGGAATTGTCTGTAGATCTCTGAAACAGGATTTTGTCAAGGCACAGATCTGGGGGGTGGGTACCAAAAATGTCTGCAGCATTGAAGGTCCCCAAGATCACAGTGGCCTCCATCATTCTTAAATGGAAGAAGTTTGGAACCACCAAGACTCTTCCTAGAGCTGGCCGCCGGCCAAACTGAGCAATCGTGGGTGAAGGGCCTTGGTCAGGGAGGTGACCAAGAACTCCAGAGTTCCTCTGTGGAGATGGGAGAACCTTCCAGAAGGACAACCATCTCTGCAGCACTCTACCAATCAGGCCTTTATGGTAGAGTGGCCAGACGGAAGCCACTCCTCAGTAAAAGGCACATGACAGCCCGCTTGGAGTTTGCCAAAAGGCACCTAAAGACTCTCAGACCATGAGAAACAAGATTCCCTGGTTTGATGAAACCAATATTGAACTCTTTGGCCTGAATGCCAAGCCTCATGTCTGGAGGAAACCTGGCACCATCCCTACGGTGAAGCATGGTGGTGGCAGAATCATGCTGTGGGGATGTTTTTCAGCGGCAGGGACTGGGAGACTAGTCAGGATCGAGGGAAAGATGAACGGAGCAAAGTACAGAGAGATCCTTGATGAAAACCTGTTCCAGTGTGCTCAGGACCTCAGACTGGGGTGAAGGTTCACATTCCAACAGGACGATGACCCTAAGCACACAGCCAAGACAACGCAGGAGTGGCTTCGGGACAAGTCTCTGAATGTCCTTGAGTGGCCCATTCAGAGCCCGGACTTAACCCGATCAAACATCTCTGGAGAGACCTGAAAATGGCTGTACAGCGACGCTCCCCATCCAACCTGACAGAGCTTGAGAGGATCTGCAGAGAAGAATGGGAGAAACTCCCCAAATACAGGTGTGCCAAGCTTGTAGCGTCATACCAAAGAAGACTCGAGTCTGTAATCGCTGCCAAAGGTGCTTCAACAAAGTACTGAGGAAAGGGTCTGAATACTTATGTAAATGTACTTGTTCTGTTTTTTTTTTTTTATACATTTGCAAACATTTCTGAAAACCTGTTTTTGCTTTGTCATTATGGGGTGTTGTGTGTAGATTGACAACAACAAAATGTTTTAATCCATTTTAGAATAAGGCTGTAACATAACAAAATGTGGATAAAGTCAAGGGGTCTGAATACTTTTCAAATGCACTATATTATGTTTTTATTTATTTTTTAAAATGAATAATAATAATGTTTTTCCACTTTGACATTAGAATATTTTTTGTAGATCGTTGCCAAAAAATGACCATTAAATCAATTTTAATCCAATTTGTAACACAACAACATTTCGAAAAAGTCAAGGGGTTTGAATACTTTCTGAAGGCACTGTACATATTAAATCCGAACTCAAGTTCCTCAGAAGAGAAGGTTACACTACATAAAAACATATTACCAAATGCTAGAAGAAAACATTCTACAAAACAAAACACCGACAACATTAACAAAGACACCACCCTAGAGCAAGGTGGATAAAAACAGAAAAATGCTGGACTTAATTTCATTTTACATTTACATCATTTAGCAGACGCTCTTATCCAGAGCCACTTACAAATTGGTGCATTCAACTTATGATAGCCAGTGGGACAACCACTTTACAATATTTGTTTTGTTATTTTTATTTTATTTGTAATATTTATTTTTTTCAGGTTTTTTTATTTCTAAATTGTTATTTTTTATTTTTTAGAGTAAGTTATTATTTCGAAATATAAGATGAAAAATATAAATCTAAAAACGATACGTACCTTGTTTAGGAGACAAGAATTCCGGAACTCTGGAACCTGAAAACAAACACATCATCTTGTCTCATTACACCTGGTTCCCATTTCCCCTGATTAGTATGTGTATATATGTGTCCCCTGGTTCCCATTTCCCCCTGATTAGTATGTGTATATATGTGTCCTCTGGTTCCCATTCCCCCTGGTTAGTATGTGTATATATGTGTCCTCTGGTTCCCATTTCCCCCTGATTAGTATGTGTATATATGTGTCCTCTGGTTCCCATTCCCCCTGATTAGTATGTGTATATATGTGTCCTCTGGTTCCCATTCCCCCTGGTTAGTATGTGTATATATGTGTCCTCTGGTTCCCATTTCCCCCTGATTAGTATGTGTATATATGTGTCCTCTGGTTCCCATTTCCCCTGATTAGTATGTGTATATATGTGTCCTCTGGTTCCCATTCCCCCTGATTAGTATGTGTATATATGTGTCCTCTGGTTCCCCCTGATTACTATGTGTATATATGTGTCCCCTGGTTCCCATTCCCCCTGATTAGTATGTGTATATATGTGTCCTCTGGTTCCCATTCCCCCTGATTAGTATGTGTATATATGTGTCCTCTGGTTCCCCATTCCCCCTGATTAGTATGTGTATATATGTGTCCTCTGGTTCCCATTCCCCCTGATTAGTATGTGTATATATGCGTCCTCTGGTTCCCATTCCCCCTGGTTAGTATGTGTATATATGTGTCCCCTGGTTCCCATTCCCCCTGATTAGTATGTGTATATATGTGTCCTCTGGTTCCCATTCCCCCTGATTAGTATGTGTATATATGTGTCCTCTGGTTCCCATTTCCCCTGATTAGTATGTGTATATATATGTCCTCTGGTTCCCATTCCCCCTGATTAGTATGTGTATATATGTGTCCTCTGGTTCCCCCTGATTACTAAGTGTATATATGTGTCCCCTGGTTCCCATTCCCCCTGATTAGTATGTGTATATATGTGTCCTCTGGTTCCCATTCCCCCTGATTACTATGTGTATATATGTGTCCTCTGGTTCCCATTCCCCCTGATTAGTATGTGTATATATGTGTCCTCTGGTTCCCATTCCCCCTGATTAGTATGTGTATATATGTGTCCTCTGGTTCCCATTTCCCCCTGGTTACTATGTGTATATATGTGCCCTCTGGTTCCCATTTCCCCCTGATTAGTATGTGTATATATGTGTCCTCTGGTTCCCATTCCCCCTGATTAGTATGTGTATATATGTGTCCTCTGGTTCCCATTCCCCCTGATCAGTATGTGTATATATGTGTCCTCTGGTTCCCCCTGATTACTATGTGTATATATGTGTCCCCTGGTTCCCATTCCCCCTGATTAGTATGTGTATATATGTGTCCTCTGGTTCCCATTCCCCCTGATTACTATGTGTATATATGTGTCCTCTGGTTCCCATTCCCCCTGATTAGTATGTGTATATATGTGTCCTCTGGTTCCCATTCCCCCTGATTAGTATGTGTATATATGTGTCCTCTGGTTCCCATTTCCCCCTGGTTACTATGTGTATATATGTGCCCTCTGGTTCCCATTTCCCCCTGATAGGTATGTGTATATATGTGTCCTCTGGTTCCCATTCCCCCTGATTAGTATGTGTATATATGTGTCCTCTGGTTCCCATTCCCCCTGATTATTATGTGTATATATGTGTCCTCTGGTTCCCATTTCCCCTGATTAGTATGTGTATATATGTGTCCTCTGGTTCCCATTCCCCCTGATTACTCTGTGTATATATGTGTCCTCTGGTTCCCATTCCCCCTGATTAGTATGTGTATATATGTGCCCTCTGGTTCCCATTTCCCCCTGATTACTATGTGTATATATGTGTCCTCTGGTTCCCATTCCCCCTGATTACTATGTGTATATATGTGTCCTCTGGTTCCCCATTCCCCCTGATTAGTATGTGTATATATGTGTCCTCTGGTTCCCATTCCCCCTGATTAGTGTGTGTATATATGTGTCCTCTGGTTCCCATTTCCCCCTGATTAGTATGTGTATATATGTGTCCTCTGGTTCCCATTTCCCCCTGATTAGTATGTGTATATATGTGTCCTCTGGTTCCCATTCCCCCTGATTAGTATGTGTATATATGTGTCCTCTGGTTCCCATTCCCCCTGATTAGTGTGTGTATATATGTGTCCTCTGGTTCCCCATTCCCCCTGATTACTATGTGTATATATGTGTTCTCTGGTTCCCATTCCCCCTGGTTAGTATGTGTATATATGTGTCCTCTGGTTCCCATTTCCCCCTGATTAGTATGTGTATATATGTGTCCTCTGGTTCCCATTTCCCCTGATTAGTATGTGTATATATGTGTCCTCTGGTTCCCATTCCCCCTGATTAGTATGTGTATATATGTGTCCTCTGGTTCCCCCTGATCACTATGTGTATATATGTGTCCCCTGGTTCCCATTCCCCCTGATTAGTATGTGTATATATGTGTCCTCTGGTTCCCATTCCCCCTGATTAGTATGTGTATATATGTGTCCTCTGGTTCCCATTCCCCCTGATTAGTATGTGTATATATGTGTCCTCTGGTTCCCATTCCCCCTGGTTAGTATGTGTATATATGTGTCCTCTGGTTCCCATTTCCCCCTGATTAGTATGTGTATATATGTGTCCTCTGGTTCCCATTTCCCCTGATTAGTATGTGTATATATATGTCCTCTGGTTCCCATTCCCCCTGATTAGTATGTGTATATATGTGTCCTCTGGTTCCCCTTGATTACTATGTGTATATATGTGTCCCCTGGTTCCCATTCCCCCTGATTTGTATGTGTATATATGTGTCCTCTGGTTCCCATTCCCCCTGATTACTATGTGTATATATGTGTCCTCTGGTTCCCATTTCCCCCTGGTTAATATGTGTATATATGTGCCCTCTGGTTCCCATTTCCCCCTGATTAGTATGTGTATATATGTGTCCTCTGGTTCCCATTTCCCCCTGGTTACTATGTGTATATATGTGTCCCTCTGGTTCCCATTTCCCCCTGATAGGTATGTGTATATATGTGTCCTCTGGTTCCCATTCCCCCTGATTAGTATGTGTATATATGTGTCCTCTGGTTCCCATTCCCCCTGATTATTATGTGTATATATGTGTCCTCTGGTTCCCATTTCCCCTGATTAGTATGTGTATATATGTGTCCTCTGGTTCCCATTCCCCCTGATTACTCTGTGTATATATGTGTCCTCTGGTTCCCATTCCCCCTGATTAGTATGTGTATATATGTGCCCTCTGGTTCCCATTTCCCCCTGATTACTATGTGTATATATGTGTCCTCTGGTTCCCATTCCCCCTGATTACTATGTGTATATATGTGTCCTCTGGTTCCCCATTCCCCCTGATTAGTATGTGTATATATGTGTCCTCTGGTTCCCATTCCCCCTGATTAGTGTGTGTATATATGTGTCCTCTGGTTCCCATTTCCCCCTGATTAGTATGTGTATATATGTGTCCTCTGGTTCCCATTTCCCCCTGATTAGTATGTGTATATATGTGTCCTCTGGTTCCCATTCCCCCTGATTAGTATGTGTATATATGTGTCCTCTGGTTCCCATTCCCCCTGATTAGTATGTGTATATATGTGTCCTCTGGTTCCCCATTTCCCCTGATTAGTATGTGTATATATGCGTCCCCTGGTTCCCATTCCCCCTGATTAGTATGTGTATATATGCGTCCTCTGGTTCCCATTCCCCCTGATTAGTATGTGTATATATGTGTCCTCTGGTTCCCATTCCCCCTGATTACTATGTGTATATATGTGTTCTCTGGTTCCCATTCCCCCTGATTAGTATGTGTATATATGTGTCCTCTGGTTCCCATTCCCCCTGATTAGTATGTGTATATATGTGTCCTCTGGTTCCCCCTGATTACTATGTGTATATATGTGTCCCCTGGTTCCCATTCCCCCTGATTAGTATGTGTATATATGTGTCCTCTGGTTCCCATTCCCCCTGATTAGTATGTGTATATATGTGTCCTCTGGTTCCCATTCCCCCTGATTAGTATGTGTATATATGTGTCCTCTGGTTCCCATTCCCCCTGGTTAGTATGTGTATATATGTGTCCTCTGGTTCCCATTTCCCCCTGATTAGTATGTGTATATATGTGTCCTCTGGTTCCCATTTCCCCTGATTAGTATGTGTATATATGTGTCCTCTGGTTCCCATTCCCCCTGATTAGTATGTGTATATATGTGTCCTCTGGTTCCCCTTGATTACTATGTGTATATATGTGTCCCCTGGTTCCCATTCCCCCTGATTTGTATGTGTATATATGTGTCCTCTGGTTCCCATTCCCCCTGATTACTTTGTGTATATATGTGTCCTCTGGTTCCCATTTCCCCCTGGTTAATATGTGTATATATGTGCCCTCTGGTTCCCATTTCCCCCTGATTAGTATGTGTATATATGTGTCCTCTGGTTCCCATTCCCCCTGATTAGTATGTGTATATATGTGTCCTCTGGTTCCCATTCCCCCTGATTAGTATGTGTATATATGTGTCCTCTGGTTCCCATTCCCCCTGATTAGTATGTGTATATATGTGTCCTCTGGTTCCCATTTCCCCCTGGTTAATATGTGTATATATGTGTCCTCTGGTTCCCATTTCCTCCTGATTAGTATGTGTATATATGTGTCCTCTGGTTCCCATTCCCCCTGATTAGTATGTGTATATATGTGTCCTCTGGTTCCCATTCCCCCTGATTATTATGTGTATATATGTGTCCTCTGGTTCCCATTTCCCCTGATTAGTATGTGTATATATGTGTCCTCTGGTTCCCATTCCCCCTGATTACTATGTGTATATATGTGTCCTCTGGTTCCCATTCCCCCTGATTAGTATGTGTATATATGTGTCCCTCTGGTTCCCATTTCCCCCTGATTACTATGTGTATATATGTGTCCTCTGGTTCCCATTCCCCCTGATTACTATGTGTATATATGTGTCCTCTGGTTCCCCATTCCCCCTGATTAGTATGTGTATATATGTGTCCTCTGGTTCCCATTTCCCCCTGATTAGTATGTGTATATATGTGTCCTCTGGTTCCCATTTCCCCCTGATTAGTATGTGTATATATGTGTCCTCTGGTTCCCATTCCCCCTGATTAGTATGTGTATATATGTGTCCTCTGGTTCCCATTCCCCCTGATTAGTATGTGTATATATGTGTCCTCTGGTTCCCCATTTCCCCTGATTAGTATGTGTATATATGTGTCCTCTGGTTCCCATTCCCCCTGATTAGTATGTGTATATATGTGTCCTCTGGTTCCCATTCCCCCTGATTACTATGTGTATATATGTGTCCCCTGGTTCCCCCTGATTACTATGTGTATATATGTGTCCTCTGGTTCCCATTCCCCCTGATTAGTATGTGTATATATGTGTCCTCTGGTTCCCATTCCCCCTGATTACTATGTGTATATATGTGTCCTCTGGTTCCCATTCCCCCTGATTAGTATGTGTATATATGTGTCCTCTGGTTCCCATTCCCCCTGATTAGTATGTGTATATATGTGTCCTCTGGTTCCCATTCCCCCTGATTAGTATGTGTATATATGTGTCCTCTGGTTCCCATTCCCCCTGATTAGTATGTGTATATATGTGTCCTCTGGTTCCCATTCCCCCTGATTACTATGTGTATATATGTGTCCTCTGGTTCCCATTCCCCCTGATTAGTATGTGTATATATGTGTCCTCTGGTTCCCATTCCCCCTGATTACTATGTGTATATATGTGTCCTCTGGTTCCCATTCCCCCTGATTAGTATGTGTATATATGTGTCCTCTGGTTCCCATTCCCCCTGATTAGTATGTGTATATATGTGTCCTCTGGTTCCCATTCCCCCTGATTAGTATGTGTATATATGTGTCCTCTGGTTCCCATTCCCCCTGATTAGTATGTGTATATATGTGTCCTCTGGTTCCCATTCCCCCTGATTAGTATGTGTATATATGTGTCCTCTGGTTCCCATTCCCCCTGATTAGTATGTGTATATATGTGTCCTCTGGTTCCCATTCCCCCTGATTAGTATGTGTATATATGTGTCCTCTGGTTCCCATTCCCCCTGATTAGTATGTGTATATATGTGTCCTCTGGTTCCCATTCCCCCTGATTAGTATGTGTATATATGTGTCCTCTGGTTCCCATTCCCCCTGATTACTATGTGTATATATGTGTCCTCTGGTTCCCATTCCCCCTGATTAGTATGTGTATATATGTGTCCTCTGGTTCCCATTCCCCCTGATTAGTATGTGTATATATGTGTCCTCTGGTTCCCATTTCCCCCTGATTAGTATGTGTATATATGTGTCCTCTGGTTCCCATTCCCCCTGATTAGTATGTGTATATATGTGTCCTCTGGTTCCCATTCCCCCTGATTAGTATGTGTATATATGTGTCCTCTGGTTCCCATTCCCCCTGATTAGTATGTGTATATATGTGTCCTCTGGTTCCCATTCCCCCTGATTAGTATGTGTATATATGTGTCCTCTGGTTCCCATTCCCCCTGATTAGTATGTGTATATATGTGTCCTCTGGTTCCCATTCCCCCTGATTACTATGTGTATATATGTGTCCTCTGGTTCCCATTCCCCCTGATTACTATGTGTATATATGTGTCCTCTGGTTCCCATTCCCCCTGATTAGTATGTGTATATATGTGTCCTCTGGTTCCCATTCCCCCTGATTACTATGTGTATATATGTGTCCTCTGGTTCCCATTCCCCCTGATTAGTATGTGTATATATGTGTCCTCTGGTTCCCATTCCCCCTGATTACTATGTGTATATATGTGTCCTCTGGTTCCCATTCCCCCTGATTAGTATGTGTATATATGTGTCCTCTGGTTCCCATTCCCCCTGATTACTATGTGTATATATGTGTCCTCTGGTTCCCATTCCCCCTGATTAGTATGTGTATATATGTGTCCTCTGGTTCCCATTCCCCCTGATTAGTATGTGTATATATGTGTCCTCTGGTTCCCATTCCCCCTGATTAGTATGTGTATATATGTGTCCTCTGGTTCCCATTCCCCCTGATTACTATGTGATGTGTATATATGTGTCCTCTGGTTCCCATTCCCCCTGATTAGTATGTGTATATATGTGTCCTCTGGTTCCCATTCCCCTGATTACTATGTGTATATATGTGTCCTCTGGTTCCCATTCCCCCTGATTAGTATGTGTATATATGTGTCCTCTGGTTCCCATTCCCCCTGATTACTATGTGTATATATGTGTCCTCTGGTTCCCATTCCCCCTGATTACTATGTGTATATATGTGTCCTCTGGTTCCCATTCCCCCTGATTAGTATGTGTATATATGTGTCCTCTGGTTCCCATTCCCCCTGATTACTATGTGTATATATGTGTCCTCTGGTTCCCATTCCCCCTGATTAGTATGTGTATATATGTGTCCTCTGGTTCCCATTCCCCCTGATTAGTATGTGTATATATGTGTCCTCTGGTTCCCATTCCCCCTGATTACTATGTGTATATATGTGTCCTCTGGTTCCCATTCCCCCTGATTAGTATGTGTGTGTATATATGTGTCCTCTGGTTCCCATTCCCCCTGATTAGTATGTGTATATATGTGTCCTCTGGTTCCCATTCCCCCTGATTAGTATGTGTATATATGTGTCCTCTGGTTCCCATTTCCCCCTGATTAGTATGTGTATATATGTGTCCTCTGGTTCCCATTCCCCCTGATTACTATGTGTATATATGTGTCCTCTGGTTCCCATTCCCCCTGATTAGTATGTGTATATATGTGTCCTCTGGTTCCCATTTCCCCCTGATTACTATGTGTATATATGTGTCCTCTGGTTCCCATTCCCCCTGATTAGTATGTGTATATATGTGTCCTCTGGTTCCCATTCCCCCTGATTAGTATGTGTATATATGTGTCCTCTGGTTCCCATTCCCCCTGATTAGTATGTGTATATATGTGTCCTCTGGTTCCCATTCCCCCTGATTAGTATGTGTATATATGTGTCCTCTGGTTCCCATTCCCCCTGATTGATTAGTATGTGTATATATGTGTCCTCTGGTTCCCATTCCCCCTGATTAGTATGTGTATATATGTGTCCTCTGGTTCCCATTCCCCCTGATTAGTATGTGTATATATGTGTCCTCTGGTTCCCATTCCCCCTGATTACTATGTGTATATATGTGTCCCTCTGGTTCCCATTCCCCCTGATTAGTATGTGTATATATGTGTCCTCTGGTTCCCATTCCCCCTGATTACTATGTGTATATATGTGTCCTCTGGTTCCCATTCCCCCTGATTAGTATGTGTATATATGTGTCCTCTGGTTCCCATTCCCCCTGATTAGTATGTGTATATATGTGTCCTCTGGTTCCCATTCCCCCTGATTAGTATGTGTATATATGTGTCCTCTGGTTCCCATTCCCCCTGATTAGTATGTGTATATATGTGTCCTCTGGTTCCCATTCCCCCTGATTAGTATGTGTATATATGTGTCCTCTGGTTCCCATTCCCCCTGATTAGTATGTGTAGTGTATATATGTGTCCTCTGGTTCCCATTCCCCTGATTAGTATGTGTATATATGTGTCCTCTGGTTCCCATTCCCCCTGATTACTATGTGTATATATGTGTCCTCTGGTTCCCATTCCCCCTGATTAGTATGTGTATATATGTGTCCTCTGGTTCCCATTCCCCCTGATTACTATGTGTATATATGTGTCCTCTGGTTCCCATTCCCCCTGATTACTATGTGTATATATGTGTCCTCTGGTTCCCATTCCCCCTGATTAGTATGTGTATATATGTGTCCTCTGGTTCCCATTCCCCCTGATTAGTATGTGTATATATGTGTCCTCTGGTTCCCATTTCCCCTGATTAGTATGTGTATATATGTGTCCTCTGGTTCCCATTCCCCCTGATTAGTATGTGTATATATGTGTCCTCTGGTTCCCATTCCCCCTGATTAGTATGTGTATATATGTGTCCTCTGGTTCCCATTCCCCCTCCCCTGATTAGTATGTGTATATATGTGTCCTCTGGTTCCCATTCCCCCTGATTAGTATGTGTATATATGTGTCCTCTGGTTCCCATTCCCCCTGATTAGTATGTGTATATATGTGTCCTCTGGTTCCCATTCCCCCTGATTACTATGTGTATATATGTGTCCCTCTGGTTCCCATTCCCCCTGATTACTATGTGTATATATGTGTCCTCTGGTTCCCATTCCCCCTGATTACTATGTGTATATATGTGTCCTCTGGTTCCCATTCCCCCTGATTACTATGTGTATATATGTGTCCTCTGGTTCCCATTCCCCCTGATTACTATGTGTATATATGTGTCCTCTGGTTCCCATTCCCCCTGATTAGTATGTGTATATATGTGTCCTCTGGTTCCCATTCCCCCTGATTAGTATGTGTATATATGTGTCCTCTGGTTCCCATTCCCCCTGATTAGTATGTGTATATATGTGTCCTCTGGTTCCCATTCCATTCCCCCTGATTAGTATGTGTATATATGTGTCCTCTGGTTCCCATTCCCCCTGATTAGTATGTGTATATATGTGTCCTCTGGTTCCCATTCCCCCTGATTAGTATGTGTATATATGTGTCCTCTGGTTCCCATTCCCCCTGATTAGTATGTGTATATATGTGTCCTCTGGTTCCCATTCCCCCTGATTAGTATGTGTATATATGTGTCCTCTGGTTCCCATTCCCCCTGATTAGTATGTGTATATATGTGTCCTCTGGTTCCCATTCCCCCTGATTAGTATGTGTATATATGTGTCCTCTGGTTCCCATTTCCCCCTGATTAGTATGTGTATATATGTGTCCTCTGGTTCCCATTCCCCCTGATTACTATGTGTATATATGTGTCCTCTGGTTCCCATTCCCCCTGATTAGTATGTGTATATATGTGTCCTCTGGTTCCCATTCCCCCTGATTAGTATGTGTAGTGTATATATGTGTCCTCTGGTTCCCATTCCCCCTGATTACTATGTGTATATATGTGTCCTCTGGTTCCCATTCCCCCTGATTAGTATGTGTATATATGTGTCCTCTGGTTCCCATTCCCCCTGATTAGTATGTGTATATATGTGTCCTCTGGTTCCCATTCCCCCTGATTAGTATGTGTATATATGTGTCCTCTGGTTCCCATTCCCCCTGATTAGTATGTGTATATATGTGTCCTCTGGTTCCCATTCCCCCTGATTAGCTATGTGTATATATGTGTCCTCTGGTTCCCATTCCCCCTGATTAGTATGTGTATATATGTGTCCTCTGGTTCCCATTCCCCCTGATTACTATGTGTATATATGTGTCCTCTGGTTCCCATTCCCCCTGATTAGTATGTGTATATATGTGTCCCTCTGGTTCCCATTCCCCCTGATTAGTATGTGTATATATGTGTCCTCTGGTTCCCATTCCCCCTGATTAGTAAGTATGTGTATATATGTGTCCTCTGGTTCCCATTCCCCCTGATTAGTATGTGTATATATGTGTCCTCTGGTTCCCATTCCCCCTGATTAGTATGTGTATATATGTGTCCTCTGGTTCCCATTCCCCCTGATTAATATGTGTATATATGTGTCCTCTGGTTCCCATTCCCCTGATTAGTATGTGTATATATGTGTCCTCTGGTTCCCATTCCCCCTTATTAGTATGTGTATATATGTGTCCTCTGGTTCCCATTCCCCTGATTAGTATGTGTATATATGTGTCCTCTGGTTCCCATTCCCCCTGATTACTATGTGTATATATGTGTCCTCTGGTTCCCATTCCCCCTGATTAGTATGTGTATATATGTGTCCTCTGGTTCCCATTCCCCCTGATTACTATGTGTATATATGTGTCCTCTGGTTCCCATTCCCCCTGATTACTATGTGTATATATGTGTCCTCTCCTCTGGTTCCCATTCCCCCTGATTACTATGTGTATATATGTGTCCTCTGGTTCCCATTCCCCCTGATTAGTATGTGTATATATGTGTCCTCTGGTTCCCATTCCCCCTGATTAGTATGTGTATATATGTGTCCTCTGGTTCCCATTTCCCCCTGATTAGTATGTGTATATATGTGTCCTCTGGTTCCCATTCCCCCTGATTAGTATGTGTATATATGTGTCCTCTGGTTCCCATTCCCCCTGATTAGTATGTGTATATATGTGTCCTCTGGTTCCCATTTCCCCTGATTAGTATGTGTATATATGTGTCCTCTGGTTCCCATTCCCCCTGATTAGTATGTGTATATATGTGTCCTCTGGTTCCCATTCCCCCTGATTAGTATGTGTATATATGTGTCCTCTGGTTCCCATTCCCCCTGATTACTATGTGTATATATGTGTCCTCTGGTTCCCATTCCCCCTGACCTGATTAGTATGTGTATATATGTGTCCTCTGGTTCCCATTTCCCCCTGATTAGTATGTGTATATATGTGTCCTCTGGTTCCCATTCCCCCTGATTAGTATGTGTATATATGTGTCCTCTGGTTCCCATTCCCCCTGATTAGTATGTGTATATATGTGTCCTCTGGTTCCCATTTCCCCCTGATTACTATGTGTATATATGTGTCCTCTGGTTCCCATTCCCCCTGATTAGTATGTGTATATATGTGTCCTCTGGTTCCCATTCCCCCTGATTAGTATGTGTATATATGTGTCCTCTGGTTCCCATTCCCCCTGATTAGTATGTGTATATATGTGTCCTCTGGTTCCCATTCCCCCTGATTAGTATGTGTATATATGTGTCCTCTGGTTCCCATTCCCCCTGATTAGTATGTGTATATATGTGTCCTCTGGTTCCCATTCCCCCTGATTAGTATGTGTATATATGTGTCCTCTGGTTCCCCATTCCCCCTGATTAGTATGTGTATATATGTGTCCTCTGGTTCCCATTCCCCCTGATTACTATGTGTATATATGTGTCCCTCTGGTTCCCATTCCCCCTGATTAGTATGTGTATATATGTGTCCTCTGGTTCCCATTCCCCCTGATTACTATGTGTATATATGTGTCCTCTGGTTCCCATTTCCCCCTGATTAGTATGTGTATATATGTGTCCCTCTGGTTCCCATTCCCCCTGATTAGTATGTGTATATATGTGTCCTCTGGTTCCCATTCCCCCTGATTAGTATGTGTATATATGTGTCCTCTGGTTCCCATTCCCCCTGATTAGTATGTGTATATATGTGTCCTCTGGTTCCCATTCCCCCTGATTAGTATGTGTATATATGTGTCCTCTGGTTCCCATTTCCCCCTGGTTACTATGTGTATATATGTGCCCTCTGGTTCCCATTTCCCCCTGATTAGTATGTGTATATATGTTGTCCTCTGGTTCCCATTCCCCCTGATTAGTATGTGTATATATGTGTCCTCTGGTTCCCATTCCCCCTGATTAGTATGTGTATATATGTGTCCTCTGGTTCCCATTCCCCCTGATTAGTATGTGTATATATGTGTCCTCTGGTTCCCATTCCCCCTGATTACTATGTGTATATATGTGTCCTCTGGTTCCCATTCCCCCTGATTAGTATGTGTATATATGTGTCCTCTGGTTCCCATTCCCCCTGATTACTATGTGTATATATGTGTCCTCTGGTTCCCATTCCCCCTGATTAGTATGTGTATATATGTGTCCTCTGGTTCCCATTCCCCCTGATTAGTATGTGTATATATGTGTCCTCTGGTTCCCATTCCCCCTGATTAGTATGTGTATATATGTGTCCTCTGGTTCCCATTCCCCCTGATTACTATGTGTATATATGTGTCCTCTGGTTCCCATTCCCCCTGATTACTATGTGTATATATGTGTCCTCTGGTTCCCATCCCATTCCCCCTGATTACTATGTGTATATATGTGTCCTCTGGTTCCCATTCCCCCTGATTACTATGTGTATATATGTGTCCTCTGGTTCCCATTCCCCCTGATTAGCTATGTGTATATATGTGTCCTCTGGTTCCCATTCCCCCTGATTACTATGTGTATATATGTGTCCTCTGGTTCCCATTCCCCCTGATTACTATGTGTATATATGTGTCCTCTGGTTCCCATTCCCCCTGATTACTATGTGTATATATGTGTCCTCTGGTTCCCATTCCCCCTGATTACTATGTGTATATATGTGTCCTCTGGTTCCCATTCCCCCTGATTAGTATGTGTATATATGTGTCCTCTGGTTCCCATTCCCCCTGATTACTATGTGTATATATGTGTCCTCTGGTTCCCATTCCCCCTGATTACTATGTGTATATATGTGTCCTCTGGTTCCCATTCCCCCTGATTACTATGTGTATATATGTGTCCTCTCTCTGGTTCCCATTCCCCCTGATTAGTATGTGTATATATGTGTCCCTCTGGTTCCCATTCCCCCTGATTACTATGTGTATATATGTGTCCTCTGGTTCCCATTCCCCCTGATTACTATGTGTATATATGTGTCCTCTGGTTCCCATTCCCCCTGATTACTATGTGTATATATGTGTCCTCTGGTTCCCATTCCCCCTGATTACTATGTGTATATATGTGTCCTCTGGTTCCCATTCCCCCTGATTACTATGTGTATATATGTGTCCTCTGGTTCCCATTCCCCCTGATTACTATGTGTATATATGTGTCCTCTGGTTCCCATTCCCCCTGATTAGTATGTGTATATATGTGTCCTCTGGTTCCCATTCCCCCTGATTACTATGTGTATATATGTGTCCTCTGGTTCCCATTCCCCCTGATTAGTATGTGTATATATGTGTCCTCTGGTTCCCATTCCCCCTGATTACTATGTGTATATATGTGTCCTTCCTCTGGTTCCATTCCCCCTGATTAGTATGTGTATATATGTGTCCTCTGGTTCCCATTCCCCCTGATTAGTATGTGTATATATGTGTCCTCTGGTTCCCATTCCCCCTGATTACTATGTGTATATATGTGTCCTCTGGTTCCCATTCCCCCTGATTAGTATGTGTATATATGTGTCCTCTGGTTCCCATTCCCCCTGATTACTATGTGTATATATGTGTCCTCTGGTTCCCATTCCCCCTGATTAGTATGTGTATATATGTGTCCTCTGGTTCCCATTCCCCCTGATTAGTATGTGTATATATGTGTCCTCTGGTTCCCATTCCCCCTGATTAGTATGTGTATATATGTGTCCTCTGGTTCCCATTCCCCCTGATTACTATGTGTATATATGTGTCCTCTGGTTCCCATTCCCCCTGATTAGTATGTGTATATATGTGTCCCCTGGTTCCCATTCCCCCCCCTGATTACTATGTGTATATATGTGTCCTCTGGTTCCCATTCCCCCTGATTACTATGTGTATATATGTGTCCTCTGGTTCCCATTCCCCCTGATTACTATGTGTATATATGTGTCCTCTGGTTCCCATTCCCCCTGATTAGTATGTGTATATATGTGTCCTCTGGTTCCCATTCCCCCTGATTAGTATGTGTATATATGTGTCCCTCTGGTTCCCATTCCCCCTGATTAGTATGTGTATATATGTGTCCTCTGGTTCCCATTCCCCCTGATTACTATGTGTATATATGTGTCCTCTGGTTCCCATTCCCCCTGATTACTATGTGTATATATGTGTCCTCTGGTTCCCATTCCCCCTGATTAGTATGTGTATATATGTGTCCTCTGGTTCCCATTCCCCCTGATTAGTATGTGTATATATGTGTCCTCTGGTTCCCATTCCCCCTGATTACTATGTGTATTGTATATATGTGTCCTCTGGTTCCCATTCCCCCTGATTAGTATGTGTATATATGTGTCCTCTGGTTCCCATTCCCCCTGATTACTATGTGTATATATGTGTCCTCTGGTTCCCATTCCCCCTGATTACTATGTGTATATATGTGTCCTCTGGTTCCCATTCCCCCTGATTACTATGTGTATATATGTGTCCTCTGGTTCCCATTCCCCCTGATTACTATGTGTATATATGTGTCCTCTGGTTCCCATTCCCCCTGATTACTATGTGTATATATGTGTCCTCTGGTTCCCATTCCCCCTGATTACTATGTGTATATATGTGTCCTCTGGTTCCCATTCCCCCTGATTACTATGTGTATATATGTGTCCTCTGGTTCCCATTCCCCCTGATTACTATGTGTATATATGTGTCCTCTGGTTCCCATTCCCCCTGATTACTATGTGTATATATGTGTCCTCTGGTTCCCATTCCCCCTGATTAGTATGTGTATATATATGTGTCTCTGGTTCCCATTCCCCCTGATTAGTATGTGTATATATGTGTCCCTCTGGTTCCCATTCCCCCTGATTACTATGTGTATATATGTGTCCTCTGGTTCCCATTCCCCCTGATTACTATGTGTATATATGTGTCCTCTGGTTCCCATTCCCCCTGATTACTATGTGTATATATGTGTCCTCTGGTTCCCATTCCCCCCTGATTACTATGTGTATATATGTGTCCTCTGGTTCCCATTCCCCCTGATTACTATGTGTATATATGTGTCCTCTGGTTCCCATTCCCCCTGATTAGTATGTGTATATATGTGTCCTCTGGTTCCCATTCCCCCTGATTAGTATGTGTATATATGTGTCCCTCTGGTTCCCATTCCCCCTGATTACTATGTGTATATATGTGTCCTCTGGTTCCCATTCCCCCTGATTAGTATGTGTATATATGTGTCCTCTGGTTCCCATTCCCCCTGATTACTATGTGTATATATGTGTCCTTGTCCTCTGGTTCCCATTCCCCCTGATTACTATGTGTATATATGTGTCCTCTGGTTCCCATTCCCCCTGATTAGTATGTGTATATATGTGTCCTCTGGTTCCCATTCCCCCTGATTAGTATGTGTATATATGTGTCCTCTGGTTCCCATTCCCCCTGATTAGTATGTGTATATATGTGTCCTCTGGTTCCCATTCCCCCTGATTAGTATGTGTATATATGTGTCCTCTGGTTCCCATTCCCCCTGATTAGTATGTGTATATATGTGTCCTCTGGTTCCCATTCCCCCTGATTAGTATGTGTATATATGTGTCCTCTGGTTCCCATTCCCCCTGATTAGTATGTGTATATATGTGTCCTCTGGTTCCCATTCCCCCTGATTAGTATGTGTATATATGTGTCCCTCTGGTTCCCATTCCCCCTGATTAGTATGTGTATATATGTGTCCTCTGGTTCCCATTCCCCCTGATTACTATGTGTATATATTATATGTGTCCTCTGGTTCCCATTCCCCCTGATTAGTATGTGTATATATGTGTCCTCTGGTTCCCATTCCCCCTGATTACTATGTGTATATATGTGTCCTCTGGTTCCCATTCCCCCTGATTAGTATGTGTATATATGTGTCCTCTGGTTCCCATTCCCCCTGATTACTATGTGTATATATGTGTCCTCTGGTTCCCATTCCCCCTGATTACTATGTGTATATATGTGTCCTCTGGTTCCCATTCCCCCTGATTAGTATGTGTATATATGTGTCCTCTGGTTCCCATTCCCCCTGATTACTATGTGTATATATGTGTCCTCTGGTTCCCATTCCCCCTGATTACTATGTGTATATATGTGTCCTCTGGTTCCCATTCCCCCTGATTAGTATGTGTATATATGTGTCCTCTGGTTCCCATTCCCCCTGATTACTATGTGTATATATGTGTCCTCTGGTTCCCATTCCCCCTGATTAGTATGTGTATATATGTGTCCATTCCCCCTGATTAGTATGTGTATATATGTGTCCCCTGGTTCCCATTCCCCCTGATTAGTATGTGTATATATGTGTCCTCTGGTTCCCATTCCCCCCTGATTAGTATGTGTATATATGTGTCCTCTGGTTCCCATTCCCCCTGATTAGTATGTGTATATATGTGTCCTCTGGTTCCCATTCCCCCTGATTACTATGTGTATATATGTGTCCTCTGGTTCCCATTCCCCCTGATTAGTATGTGTATATATGTGTCCTCTGGTTCCCATTCCCCCTGATTACTATGTGTATATATGTGTCCTCTGGTTCCCATTCCCCCTGATTACTATGTGTATATATGTGTCCTCTGGTTCCCATTTCCCCCTGATTACTATGTGTATATATGTGTCCTCTGGTTCCCATTCCCCTGATTACTATGTGTATATATGTGTCCTCTGGTTCCCATTCCCCCTGATTAGTATGTGTATATATGTGTCCTCTGGTTCCCATTCCCCCTGATTAGATGTGTATATATGTGTCCTCTGGTTCCCATTCCCCCTGATTACTATGTGTATATATGTGTCCTCTGGTTCCCATTCCCCCTGATTAGTATGTGTATATATGTGTCCTCTGGTTCCCATTCCCCCTGATTACTATGTGTATATATGTGTCCTCTGGTTCCCATTCCCCCTGATTACTATGTGTATATATGTGTCCTCTGGTTCCCATTCCCCCTGATTACTATGTGTATATATGTGTCCTCTGGTTCCCATTCCCCCTGATTACTATGTGTATATATGTGTCCTCTGGTTCCCATTCCCCCTGATTACTATGTGTATATATGTGTCCTCTGGTTCCCATTCCCCCTGATTACTATGTGTATATATGTGTCCTCTGGTTCCCATTCCCCCTGATTACTATGTGTATATATGTGTCCTCTGGTTCCCATTCCCCCTGATTACTATGTGTATATATGTGTCCTCTGGTTCCCCCTGATTACTATGTGTATATATGTGTCTTCCCATTTCCCCCTGATTACTATGTGTATATATGTGTCCTCTGGTTCCCATTTCCCCCTGATTACTATGTGTATATATGTGTCCTCTGGTTCCCATTCCCCCTGATTACTATGTGTATATATGTGTCCTCTGGTTCCCATTCCCCCTGATTAGTATGTGTATATATGTGTCCTCTGGTTCCCATTCCCCCTGATTAGTATGTGTATATATGTGTCCTCTGGTTCCCATTCCCCCTGATTAGTATGTGTATATATGTGTCCTCTGGTTCCCATTCCCCCTGATTACTATGTGTATATATGTGTCCTCTGGTTCCCATTCCCCCTGATTAGTATGTGTATATATGTGTCCTCTGGTTCCCATTCCCCCTGATTACTATGTGTATATATGTGTCCTCTGGTTCCCATTCCCCCTGATTAGTATGTGTATATATGTGTCCTCTGGTTCCCATTCCCCCTGATTAGTATGTGTATATATGTGTCCTCTGCATTCCCCCTGATTAGCTATGTGTATATATGTGTCCTCTGGTTCCCATTCCCCCTGATTAGCTATGTGTATATATGTGTCCTCTGGTTCCCATTCCCCCTGATTAGTATGTGTATATATGTGTCCTCTGGTTCCCATTCCCCCTGATTAGTATGTGTATATATGTGTCCTCTGGTTCCCATTCCCCCTGATTAGTATGTGTATATATGTGTCCTCTGGTTCCCATTCCCCCTGATTAGTATGTGTATATATGTGTCCTCTGGTTCCCATTCCCCCTGATTAGCTATGTGTATATATGTGTCCTCTGGTTCCCATTCCCCCTGATTAGTATGTGTATATATGTGTCCTCTGGTTCCCATTCCCCCTGATTAGCTATGTGTATATATGTGTCCTCTGGTTCCCATTCCCCTGATTACTATGTGTATATATGTGTCCTCTGGTTCCCATTCCCCCTGATTAGTATGTGTATATATGTGTCCTCTGGTTCCCATTCCCCCTGATCTGATTAGTATGTGTATATATGTGTCCTCTGGTTCCCATTCCCCCTGATTAGTATGTGTATATATGTGTCCTCTGGTTCCCATTCCCCCTGATTAGTATGTGTATATATGTGTCCTCTGGTTCCCATTCCCCCTGATTAGTATGTGTATATATGTGTCCTCTGGTTCCCATTCCCCCTGATTACTATGTGTATATATGTGTCCTCTGGTTCCCCCTGATTAGTATGTGTATATATGTGTCCTCTGGTTCCCATTCCCCCTGATTACTATGTGTATATATGTGTCCTCTGGTTCCCATTCCCCCTGATTACTATGTGTATATATGTGTCCTCTGGTTCCCATTCCCCCTGATTAGCTATGTGTATATATGTGTCCTCTGGTTCCCATTCCCCCTGATTACTATGTGTATATATGTGTCCTCTGGTTCCCATTCCCCCTGATTACTATGTGTATATATGTGTCCTCCCTCTGGTTCCCATTCCCCCTGATTACTATGTGTATATATGTGTCCTCTGGTTCCCATTTCCCCCTGATTAGTATGTGTATATATGTGTCCTCTGGTTCCCATTCCCCCTGATTACTATGTGTATATATGTGTCCTCTGGTTCCCATTCCCCCTGATTAGTATGTGTATATATGTGTCCTCTGGTTCCCCATTCCCCCTGATTACTATGTGTATATATGTGTCCTCTGGTTCCCATTCCCCCTGATTACTATGTGTATATATGTGTCCTCTGGTTCCCATTCCCCCTGATTAGCTATGTGTATATATGTGTCCTCTGGTTCCCATTCCCCCTGATTACTATGTGTATATATGTGTCCTCTGGTTCCCATTCCCCCTGATTACTATGTGTATATATGTGTCCTCTGGTTCCCATTCCCCCTGATTACTATGTGTATATATGTGTCCTCTGGTTCCCATTCCCCCTGATTAGTATAGTATGTGTATATATGTGTCCTCTGGTTCCCATTCCCCCTGATTACTATGTGTATATATGTGTCCTCTGGTTCCCATTCCCCCTGATTACTATGTGTATATATGTGTCCTCTGGTTCCCATTCCCCCTGATTAGTATGTGTATATATGTGTCCTCTGGTTCCCATTCCCCCTGATTACTATGTGTATATATGTGTCCTCTGGTTCCATTCCCCTGATTACTATGTGTATATATGTGTCCTCTGGTTCCCATTCCCCCTGATTAGCTATGTGTATATATGTGTCCTCTGGTTCCCATTCCCCCTGATTACTATGTGTATATATGTGTCCTCTGGTTCCCATTCCCCCTGATTAGTATGTGTATATATGTGTCCTCTGGTTCCCATTCCCCCTGATTACTATGTGTATATATGTGTCCTCTGGTTCCCATTCCCCCTGATTAGTATGTGTATATATGTGTCCTCCCTCTGGTTCCCATTCCCCCTGATTAGTATGTGTATATATGTGTCCTCTGGTTCCCATTCCCCCTGATTACTATGTGTATATATGTGTCCTCTGGTTCCCATTCCCCCTGATTACGTATGTGTATATATGTGTCCTCTGGTTCCCATTCCCCCTGATTACTATGTGTATATATGTGTCCTCTGGTTCCCCCTGATTACTATGTGTATATATGTGTCCTCTGGTTCCCATTCCCCCTGATTACTATGTGTATATATGTGTCCTCTGGTTCCCATTCCCCCTGATTAGTATGTGTATATATGTGTCCTCTGGTTCCCATTCCCCCTGATTACTATGTGTATATATGTGTCCTCTGGTTCCCATTCCCCCTGATTACTATGTGTATATATGTGTCCTCTGGTTCCCATTCCCCCTGATTACTATGTGTATATATGTGTCCTCTGGTTCCCATTCCCCCTGATTACTATGTGTATATATGTGTCCTCCTCTGGTTCCCATTCCCCTGATTACTATGTGTATATATGTGTCCTCTGGTTCCCATTCCCCCTGATTACTATGTGTATATATGTGTCCTCTGGTTCCCATTCCCCCTGATTAGTATGTGTATATATGTGTCCTCTGGTTCCCATTCCCCCTGATTACTATGTGTATATATGTGTCCTCTGGTTCCCATTCCCCCTGATTAGTATGTGTATATATGTGTCCCTCTGGTTCCCATTCCCCTGATTACTATGTGTATATATGTGTCCCCTGGTTCCCATTCCCCTGATTACTATGTGTATATATGTGTCCTCTGGTTCCCATTCCCCTGAATACTTAGTGGATTTATGTGTCCTTTGGTTCCCCTGATTACTATGTGTATATATGTGTCCCCTGGTTTCCCATTCCCCCTGATTAGTATGTGTATATATGTGTCCTCTGGTTCCCATTCCCCCTGATTACTATACTATGTGTATATATGTGTCCTCTGGTTCCCATTCCCCCTGATTACTATGTGTATATATGTGTCCTCTGGTTCCCATTCCCCCTGATTACTATGTGTATATATGTGTCCTCTGGTTCCCATTCCCCCTGATTACTATGTGTATATATGTGTCCTCTGGTTCCCATTCCCCCTGATTACTATGTGTATATATGTGTCCTCTGGTTCCCATTCCCCCTGATTAGTATGTGTATATATGTGTCCTCTGGTTCCCATTCCCCCTGATTAGTATGTGTATATATGTGTCCCTCTGGTTCCCATTCCCCCTGATTACTATGTGTATATATGTGTCCTCTGGTTCCCATTCCCCCTGATTACTATGTGTATATATGTGTCCCTCTGGTTCCCCCCCTGATTAGTATGTGTATATATGTGTCCTCTGGTTCCCATTCCCCTGATTAGTATGTGTATATATGTGTCCTCTGGTTCCCATTCCCCCTCTGATTACTATGTGTATATATGTGTCCTCTGGTTCCCATTCCCCCTGATTACTATGTGTATATATGTGTCCTCTGGTTCCCATTCCCCCTGATTACTATGTGTATATATGTGTCCTCTGGTTCCCCCTGATTACTATGTGTATATATGTGTCCTCTGGTTCCCATTCCCCTGATTACTATGTGTATATATGTGTCCTCTGGTTCCCATTCCCCCTGATTACTATGTGTATATATGTGTCCTCTGGTTCCCATTTCCCCTGATTACTATGTGTATATATGTGTCCTCTGGTTCCCATTCCCCCTGATTACTATGTGTATATATGTGTCCTCTGGTTCCCATTTCCCCCTGATTAGCTATGTGTATATATGTGTCCTCTGGTTCCCATTCCCCCTGATTACTATGTGTATATATGTGTCCTCTGGTTCCCTATTCCCCCTGATTACTATGTGTATATTATATATGTGTCCTCTGGTTCCCATTCCCCCTGATTACTATGTGTATATATGTGTCCCTGGTTCCCATTTCCCCCTGATTAGTATGTGTATATATGTGTCCTCTGGTTCCCATTCCCACCTGATTACTATGTGTATATATGTGTCCCCTGGTTCCCCTGATTAGTATGTGTATATATGCTGTCCTCTTGGTTTCCCATTCCCCCTGATTAGCTATGTGTATATATGTGTCCTCTGGTTCCCATTCCCCCTGATTACTATGTGTATATATGTGTCCTCTGGTTCCCCATTCCCCTGATTACTATGTGTATATATGTGTCCTCTGGTTCCCATTTTCCCCTGATTACTATGTGTATATATGTGTCCTCTGGTTCCCATTCCCCCTGATTACTATGTGTATATATGTGTCCTCTGGTTCCCTATTTCCCCCTGGATTACTATGTGTATATATGTGTCCTCCTTGGTTTCCCATTCCCCCTGATTAGTATGTGTATAATATGTGTCCTCTGGTTCCATCCCCTGATTAGTATGTGTATATATGTGTCCTCTGGTTCCATTCCCCCTGATTACTATGTGTATATATGTTCCCTCTGGTTCCCATTCCCCCTGATTAGTATGTGTATATATGTGTCCCTCTGGTTCCCATTTTCCCCCTGATTAGTAGTGTATATATGT